>CM054059.1:137432900-137985055 GCA_028641055.1 Alopecurus myosuroides
GTAGTTTAAATAACCATTTTGACAATAGACATTTATTCTTTATTTCAAGTACCTCAATACCTAAACCTCCTTGGTCCTTAGGTCTACAAACAATATTCCATTTAGAAAGGCGATATTTTCTTTTGTGTGAATCACTTTGCCAGAAGAACCTACTACGAAAGAAATCTAATCGTTTCCTGACCCCAACAGGTATTGGAAAGAAAGATAACAAGAACATAGGTAAGCTAGTTAAGACAGAGTTGATAAGAACAAGTCTATCTCCATACGAGAGAATCTTACCAGCCCAAGTCTAGTTGTATGCAGCTTTGATGAATGACCATACTCTTTTTTTTTAAGAAAATATTTTTTGGAAACTAAAGGTTCCCCTAAAATTTAAGATTTTCATGTGGTTTCTAAATAGTATAGTTTTGGAGAGGCCAGGGCTTCGCTCCACTTTTTCACCGAACATACTGGAAAGTTCCTTTGGCACACAGGCATGAGTGTTCCTCCTTTAAGAAAAAATGAAAAGTTCTTAAATTCATCATTATGTCTAAATTTCTGGAAAAAACATACTAGTACATATACATGTCTAATATGTATGAACAATTTTGCGTCAAAATATCTTTACATATTGGGGTCTACACAAAAAAAGACAAATGTATGAAGTAAAATCGAGTTATTTTTTGTCTCTTCAGATCCACTATTTTGTGATTTTTGCAGCCTAAAATACAACATATTATTAAGCAAAACTCTTTCTATATGTAGATAACATGTGTATGCATCCATGCCATTTTTCCAGATTTATTTGAAACTTTTAAATATTATTTTTGGATTTTTAAAATACCGAGATCACTATATCTCGGGAGTGGAAACACCGCCCTCCGAGTATATGCTCGATATGGGCAGAAGAACAATACAGGAAATAGGACCACTTGCTAAATGGAGAGATGAATCGATGTGCAGCACATATTGTCTCTTCAATCCTTATTGTCTTGCACTCTTGCTACATCGATCCAATTCACTTTCTAAGTAGTAACAATATATATACAGATTACGTTTGGGGAGTCAAGGTACGTGTAAAAGGATGCATAGTACCACGTACTCCTTAATTTGTCAGGCTTTTTGATGATCATAACGTCATTACAGTAGTCATTGAAAATTTGGGTGCATGCATGCATGCAGTACTGCCTGCAAGCATGCATACCAAACTTATATAGAACAACAGTAACATACGGCTATCTAGATTGACATGAAGCACTACTGGATTCCTGCACTTCGCCGTGTATCAGAAAGACTCGGCGAAGGGCGAAAAATACTCGGCAACCTCTTTGCCGAGTGCCACACTCGGCACACAGCACTCGGCGTCGTCTATCTCGGCAATCGAAACTTCGCCGAGTGTCAGACCACGGGGTGCTCGGCGAACTTTGTGCCGAGTATATTTGGAGTACACTCGGCAAAGTATCCTGGGACAGGTTCCGTTCCTTAGTCCCATAACGGAACGGTGCTCGACACTTTGCCGAGTGTTACACTCGGCAAAGATCCTGGGACCAGGCGTCCATGGTAGCGCCACGTGTCACGCTTTGCCGAGTGTAACACTCGGCAAAGAGCCTGACACAAGGCGTCCATGGTGGCGCCACGTGTCCTGTACGCCGAGTGTCGCGGCACTCGGCAAAGAGGCAGGCCCTGTTCGCCGAGTGGCCTCTTTGCCGAGTGTCATGTCGCCGAGCACGTCGACCTCAGCCGAGTGGCCTGTACGCCGAGTGTCGAGGACACTCGGCAAAGTCCAGAAACTATACGCCGAGTGTTTTCCTTTGCCGAGTGTCGCTTCGCCGAGCTGGCTCACACCACCGAGTGAGGTCTACGCCGAGTGTCGTGACACTCGGCATAGTCCCCCTCCGTGTACGCCGAGCAGGAGTTTGCCGAGTGTCGCACTCGGCAAAGAGGTTGCCCAGGCGACCAAATGGCACCTGGGAGCAAACTTTGCCGAGTGTTTTGGGGGCCACTCGGCAAAGACTTGCTCCCAGGTGCCATTTGGTCGCCTGGGCAACCTCTTTGCCGAGTGTAACACTCGGCATAGTGACCATTTGGGTCTTTGCCGAGTGAAACACTCGGCAAAGAGGTTGCAATTTTAACAGAAACTCTCAGCATTTGCTTCATTCCCTGCAATCAAATCACAAATTGTATTGGTTTCACAATATTCAGTACCAGAACACTCCAAACAGACATCTTTCAACAAATGCATAACATCAAACACATATTTGCACCAAAATAGCTAAGAATGCACCAAATATCTCCATAAGCATATAATACATGTCACAAATGTTTAAACATCATCCTACAAGCATCCTAAGTAGTTCAAAAGTCGACAAGTTCATGTTTGTTGCCACAAGAACGACGGGATCCAAATCAACTGTGCACCGAGGTCTACGGAGCCGACTCGTCACCGTCAGCTCGAGATCCGTCCTGGTCCATGTCGTTCTGGGTTCCCGATGATGAAGCATTTCCCTATAAAGATCCATATTAGTCGACTAAGCTGAAAAAATGAATCAGCTAACAAGCTGCAAACCAACTTACCAAGTTCAGGTTAAACGGCGGTAGAGGAGGTAGAGGGGGAGCTGATGGATCCCGTGGAAGAGCGCTGACCATCTGCAAAGATGAAAAGAGATAGACCGGTGAGTTTACACGCATATAATGATGAATGGAACTAAAAGGGGTGAAAATAATACCTGCATCATTGCCTGCATCCATGCATGCTGGCTACTCATCTGCTCCTCCATTCTTTGGACCTTCTCTTGGGACTCCCTCGCGATCCGCTTGTTTTCATCAACTTCATCCTACGGGATGTTTAATGTCAACAATTGCGCAACGGAAACAAGATATACGGGTGCTGAAGAATGATTGTACCTGCATAGCGGCGATGGCATCTAGTCCTAGCCGTGGGCGGCGCTCGATAGAGGGCGATGAGCTGACCGACCTCGCACGGATCTGGGAGAGTGTGGGTGTACCTGTGGTATCGAAGGCGCCATTGGCGAAGGCAAATCTGCCGTTCCTTCGACCCTCTCCCGCAACCATAGCAACCTGTGGATCATAGGGGGCCGTGAAGGGGTCACACTCAGGGCCGTGCTTCTCCTTCATCTTCTCGACGTACTTGTCCCACTTCTTGCCGGTTTGCGAGTTGATCCATTGCTGATCAGCCGGTACATCAGGTTTCAGCACCTTGGGGGTCCGGGTCCTACGGAAGGCCTGCATGCGAGTGATCTCATTGCCCTTCTCGGCCTACAATTGAAAGCAGAATTATATTAGCAAAAACCTATAAAGTTACAAAGAACATTGCATTGAAACGGTTATTTACCTCTCTCTGGACGATGCCGGTGAGGGTGAGGCCGCCCTGACGGTGTCCCTCGCCTAGCAGAAGACGTCGGGCCCGGCACGCGGCGTGTTCCGCCTTGTACCCGTCGCTCACCCACTTCGCGACCATCACCTTATAGCAAGGCAGCTTGTTGGCCAGCCACTGAGGCACCACCTGTTTGAAAAAATTAGAGCCACGTGAGACCACCCGGCGGCCATATACGAATAACTTTAAAGACTATGTCCTTACCTTCAAGTATTGGACCTCCGACATGTGAATCTGTCGGGCGTCTTTCTTGGACAACGTGGTGTTCAAGTATTTGGCGTAGAACTTAACCACGCACAGCACACGCGCCTCGTAGTGCATGTCACGGATAAGCTTCTTGGCCATCTTGATCAGCACAGCCGTGGCCCTACCCTCTTCCCCCTCGACGCAGGTGAAGTAGTCCTACAACCATTGCAGAAATTGAATACATTAGCACGATATATATATATTTCACGAAAGATATTGCCCTGAAACCATTTAGCATTGGAAAATATACTAACCCAGAAATCTGTAATCACCCGGGTGCCTAAGTGGTCGTACACCCGGCCCCACTTGTCCGCCACATCGGGCACCTGCTCGTAGTGCTTCCAGGAAGCAGCTGGCTCCTCCTTGCCATCCAGGGTGACCAAGCCTGGGAAATGCTTCTTGCAAAGAAGCCCAAGGATGCCGCTCATGGGCCGTGGTGGCCTGGGCCCCACATACGCCAAGGACCTGCACGTGCACAAAAGAAAAACAAGCTAGTTAGTTATGTTTTGATGAAAAATTAATATAGCAAAAATGTAGCAACAATGATTAACAATCACTTACGTGTCGCCGTCCGGTCTGACCAAGTGGTGCCGGTGGGGGTATGGCGGCTCAGGTAGCCGCGTGGGCCCGCGCAGAAAAGGTTTCTTGTCCGCGGGCCACACTTTCCCTAGCTGGGGGAGCGGGTGTGCGAACAAGTCCTCGTCCTCCTCGGACTCCGGGTCCGAGGGCTGCTGCTCCTCCTCCTCGTCCCGGTCAGACCCATCCTCGGCGTCTGACCCCTCCTGCTCGTGCTCCTCCTCCTCCTGCTGCTCCTCATCCTCCTGCTCCTCCTCCGAGTCAGAAGAAGTAACCTCGGGCAAGGGGCTCTGTGAGCGAGCAGCCCGGTGCGAACCACGCCCCCCTGGGCGACGGGCCGGGGCTCTCCGTGAGCTAGAGGTCTCCTCCGTGCCCGCGCCGGGCGTCGCAACCCGTCGTCGCCCTATCAGTGTGCGCGCGCCATCCTCAGATCTGGCGTACAAGCCCGTCACATGGGCCTTCTTGGTGGCGGTGCGCTTTACCCCCTTGGGGGCCTTGGAACCTGCCATGTTTCACCTGTTATGACACAAGAGGGAACCCGATTAGTACAGGTGATAACAAATGTTAAAAAGTTAAATAAACAAAGAGTAATTCATACAAAGCATATTATGTACATGCAAAAATAAATTAAAGCGCAATTAAAATAGTAAAGTGTCACAATTTCACCTTTTCTGTACTTAAATGTCTAAATATAAACTAGCAGAAGCGCTCATCGTAACCACGGGCTGCTTAAAATCCTGACATTTGTCATGTGCACGATTTTCTGCTGAAAATCTCCTCCCATGAGCTTGAAGAACCTGATCTTGTTCACGGCCATGTGCTCCCAGAAGTAGTGCTCTTGCCACTCCCTTCACCGATATTTTGGTGACCAAAATAACAGCGTAGGGAGTGGCAAGAGCACTACTACTGGGAGCACATGGATGTGAACAAGATCAGATTCTTCCAGCTCATATGGGAGGAGATTTTGAGCACAAAATCGTAAGTGCTTGGAGACTCTAAGAACCATGACAAACGTCAGGATTTTAAGCGCAAGTAATGTAATAGCAATAAGAAGTTCGGAATAGAAAAATAAATCCTGACATTTGTCATGTGCACGATTTTCTGCTGAAAATCTCCTCCCGTGAGCTTGAAGAACCTGATCTTGTTCACGGCCATGTGCTCCCAGAAGTAGTGCTCTTGCCACTCCCTGCACCGATATTTTGGTGACCAAAATAACAGCGTAGGGAGTGGCAAGAGCACTACTACTGGGAGCACATGGATGTGAACAAGATCAGATTCTTCAAGCTCATATGGGAGGAGATTTTGAGCACAAAATCGTAAGTGCTTGGAGACTCTAAGAACCATGACAAACGTCAGGATTTTAAGCGCAAGTAATGTAATAGTAATAAGAAGTTCGGAATAGAAAAATAAATCCTGACATTTGTCATGTGCACGATTTTCTGCTGAAAATCTCCTCCCGTGAGCTTGAAGAACCTGATCTTGTTCACGGCCATGTGCTCCCAGAAGTAGTGCTCTTGCCACTCCCTGCACCGATATTTTGGTGACCAAAATAACAGCGTAGGGAGTGGCAAGAGCACTACTACTGGGAGCACATGGATGTGAACAAGATCATATTCTTCAAGCTCATATGGGAGGAGATTTTGAGCACAAAATCGTAAGTGCTTGGAGACTCTAAGAACCATGACAAACGTTAGGATTTTAAGCGCAAGTAATGTAATAGCAATAAGAAGTTCGGAATAGAAAAATATTACAAGCTATAAGTTTCGAAGTGACACACAAATAGTGAAAAGTAAATGCTAATTATACATTGACGGTTACATAGTTGGAACACAAATGGTTCAGAACCCATTGTCTACATCCTTGGGATCATAACTTGGACCGGGATCATCATCGTCGTCGCTATCACGGGTGTACCACCACTCTTCCATGTAGTTCGATGGTGGACCGCTCGGCTCCTCAACATCGGGTATGTGGAGACGTTCAAGTAGTTCCACGTCCTTAGAGTTAAGAACAGCTGGATCGTCGTCTTGCTCGCTCTCGGCGCCCATGCCATCATCACCGTCGTCTTCTAGCATTTCGTCAATTGTGGGCAAGTCGATGCTGAACCGGCCGGTGAGCCCATCGTCGTCCTCTTGATAGAACTCTCCCTCATAGGTGATGGGGTTTATGCGCTGGTGGTAATCTTCATCGTTTGGAGGAGGTGGTCTATTACGCGGTGGCACCGTGATCACCACATCCCACCCCTGGAGACGTTTCATAGTTTTGCATGGGTAGGGGAGATAGAATACTTGGGTGGCATGTTGTGCAATGATGTAGACATCATCTCCCCCATAGACAGATGCTCGTTCAATTTCGATCAATCCAATTTCAGGATTTCGTCTCACTCTAGTTGGATCGAACCAATGGCATTTGAATACAACCGGGTTCTTCTTGCCGAAATGGAAATCGAGCTCATAAATTCCCTCGACGATGCCGAAGTAATCACCACCGGCATTCGTGAAGACCCCGAAATTATTTGTCTTCCGGTTCGGCCGTTTCTCATCGTAAGAACGGGTATGGAAGCGATACCCATTCACATCGTAAGATGTGAATGTCTTGAGGGAGTAGGTGAACCCGCGGGCAAGTTGCCGCAACTCGGGACTCATTTCCTTGTCGGTTAAAGCCTACAAGGTCAATAGGAGTGTTACTTAAAGCTAAGATCGGCGTAAAATATGTCTCACTAGAAACCATGTAAGATAGAGTGTTACTTTTGTGGCGAACCAACTAATGAAACCACCGCCTCCTTTGCCACCCTTCTTAAAAATAGTAGTCTTCTCGTCGTAGGTAGCTTCTCGGGAATGATGTTTCCAGGTTTCTTTCTCAAATAACCTAGGTGCGGAATGACAAAAATCGGAGTTAGACACAAACTATGGGAATGAAAGCTTGTGAAAAGAAGGTGTTGAGCACTTACTCAATGTAGGGCTTTACTTCCGCCGTGTTCTTCAGGAAACACGAGAGAATAGCCGTCCATTGTTCATGTGAGTCTACTTGCTCTTGCTTCGCGCCACTTGATCTGCCACCAAGCCCTGCAAGTATGCTAAGCTCGGGTGCATCCGCGGAGCTGGGGTCATTATTGTACCGAGAAACTGGATTATGACGAGTGGGAAGACTTTCATGATAGTACTTGTCGTAAAGTTTGCCACCTCCTCGTTGAGGGTTGCCTCACATATGGATGCTTCGATGCGACATTTGTTCGTGCTTTTCTCTCTAAGTTTCTTCTGCTCTCTCTCGGTTGAAAACATCCAGCGGTACTGCACAGGGCCACCCAATCGTGCCTCTTCAGCGAGATGCAAGAGCAAGTGTTGCATCGGATTAAAGAAGCCGGGGGGAAAGATCGCCTCTAGGTCCACCAGTAAGCCGGCAACCTGTTCCTCCAACTTAGCAACCACAGCTCGGTCTAATTCCTTGGCACAAAGCTGGCAAAAGAAAAAACTCAACTTGGCTAGCACTAGCCAAATTTCCTCATCAACGTATCCTCGAATCATGACAGGCATGATCCGCTCAATCCATACGTGGTAGTCATGACTCTTGAGCCCTGTTATCCGAAGCCCTGCAAGATTCACTCCCCTCATTATATTAGCTGCGTACCCATCAGGGAAGAAGAGACAGTCCAAGATCCACTGGAGAACTTCTTTCCTTTGGGCCCTAGTCAGGCAGAAAGGGGCTGGTGGCTTCGTCCAGGTTTTTTTGGTTTTGGTGGGAGGCTTCATGTTTAAATGTTTCCTGTCACATAGCTCCTCTTGATCGACTCTTGCCTTAACGTTATCCTTCGTCTTCTCAAGATCCATAAGTGTTGCCCAAAGGGCCTCGGCGATATTTTTTCTGTGTGCATGACATCAATGTTATGTGGAAGAAGAAGATCCTGCATGTAAGGGAGCTTCCACAGGCATGAGATGTGAGTCCACTGGTGCCACTCTCCATATCCCAGAAAGCCAGTCCCCTCGGCATTGAGCTCCAGACTTTCTAGCTGAGCCTTCACGTCTACACCGGTCATCAAAGTTGGTCGTGGAGCATCGACAGCTACATCTTTCGTCCACTTCTTTTTATTTCGCCGGTATTTGTGACCAAGACGAAGGAACTGACGATGTTGGTCAAAGCATGAGTATTTTCCACCCTTTTTGAGCCAAAGGAAAGTCACAGCCTGGTAGCACACCGGACAAGGCCACTTCCCATGAGTGCACCAGCCGCAGAATATCGCGCGAGCCGGAAGGTCATGCAGGGAAGTGAAGTACCAAACATACATATCAAAGTGCTTCTTTTCTGCGGCGTCGTATGTCCGTACCCCGGTGTTCCAAGCAATGAGGAGATCATCTACCAGCGGCTCCATGAACACGGACATATTCTTCCCTGGATACTCAGGCCCTGGAATTATCAGCGACAGGAACATGTTCTGCCGTTGCATGCACACGCCGGGGGGGAGGTTCATCGGGATAACAAACATCGGCCAACAACTGTATGAGGCAGACGTCATACCATATGGGTTGAAACCATCGGTTGATAACGCAACGGCTACACTCCTGGGGTCACCCGCTTTCTTCTTATGTTTGCCAACGAAGTCCTTCCATGCTTCACCATCAGACGGATGTATCATCTTATGAGGACGGCACCTCTTCCCGTCTGACGGCCATCTCATCTGTTTCGCAGATTCCTCGGTCATAAAAAGCCTTTGGATCCGCGGTATGAATGGAAGATATCGAAGGATCTTTTTGGCGACCGTTAGCTGCGTCTTCTGACCATTACCGGAGTCCACCTCCAGAAACCTAGAGGCCCCGCATTTGACACAATACTTTGTCTTCTCATGCTCTTTCCTGAACAACATGCAACTCTTCGGACAACAATCTATCTTTTCATACGGCATCTTAAGGGAACCGAGGATTTTTTTTCGACTCGTACATGTTCTTTGGAAGAAGGTGTTCCGCCGGCAAGAGGGTGGCAATAACGGTCAGAAATGCATCAAAGGCGGCTATGCTTACATTGTGCTGGCTTTTGACCGCCATAAGCCGGCCGATGGCATCAAGTTGAGAAACTCGTGTATGCTCGTGCAATGGTTTTTGTGTCTCAAATAATGTGTCATATAACTCTTTCGTGCTCTCCTCCGCATACTCGGGGGCATCTCCCTCACCGGTTGGATTTTCAGGTGCATGTGCAGTAGTGAAATCATCTAACATCCTGTCAAAACCGGTATCAAAATCGGTCGATGCATCCTCAGTGCTAGGTGCCACCTTCTTCTTCTTCTTTCTACGGCGTACGGGATCGGCAGACTCGCCATGGTACACCCAACGGTAATAGTTTGGCATAAACCCGTACTTCCCAAGGTGATCAGAAATGACTATCCTCGGTTTCTCTGTCATGTTACGACAACGACTACAGGGGCACCATACATCAGACGAATCGTCAACTCTAGCAAATGCAAAATCCAAGAACTGGTTGGTCTTTGTAACCCAATCCATTGTCATATCCTTCACACTCGGTCGGCCACTGTACATCCACTCGCGTTCCTCCATTTCCACGCTGATGAATGCTCAGACATATTAACATGTGTTTAAAATTTAACAAGTTTGTTTAAATTATCTACAACATACTGTAAGTTTTACGCTTTGAATGCAATCCTACATGCCTACTAGGTAAAGATAGGTCATAATCCCACCCGTGGATGTGTAGCTTGTGTTTGTTTTCCATGTCTACTCCTATCCGAGACAAATTTCGGCAGCACCTTCCCGCTGTTCTCCTAATACACGTCTCGACCACGGGGGTCGAGAGAATGTGTACTCGGGGAACAACAGAGAGGCGCCACCGAAATCTGTCTCGGATAGGAGTAGAACATGGAAAACAAACACAGCTACACATCCACGAGCTGTCCAAAAACGTGGACAATTCGAAACAGTCGCGGTTATAAAAATATAGATCTTTGTATATAAATATATACAAAGAGTTCTATTTTTATAACTACAACTCTTTCGAACGGGAGACGCCTAGGGTAACGCGACTAGTTTGGTGATCTACACAAGAAAATCTAAAGATCGACCGAGGGGGAGGTTTTTACCCTCTAAGCGTGGTCGTGTGCCGACGAAGATGATCGCAGACGATCCCGTCCTGCGATGACCCTCCTCAGCAAACCCCCGCCTGCGTTGACGCTCCTGGCCTCAACCTCGATCCATGTCCTGCAAAAGGGAAGATGTAGTGTTAATAAAAACTACACTGGCAACTAATACGAATTCATTAACCTAACATCAACAACAACCTAAAACTAACAGCTACAGTAAACTAATACCCCTAAGCCTACTAATTAACTTATACTACCACTAACAGCAATTAACCTAACCTACTACCACTAAGCCCCAGCACTAACAACCACATATCTAACATATCTAAATGGAAGGAACCCACTAATCCTAATTCTCTCAACATGTAGCCCTTCCACCTCATCAAATATGCCATCTCACCAAATTTTCTTAAACCACAACGTCGCTGAAAACCCCATTGTTGCATCCATGCAGATTTAACAGCAATAGTAGCCGAGCAGTTCGGCCCTAGCTAATAGAATATTAAGATTTTGTGATGCTCTGAAACACGAGATGGTCGATTTAATGACTGACTAATTTAGAAGTTTAAGCCTATTGGAATTTTGCTACTTAGTAGTTAGCGCAGTGCAAACCGGCTGAAATATGGTATGTGTATGTTACATCATATGCCAGCCATTGCAAAATGTAGCAGAAAGTGGAAGGCAGACAGCAAAACTCGAATTTAGTCCGTATAGGGAGTCTACAATCACGAGGTTTTACTTTTGATCTCTGTACATATATCCATATAAGGAGCAGAGCACAACTAACAGAGAATGGAGCAGAACCGCAAACTGCATTTAGTACGAAAGGTATGTATGCTGATTTCTATCCAAGCCAATGTTCTAAAGCTTTTGCATCTATAGATTGTCTTCTCCAGTTGGGAGGTAAATCAGCACCTCAGAACCTATCTGCAGTTTTTCTATTTCTAGCCACTAGGCTACTGTATGCCACATCACAAAATATCATATTGATAGTGCTACCGCCGCAAGATCATAGTGGTTGATCTATGCTGCTACAGAACTGACCTATCTACAATGACCTGCCACGAATGTATTTGCAATGTGGATGCAAAATCTGAAAACAAAGCATACATGTGCAAGGCTGCTGCAAAACATATGGCAATACATCTGAATGTATTTTACAAACTGTCTAGTACACTCAATCAAAGCAACACGAGCAAGCAATCACAGATAAACTGTGTAGAAGAAACAATCTTTCTACAAAGCAAATATTTCTGACAGATTTTACACTTGCCATTTAGTTGACTAGTAAACCCTCTTTTTCTCTTCCTTACATTTGCCATGCTAACGCACGCCACTTTGCAAATTAAACTTCTTGCTCCTAACAAGTTCCAGATCTATAATGGTAGTTGGAATATTGTTTGTTTTTGCTGTACCATTCAATCACGGCTGATACCCACTGACCTGGCAGCAACCACGGGAATAAAAAGCATGGAGACTTATACAAACCACACAAATACTATATGTATCCCCAGTCCAAAGTCCCCAACAGCTAATACTACAGCTAACTACCACTGTTACGCCGACAGAACAGATTAAGCATATACACTACTAGCCAGAGAACAACTCGTGGAAGAAAGGTAGTAGAAGAAACCAGAGGTGAGAAAAGATATCCTACCTACATTAAGTATCATCTGTGGAGTTGGATTTATCCCTGTGGTGCCTCATTGAGTGTGCACAGGTCTAAGCACGGTTAAATATATATATGTATATGACTAACCAAACACATGTGTTCCATATATTAAGTGTACACAGAAACTTATCATAGCTAGTTAGCTGCCATGAGGAGTTATTGTAAGCTCAATATGAACAAGATTTTACCTAAACTCACAATTTATTTTAAAAAATGTAGGTATACTTTGTGGGAGAGTGGTAGGGGTTGCCTTCTTGCCCTCATTCATTCAGCTTGCCTACGCCAAAAGGTGGTGTGCCTTCATGTAAATGTGCAACGGTCTAGACCAAACATTCAGCTAAATGTGGTAGGACTATAAGAAGTCCAGCTGGAAGGCTGTATATCTAAGTTAAATATTACTGCTGACGTACTCACAAAGAAAATAAATAGCACACGGTCCAGTGACTTATAGCAAAGAATCACTTTTATAGGAGTAGTAACAGCAAAATAAGAACAAGGGAGATGCACAAGAGTGACATGGACTACAACTATATTATCTGATCACCTCGGCCTACCCAAGAAACCCACTCGGTCCTAGTTTCAACCAAGGAGACTCCACCAGGGAGGCCAATTCACAATCTGTCTAGCATCTTATCAAGACCATTCACAACATCAGAATAGCATCCCGAACAACCTGGCAAGATCATACAAAAAACTCAATTATCAAATGTGTCCAACATATCTATACCAATCTTATATCCATGTAATTTTTTATTTACATGGGATTTTGACAGTCTGGCTTGACTCTTGAGAAATAAATACTATATGTTTAGATTGCTAGCCTCAATCGCGTCAAAATCAATCAGCAGAAGGCAAATAATAGAACACACCACAAAGTGTGTCAAGCACATTGGTCTGTGCTGTTTACCTCGACAAGGAATACACCCTGTCAATTACAAAACCGCTTTGTGTATAAGGTAAATCGCATCAAGAAACTATTGTAAATATATCACCTTCTGTACCAACAGAGCAGGAAGCATGAGTGAAAATAACAGAGCCTCACCTCTGCCTGAACAAATAACAGTGAAAAAAAATGCACAAAAATAATGAGGCAGAGGAGGAGCTCACCTGATCTGCTGCTGCTGTAGGGGATGGAGGAGGTCGGGAGGGGGTTGGAGCAGAACCTCTGCTAGCCGGGGGCGAGGTAGAAGCCGGAGGCGAGCGGGTCGGTGGTGGCGGCAGCGTCTCCCTGCAGATCGAGGAAGGGGCGGTGGAGGGCCGCTGCAGATCGAGGAGGAGGCGGCGGAGGGGGAGGGGCCGACCGGGAGAGGCTGGTGTGGCCGGAGGTGGTCAGCCGGAGAGGCAGGTCGAGGAGGTGGAGGGTGGAGCCGGAGGGGGAGGGAGAGGAGGAGGTGGAGGAGGGGGAAGGGCGTGGCAGAGGGAAGGAGGGCGGCGGCGCGCGTCGTTGGTGGGCGGCGGCGCGGGTCGTCGGTGGTGGGCGGTGGCGGCGGCTTGGGGCAAGAGGAGAAGAGGACGGGATCGATCTGGATTTGGGGGAGAAGGGGAAAAAATGGCCAGGTACCTATTCACTGCCCGCCGAATTTTTGCCGAGTGCCAAAAATCGGGGCCATCGGCATAGTACCGCTGTGTCGAGTGCACAAAATCGTGATACTCGGCAAAGACACTCGGCATAGTGACCACAGGGGGTCTTTGCCGAGTGCTACACTCGGCAAAGACATAGATCTTTTGCACAGAACTGCTTGCATTTGCTTTATTTCCCATTAAATGAAAATTTATATATAGCTTTATTTCCTATTAAATGACAATTTATATATATTTGACATGTTTCAGTACTAGAACACTCAAAACACACATTTTGGCATCAAATAGCAACAAACACACATTATATTTGCACCAAATAACTACAAATGCACGAAATAGCTCCACAAGCATATAATACATGTCACAAATAGTTAAACATCATCCTAAATGCATGTTTTGCCACAACAACAACGGAATCATCATATAAGTAGTTCAAAAGTCATGTTTTGCCACAACAACGACGGAATCCTAAATAAACTCCGGAAAGGGGACCCGGAGCGTCGGGATCCCACCTAAACCAATGTTTTGCCATGCCATGTGTGTTAGATTGTGTCATGGGTGTTATGTGCCAAAGATACCATCACTCTCTGTGCCGGGGCCTCACCGACGTCGGATTCTCTCTCGCGGGTTCCAGGACTGCTCACACCCCGAAACTCCCGGATCTGACGTAACGGGGGGAATCTTGCAAGTAGGTGGGCCCTAACATTGTCAAGGGTGTTCCTTGGGACTAACATGACACAACCAAGCAACTAGTTCCACTTTGCTACCCACTTCCGGCTCACGCAGAGGGGGCTGGACGCCGGTTCCGTCTTTTTCTACACCGGGGCTAGTGTATCTCCGGAGAGGGGACCCGGAGCGTCGGGATCCCACCTAAACCAATGTTTTTCCATGCCATGTGTGTTAGATTGTATCATGGGTGTTGTGTGCCAAAGATACCATCACTCTCTGTGCCGGGGCCTCACCGACGTCGGATTCTCTCTCGCGGGTTCCAGGACTGCTCACACCCCGAAACTCCCGGATCTGACGTAACGGGGGGAATCTTGCATGTAGGTGGGCCCTACCATTGTCAAGGGTGTTCCTTGGGACTAACATGACACAACCAAGCAACTAGTTCCACTTTGCTACCCACTTCCGGCTCACGCAGAGGGGGCTAGACGCCGGTTCCGTCTTTTTCTACACCGTGGATAGTCTATCTCCGGAGAGGGGACCCGGAGCGTCGGGATCCCACCTAAACCAATGTTTTGCCATGCCATGTGTGTTATCATGCGTGTTGGGTGCCAAAGATAGCATCACTCTCTGTGCCGGGGCCTCACCGACGTCGGATTCTCTCTCGCGGGTTCCAGGACTGCTCACACCCCGAAACTCCCGGATCTGACGTAACGGGGGGAATCTTGCATGTAGGTGGGCCCTACCATTGTCAAGGGTGTTCCTTGGGACTAACATGACACAAACAAGAAACTAGTTCCACTTTGCTACCCACTTCCGGCTCACGCAGAGGGGGCTAGACGCCGGTTCTGTCTTTTTCTACACCGTGGATAGTGTATCTCCGGAGAGGGGACCCGGAGCGTCGGGATCCCACCTAAACCAATGTTTTGCCATGCCATGTGTGTTAGATTGTATCATGGGTGTTGGGTGCCAAAGATAGCATCACTCTCTGTGCCGGGGCCTCACCGACGTCGGATTCTCTCTCGCGGGTTCCAGGACTGCTCACACCCCGAAACTCCCGGATCTGACGTAACGGGGGGAATCTTGCGTGTAGGTGGGCCCTACCATTGTCAAGGGTGTTCCTTGGGACTAACATGACACAACCAAGCAACTAGTTCCACTTTTCTACCCACTTCCGGCTCACGCAGAGGGGGCTAGACGCCGGTTCCGTCTTTTTCTACACCGGGGATAGTGTATCTCCGGAGAGGGGACCCGGAGCGTCGGGATCCCACCTAAACCAATGTTTTGCCATGCCATGTGTGTTAGATTGTATCATGGGTGTTGGGTGCCAAAGATAGCATCACTCTCTGTGCCGGGGCCTCACCGACGTCGGATTCTCTCTCGCGGGTTCCAGGACTGCTCACACCCCGAAACTCCCGGATCTGACGTAACGGGGGGAATCTTGCATGTAGGTGGGCCCTACCATTGTCAAGGGTGTTCCTTGGGACTAACATGACACAACCAAGCAACTAGTTCCACTTTGCTACCCACTTCCGGCTCACGCAGAGGGGGCTAGACGCCGGTTCCGTCTTTTTCTACACCGGGGATAGTGTATCTCCGGAGAGGGGACCCGGAGCGTCGGGATCCCACCTAAACCAATGTTTTGCCATGCCATGTGTGTTAGATTGTATCATGGGTGTTGGGTGCCAAAGATAGCATCACTCTCTGTGCCGGGGCCTCACCGACGTCGGATTCTCTCTCGCGGGTTCCAGGACTGCTCACACCCCGAAACTCCCGGATCTGACGTAACGGGGGGAATCTTGCATGTAGGTGGGCCCTACCATTGTCAAGGGTGTTCCTTGGGACTAACATGACACAACCAAGCAACTAGTTCCACTTTGCTACCCACTTCCGGCTCACGCAGAGGGGGCTAGACGCCGGTTCCGTCTTTTTCTACACCGGGGCTAGTGTATCTCCGGAGAGGGGACCCGGAGCGTCGGGATCCCACCTAAACCAATGTTTTGCCATGTGTGTTAGATTGTATCATGGGTGTTGGGTGCCAAAGATACCATCACTCTCTGTGCCGGGGCCTCACCGACGTCGGATTCTCTCTCGCGGGTTCCAGGACTGCTCACACCCCGAAACTCCCGGATCTGACGTAACGGGGGGAATCTTGCAAGGAGGTGGGCCCTACCATTGTCAAGGTTGTTCCTTGGGACTAACATGACACAACCAAGCAACTAGTTCCACTTTGCTACCCACTTCCGGCTCACGCAGAGGGGGCTAGACGTCGGTTCCGTCTTTTTCTACACCGTGGATAGTTTATCTCCGGAGAGGGGACCCGGAGCGTCGGGATCCCACCTAAACCAATGTTTTGCCATGCCATGTGTGTTAGATTGTATCATGGGTGTTGGGTGCCAAAGATACCATCACTCTCTGTGCCGGGGCCTCACCGACGTCGGATTCTCTCTCGCGGGTTCCAGGACTGCTCACACCCCGAAACTCCCGGATCTGACGTAACGGGGGGAATCTTGCATGTAGGCGGGCCCTACCATTGTCAAGGGTGTTCCTTGGGACTAACATGACACAACCAAGCAACTAGTTCCACTTTGCTACCCACTTCCGGCTCACGCAGAGGGGGCTAGACGCCGGTTCCGTCTTTTTCTACACCGGGGATAGTGTATCTCCGGAGAGGGGACCCGGAGCGTCGGGATCCCACCTAAACCAATGTTTTGCCATGCCATGTGTGTTAGATTGTATCATGGGTGTTGGGTGCCAAAGATACCATCACTCTCTGTGCCGGGGCCTCACCGACGTCGGATTCTCTCTCGCGGGTTCCAGGACTGCTCACACCCCGAAACTCCCGGATCTGACGTAACGGGGGGAATCTTGCATGTAGGTGGGCCCTACCATTGTCAAGGGTGTTCCTTGGGACTAACATGACACAACCAAGCAACTAGTTCCACTTTGCTACCCACTTCCGGCTCACGCAGAGGGGGCTGACGCCGGTTCCGTCTTTTTCTACACCGGGGATAGTGTATCTCCGGAGAGGGGACCCGGAGCGTCGGGATCCCACCTAAACCAATGTTTTGCCATGCCATGTGTGTTAGATTGTATCATGGGTGTTGGGTGCCAAAGATACCATCACTCTCTGTGCCGGGGCCTCACCGACGTCGGATTCTCTCTCGCGGGTTCCAGGACTGCTCACACCCCGAAACTCCCGGATCTGACGTAACGGGGGGAATCTTGCATGTAGGTGGGCCCTACCATTGTCAAGGGTGTTCCTTGGGACTAACATGACACAACCAAGCAACTAGTTCCACTTTGCTACCCACTTCCGGCTCACGCAGAGGGGGCTAGACGCCGGTTCCGTCTTTTTCTACACCGTGGATAGTGTATCTCCGGAGAGGGGACCCGGAGCGTCGGGATCCCACCTAAACCAATGTTTTGCCATGCCATGTGTGTTAGATTGTATCATGGGTGTTGGGTGCCAAAGATAGCATCACTCTCTGTGCCGGGGCCTCACCGACGTCGGATTCTCTCTCGCGGGTTCCAGGACTGCTCACACCCCGAAACTCCCGGATCTGACGTAACGGGGGGAATCTTGCATGTAGGTGGGCCCTACCATTGTCAAGGGTGTTCCTTGGGACTAACATGACACAACCAAGCAACTAGTTCCACTTTGCTACCCACTTCCGGCTCACGCAGAGGGGGCTAGACGCCGGTTCCGTCTTTTTCTACACCGGGGCTAGTGTATCTCCGGAGAGGGGACCCGGAGCGTCGGGATCCCACCTAAACCAATGTTTTGCCATGCCATGTGTGTTAGATTGTATCATGGGTGTTGGGTGCCAAAGATACCATCACTCTCTGTGCCGGGGCCTCACCGACGTCGGATTCTCTCTCGCGGGTTCCAGGACTGCTCACACCCCGAAACTCCCGGATCTGACGTAACGGGGGGAATCTTGCAAGTAGGTGGGCCCTACCATTGTCAAGGGTGTTCCTTGGGACTAACATGACACAACCAAGCAACTAGTTCCACTTTGCTACCCACTTCCGGCTCACGCAGAGGGGGCTAGACGCCGGTTCCGTCTTTTTCTACACCGGGGATAGTGTATCTCCGGAGAGGGGACCCGGAGCGTCGGGATCCCACCTAAACCAATGTTTTGCCATGCCATGTGTGTTAGATTGTATCATGGGTGTTGGGTGCCAAAGATACCATCACTCTCTGTGCCGGGGCCTCACCGACGTCGGATTCTCTCTCGCGGGTTCCAGGACTGCTCACACCCCGAAACTCCCGGATCTGACGTAACGGGGGGAATCTTGCATGTAGGTGGGCCCTACCATTGTCAAGGGTGTTCCTTGGGACTAACATGACACAACCAAGCAACTAGTTCCACTTTGCTACCCACTTCCGGCTCACGCAGAGGGGGCTAGACGCCGGTTCCGTCTTTTTCTACACCGGGGATAGTGTATCTCCGGAGAGGGGACCCGGAGCGTCGGGATCCCACCTAAACCAATGTTTTGCCATGCCATGTGTGTTAGATTGTATCATGGGTGTTGGGTGCCAAAGATAGCATCACTCTCTGTGCCGGGGCCTCACCGACGTCGGATTCTCTCTCGCGGGTTCCAGGACTGCTCACACCCCGAAACTCCCGGATCTGACGTAACGGGGGGAATCTTGCATGTAGGTGGGCCCTACCATTGTCAAGGGTGTTCCTTGGGACTAACATGACACAACCAAGCAACTAGTTCCACTTTGCTACCCACTTCCGGCTCACGCAGAGGGGGCTAGACGCCGGTTCCGTCTTTTTCTACACCGGGGATAGTGTATCTCCGGAGAGGGGACCCGGAGCGTCGGGATCCCACCTAAACCAATGTTTTGCCATGCCATGTGTGTTAGATTGTATCATGGGTGTTGGGTGCCAAAGATACCATCACTCTCTGTGCCGGGGCCTCACCGACGTCGGATTCTCTCTCGCGGGTTCCAGGACTGCTCACACCCCGAAACTCCCGGATCTGACGTAACGGGGGGAATCTTGCAAGTAGGTGGGCCCTACCATTGTCAAGGGTGTTCCTTGGGACTAACATGACACAACCAAGCAACTAGTTCCACTTTGCTACCCACTTCCGGCTCACGCAGAGGGGGCTAGACGTCGGTTCCGTCTTTTTCTACACCGGGGATAGTGTATCTCCGGAGAGGGGACCCGGAGCGTCGGGATCCCACCTAAACCAATGTTTTGCCATGCCATGTGTGTTAGATTGTATCATGGGTGTTGGGTGCCAAAGATACCATCACTCTCTGTGCCGGGGCCTCACCGACGTCGGATTCTCTCTCGCGGGTTCCAGGACTGCTCACACCCCGAAACTCCCGGATCTGACGTAACGGGGGGAATCTTGCAAGTAGGTGGGCCCTACCATTGTCAAGGGTGTTCCTTGGGACTAACATGACACAACCAAGCAACTAGTTCCACTTTGCTACCCACTTCCGGCTCACGCAGAGGGGGCTAGACGCCGGTTCCGTCTTTTTCTACACCGGGGATAGTGTATCTCCGGAGAGGGGACCCGGAGCGTCGGGATCCCACCTAAACCAATGTTTTGCCATGCCATGTGTGTTAGATTGTATCATGGGTGTTGGGTGCCAAAGATACCATCACTCTCTGTGCCGGGGCCTCACCGACGTCGGATTCTCTCTCGCGGGTTCCAGGACTGCTCACACCCCGAAACTCCCGGATCTGACGTAACGGGGGGAATCTTGCATGTAGGTGGGCCCTACCATTGTCAAGGGTGTTCCTTGGGACTAACATGACACAACCAAGCAACTAGTTCCACTTTGCTACCCACTTCCGGCTCACGCAGAGGGGGCTGGACGCCGGTTCCGTCTTTTTCTACACCGGGGCTAGTGTATCTCCGGAGAGGGGACCCGGAGCGTCGGGATCCCACCTAAACCAATGTTTTGCCATGCCATGTGTTTTAGATTGTATCATGGGTGTTGGGTGCCAAAGATACCATCACTCTCTGTGTCGGGGCCTCACCGACGTCGGATTCTCTCTCGCGGGTTCCAGGACTGCTCACACCCCGAAACTCCCGGATCTGACGTAACGGGGGGAATCTTGCATGTAGGTGGGCCCTACCATTGTCAAGGGTGTTCCTTGGGACTAACATGACACAACCAAGCAACTAGTTCCACTTTGCTACCCACTTCCGGCTCACGCAGAGGGGGCTAGACGCCGGTTCCGTCTTTTTCTACACCGTGGATAGTGTATCTCCGGAGAGGGGACCCGGAGCGTCGGGATCCCACCTAAACCAATGTTTTGCCATGCCATGTGTGTTAGATTGTATCATGGGTGTTGGGTGCCAAAGATAGCATCACTCTCTGTGCCGGGGCCTCACCGACGTCGGATTCTCTCTCGCGGGTTCCAGGACTGCTCACACCCCGAAACTCCCGGATCTGACGTAACGGGGGGAATCTTGCATGTAGGTGGGCCCTACCATTGTCAAGGGTGTTCCTTGGGACTAACATGACACAACCAAGCAACTAGTTCCACTTTGCTACCCACTTCCGGCTCACGCAGAGGGGGCTAGACGCCGGTTCCGTCTTTTTCTACACCGTGGATAGTGTATCTCCGGAGAGGGGACCCGGAGCGTCGGGATACCACCTAAACCAATGTTTTGCCATGCCATGTGTGTTAGATTGTATCATGGGTGTTGGGTGCCAAAGATAGCATCACTCTCTGTGCCGGGGCCTCACCGACGTCGGATTCTCTCTCGCGGGTTCCAGGACTGCTCACACCCCGAAACTCCCGGATCTGACGTAACGGGGGGAATCTTGCATGTAGGTGGGCCCTACCATTGTCAAGGGTGTTCCTTGGGACTAACATGACACAACCAAGCAACTAGTTCCACTTTGCTACCCACTTCCGGCTCACGCAGAGGGGGCTGGACGCCGGTTCCGTCTTTTTCTACACCGGGGCTAGTGTATCTCCGGAGAGGGGACCCGGAGCGTCGGGATCCCACCTAAACCAATGTTTTGCCATGCCATGTGTGTTAGATTGTATCATGGGTGTTGGGTGCCAAAGATACCATCACTCTCTGTGCCGGGGCCTCACCGACGTCGGATTCTCTCTCGCGGGTTCCAGGACTGCTCACACCCCAAAACTCCCGGATCTGACGTAACGGGGGGAATCTTGCAAGGAGGTGGGCCCTACCATTGTCAAGGTTGTTCCTTGGGACTAACATGACACAACCAAGCAACTAGTTCCACTTTGCTACCCACTTCCGGCTCACGCAGAGGGGGCTAGACGCCGGTTCCGTCTTTTTCTACACCGTGGATAGTGTATCTCCGGAGAGGGGACCCGGAGCGTCGGGATACCACCTAAACCAATGTTTTGCCATGCCATGTGTGTTAGATTGTATCATGGGTGTTGGGTGCCAAAGATACCATCACTCTCTGTGTCGGGGCCTCACCGACGTCGGATTCTCTCTCGCGGGTTCCAGGACTGCTCACACCCCGAAACTCCCGGATCTGACGTAACGGGGGGAATCTTGCATGTAGGTGGGCCCTACCATTGTCAAGGGTGTTCCTTGGGACTAACATGACACAACCAAGCAACTAGTTCCACTTTGCTACCCACTTCCGGCTCACGCAGAGGGGGCTAGACGCCGGTTCCGTCTTTTTCTACACCGTGGATAGTGTATCTCCGGAGAGGGGACCCGGAGCGTCGGGATCCCACCTAAACCAATGTTTTGCCATGCCATGTGTGTTAGATTGTATCATGGGTGTTGGGTGCCAAAGATAGCATCACTCTCTGTGCCGGGGCCTCACCGACGTCGGATTCTCTCTCGCGGGTTCCAGGACTGCTCACACCCCGAAACTCCCGGATCTGACGTAACGGGGGGAATCTTGCATGTAGGTGGGCCCTACCATTGTCAAGGGTGTTCCTTGGGACTAACATGACACAACCAAGCAACTAGTTCCACTTTGCTACCCACTTCCGGCTCACGCAGAGGGGGCTAGACGCCGGTTCCGTCTTTTTCTACACCGTGGATAGTGTATCTCCGGAGAGGGGACCCGGAGCGTCGGGATACCACCTAAACCAATGTTTTGCCATGCCATGTGTGTTAGATTGTATCATGGGTGTTGGGTGCCAAAGATAGCATCACTCTCTGTGCCGGGGCCTCACCGACGTCGGATTCTCTCTCGCGGGTTCCAGGACTGCTCACACCCCGAAACTCCCGGATCTGACGTAACGGGGGGAATCTTGCATGTAGGTGGGCCCTACCATTGTCAAGGGTGTTCCTTGGGACTAACATGACACAACCAAGCAACTAGTTCCACTTTGCTACCCACTTCCGGCTCACGCAGAGGGGGCTGGACGCCGGTTCCGTCTTTTTCTACACCGGGGCTAGTGTATCTCCGGAGAGGGGACCCGGAGCGTCGGGATCCCACCTAAACCAATGTTTTGCCATGCCATGTGTGTTAGATTGTATCATGGGTGTTGGGTGCCAAAGATACCATCACTCTCTGTGCCGGGGCCTCACCGACGTCGGATTCTCTCTCGCGGGTTCCAGGACTGCTCACACCCCAAAACTCCCGGATCTGACGTAACGGGGGGAATCTTGCAAGGAGGTGGGCCCTACCATTGTCAAGGTTGTTCCTTGGGACTAACATGACACAACCAAGCAACTAGTTCCACTTTGCTACCCACTTCCGGCTCACGCAGAGGGGGCTGGACGCCGGTTCCGTCTTTTTCTACACCGTGGATAGTGTATCTCCGGAGAGGGGACCCGGAGCGTCGGGATCCCACCTAAACCAATGTTTTGCCATGCCATGTGTGTTAGATTGTATCATGGGTGTTGGGTGCCAAAGATACCATCACTCTCTGTGCCGGGGCCTCACCGACGTCGGATTCTCTCTCGCGGGTTCCAGGACTGCTCACACCCCGAAACTCCCGGATCTGACGTAACGGGGGGAATCTTGCATGTAGGTGGGCCCTAACATTGTCAAGGGTGTTCCTTGGGCCTAACATGACACAACCAAGCAACTAGTTACACTTTGCTACCCACTTCCGGCTCACGCAGAGGGGGCTAGACGCCGGTTCCGTCTTTTTCTACACCGTGGATAGTGTATCTCCGGAGAGGGGACCCGGAGCGTCGGGATCCCACCTAAAACAATGTTTTCCCATGCCATGTGTTTTAGATTGTATCATGGGTGTTGGGTGCCAAAGATACCATCACTCTCTGTGCCGGGGCCTCACCGACGTCGGATTCTCTCTCGCGGGTTCCAGGACTGCTCACACCCCGAAACTCCCGGATCTGACGTAACGGGGGGAATCTTGCATGTAGGTGGGCCCTAACATTGTCAAGGGTGTTCCTTGGGCCTAACATGACACAACCAAGCAACTAGTTCCACTTTGCTACCCACTTCCGGCTCACGCAGAGGGGGCTAGACGCCGGTTCCGTCTTTTTGTACACCGTGGATAGTGTATCTCCGGAGAGGGGACCCGGAGCGTCAGGATCCCACCTAAACCAATGTTTTGCCATGCCATGTGTGTTAGATTGTATCATGGGTGTTGGGTGCCAAAGATACCATCACTCTCTGTGCCGGGGCCTCACCGACGTCGGATTCTCTCTCGCGGGTTCCAGGACTGCTCACACCCCGAAACTCCCGGATCTGACGTAACGGGGGGAATCTTGCATGTAGGTGGGCCCTACCATTGTCAAGGGTGTTCCTTGGGACTAACATGACACAACCAAGCAACTAGTTCCACTTTGCTACCCACTTCCGGCTCACGCAGAGGGGGCTAGACGCCGGTTCCGTCTTTTTCTACACCGGGGATAGTGTATCTCCGGAGAGGGGACCCGGAGCGTCGGGATCCCACCTAAACCAATGTTTTGCCATGCCATGTGTGTTAGATTGTATCATGGGTGTTGGGTGCCAAAGATACCATCACTCTCTGTGTCGGGGCCTCACCGACGTCGGATTCTCTCTCGCGGGTTCCAGGACTGCTCACACCCCGAAACTCCCGGATCTGACGTAACGGGGGGAATCTTGCATGTAGGTGGGCCCTACCATTGTCAAGGGTGTTCCTTGGGACTAACATGACACAACCAAGCAACTAGTTCCACTTTGCTACCCACTTCCGGCTCACGCAGAGGGGGCTGGACGCCGGTTCCGTCTTTTTCTACACCGGGGCTAGTGTATCTCCGGAGAGGGGACCCGGAGCGTCGGGATCCCACCTAAACCAATGTTTTGCCATGCCATGTGTGTTAGATTGTATCATGGGTGTTGTGTGCGAAAGATACCATCACTCTCTGTGCCGGGGCCTCACCGACGTCGGATTCTCTCTCGCGGGTTCCAGGACTGCTCACACCCCGAAACTCCCGGATCTGACGTAACGGGGGGAATCTTGCAAGGAGGTGGGCCCTACCATTGTCAAGGTTGTTCCTTGGGACTAACATGACACAACCAAGCAACTAGTTCCACTTTGCTACCCACTTCCGGCTCACGCAGAGGGGGCTAGACGCCGGTTCCGTCTTTTTCTACACCGTGGATAGTGTATCTCCGGAGAGGGGACCCGGAGCGTCGGGATCCCACCTAAACCAATGTTTTGCCATTCCATGTGTGTTAGATTGTATCATGGGTGTTGGGTGCCAAAGATAGCATCACTCTCTGTGCCGGGGCCTCACCGACGTCGGATTCTCTCTCGCGGGTTCCAGGACTGCTCACACCCCGAAACTCCCGGATCTGACGTAACGGGGGGAATCTTGCATGTAGGTGGGCCCTACCATTGTCAAGGGTGTTCCTTGGGACTAACATGACACAACCAAGCAACTAGTTCCACTTTGCTACCCACTTCCGGCTCACGCAGAGGGGGCTGGACGCCGGTTCCGTCTTTTTCTACACCGGGGCTAGTGTATCTCCGGAGAGGGGATCCGGAGCGTCGGGATCCCACCTAAACCAATGTTTTGCCATGCCATGTGTGTTAGATTGTATCATGGGTGTTGGGTGCCAAAGATACCATCACTCTCTGTGCCGGGGCCTCACCGACGTCGGATTCTCTCTCGCGGGTTCCAGGACTGCTCACACCCCGAAACTCCCGGATCTGACGTAACGGGGGGAATCTTGCAAGGAGGTGGGCCCTACCATTGTCAAGGTTGTTCCTTGGGACTAACATGACACAACCAAGCAACTAGTTCCACTTTGCTACCCACTTCCGGCTCACGCAGAGGGGGCTGGACGCCGGTTCCGTCTTTTTCTACACCGTGGATAGTGTATCTCCGGAGAGGGGACCCGGAGCGTCGGGGTCCCACCTAAACCAATGTTTTGCCATGCCATGTGTGTTAGATTGTATCATGGGTGTTGGGTGCCAAAGATACCATCACTCTCTGTGCCGGGGCCTCACCGACGTCGGATTCTCTCTCGCGGGTTCCAGGACTGCTCACACCCCGAAACTCCCGGATCTGACGTAACGGGGGGAATCTTGCATGTAGGTGGGCCCTAACATTGTCAAGGGTGTTCCTTGGGCCTAAAACGACACAACCAAGCAACTAGTTCCACTTTGCTACCCACTTCCGGCTCACGCAGAGGGGGCTAGACGCCGGTTCCGTCTTTTTCTACACCGTGGATAGTGTATCTCCGGAGAGGGGACCCGGAGCGTCGGGATCCCACCTAAACCAATGTTTTGCCATGCCATGTGTGTTAGATTGTATCATGGGTGTTGGGTGCCAAAGATAGCATCACTCTCTGTGCCGGGGCCTCACCGACGTCGGATTCTCTCTCGCGGGTTCCAGGACTGCTCACACCCCGAAACTCCCGGATCTGACGTAACGGGGGGAATCTTGCATGTAGGTGGGCCCTACCATTGTCAAGGGTGTTCCTTGGGACTAACATGACACAACCAAGCAACTAGTTCCACTTTGCTACCCACTTCCGGCTCACGCAGAGGGGGCTAGACGCCGGTTCCGTCTTTTTCTACACCGTGGATAGTGTATCTCCGGAGAGGGGACCCGGAGCGTCGGGATCCCACCTAAACCAATGTTTTGCCATGCCATGTGTGTTAGATTGTATCATGGGTGTTGGGTGCCAAAGATAGCATCACTCTCTGTGCCGGGGCCTCACCGACGTCGGATTCTCTCTCGCGGGTTCCAGGACTGCTCACACCCCGAAACTCCCGGATCTGACGTAACGGGGGGAATCTTGCATGTAGGTGGGCCCTACCATTGTCAAGGGTGTTCCTTGGGACTAACATGACACAACCAAGCAACTAGTTCCACTTTGCTACCCACTTCCGGCTCACGCAGAGGGGGCTAGACGCCGGTTCCGTCTTTTTCTACACCGTGGATAGTGTATCTCCGGAGAGGGGACCCGGAGCGTCGGGATCCCACCTAAACCAATGTTTTGCCATGCCATGTGTGTTAGATTGTATCATGGGTGTTGGGTGCCAAAGATAGCATCACTCTCTGTGCCGGGGCCTCACCGACGTCGGATTCTCTCTCGCGGGTTCCAGGACTGCTCACACCCCGAAACTCCCGGATCTGACGTAACGGGGGGAATCTTGCATGTAGGTGGGCCCTACCATTGTCAAGGGTGTTCCTTGGGACTAACATGACACAACCAAGCAACTAGTTCCACTTTGCTACCCACTTCCGGCTCACGCAGAGGGGGCTAGACGTCGGTTCCGTCTTTTTCTACACCGTGGATAGTGTATCTCCGGAGAGGGGACCCGGAGCGTCGGGATCCCACCTAAACCAATGTTTTGCCATGCCATGTGTGTTAGATTGTATCATGGGTGTTGGGTGCCAAAGATAGCATCACTCTCTGTGCCGGGGCCTCACCGACGTCGGATTCTCTCTCGCGGGTTCCAGGACTGCTCACACCCCGAAACTCCCGGATCTGACGTAACGGGGGGAATATTGCATGTAGGTGGGCCCTACCATTGTCAAGGGTGTTCCTTGGGACTAACATGACAGAACCAAGCAACTAGTTACACTTTGCTACCCACTTCCGGCTCACGCAGAGGGGGCTAGACGCCGGTTCCGTCTTTTTCTACACCGGGGATAGTGTATCTCCGGAGAGGGGACCCGGAGCGTCGGGATCCCACCTAAACCAATGTTTTGCCATGCCATGTGTGTTAGATTGTATCATGGGTGTTGGGTGCCAAAGATAGCATCACTCTCTGTGCCGGGGCCTCACCGACGTCGGATTCTCTCTCGCGGGTTCCAGGACTGCTCACACCCCGAAACTCCCGGATCTGACGTAACGGGGGGAATCTTGCATGTAGGTGGGCCCTACCATTGTCAAGGGTGTTCCTTGGGACTAACATGACACAACCAAGCAACTAGTTCCACTTTGCTACCCACTTCCGGCTCACGCAGAGGGGGCTGGACGCCGGTTCCGTCTTTTTCTACACCGGGGCTAGTGTATCTCCGGAGAGGGGACCCGGAGCGTCGGGATCCCACCTAAACCAATGTTTTGCCATGCCATGTGTGTTAGATTGTATCATGGGTGTTGTGTGCCAAAGATACCATCACTCTCTGTGCCGGGGCCTCACCGATGTCGGATTCTCTCTCGCGGGTTCCAGGACTGCTCACACCCCGAAACTCCCGGATCTGACGTAACGGGGGGAATCTTGCATGTAGGTGGGCCCTACCATTGTCAAGGGTGTTCCTTGGGACTAACATGACACAACCAAGCAACTAGTTCCACTTTGCTACCCACTTCCGGCTCACGCAGAGGGGGCTAGACGCCGGTTCCGTCTTTTTCTACACCGGGGATAGTGTATCTCCGGAGAGGGGACCCGGAGCGTCGGGATCCCACCTAAACCAATGTTTTGCCATGCCATGTGTGTTAGATTGTATCATGGGTGTTGGGTGCCAAAGATACCATCACTCTCTGTGCCGGGGCCTCACCGACGTCGGATTCTCTCTCGCGGGTTCCAGGACTGCTCACACCCCGAAACTCCCGGATCTGACGTAACGGGGGGAATCTTGCATGTAGGTGGGCCCTACCATTGTCAAGGGTGTTCCTTGGGACTAACATGACACAACCAAGAAACTAGTTCCACTTTGCTACCCACTTCCGGCTCACGCAGAGGGGGCTAGACGCCGGTTCCGTCTTTTTCTACACCGGGGATAGTGTATCTCCGGAGAGGGGACCCGGAGCGTCGGGATCCCACCTAAACCAATGTTTTGCCATGCCATGTGTGTTAGATTGTATCATGGGTGTTGGGTGCCAAAGATACCATCACTCTCTGTGCCGGGGCCTCACCGACGTCGGATTCTCTCTCGCGGGTTCCAGGACTGCTCACACCCCGAAACCCCCGGATCTGACGTAACGGGGGGAATCTTGCATGTAGGTGGGCCCTACCATTGTCAAGGTTGTTCCTTGGGACTAACATGACACAACCAAGCAACTAGTTCCACTTTGCTACCCACTTCCGGCTCACGCAGAGGGGGCTAGACGCCGGTTCCGTCTTTTTCTACACCGTGGATAGTGTATCTCCGGAGAGGGGACCTGGAGCGTCGGGATCCCACCTAAACCAATGTTTTGCCATGCCATGTGTGTTAGATTGTATCATGGGTGTTGGGTGCCAAAGATACCATCACTCTCTGTGCCGGGGCCTCACCGACGTCGGATTCTCTCTCGCGGGTTCCAGGACTGCTCACACCCCGAAACCCCCGGATCTGACGTAACGGGGGGAATCTTGCATGTAGGTGGGCCCTACCATTGTCAAGGGTGTTCCTTGGGACTAACATGACACAAAAAAGCAACTAGTTCCACTTTGCTACCCACTTCCGGCTCACGCAGAGGGGGCTGGACGCCGGTTCCGTCTTTTTCTACACCGGGGCTAGTGTATCTCCGGAGAGGGGACCCGGAGCGTCGGGATCCCACCTAAACCAATGTTTTGCCATGCCATGTGTGTTAGATTGTATCATGGGTGTTGGGTGCCAAAGATACCATCACTCTCTGTGCCGGGGCCTCACCGACGTCGGATTCTCTCTCGCGGGTTCCAGGACTGCTCACACCCCGAAACTCCCGGATCTGACGTAACGGGGGAAATCTTGCATGTAGGTGGGCCCTACCATTGTCAAGGGTGTTCCTTGGGACTAACATGACACAACCAAGCAACTAGTTCCACTTTGCTACCCACTTCCGGCTCACGCAGAGGGGGCTGGACGCCGGTTCCGTCTTTTTCTACACCGGGGCTAGTGTATCTCCGGAGAGGGGACCCGGAGCGTCGGGATCCCACCTAAACCAATGTTTTGCCATGCCATGTGTGTTAGATTGTATCATGGGTGTTGTGTGCCAAAGATACCATCACTCTCTGTGCCGGGGCCTCACCGACGTCGGATTCTCTCTCGCGGGTTCCAGGACTGCTCACACCCAAGAAGCGGCCCAAACAAACGCAAAATGAAAACAGGCGAAATTTTATTGAAATTCGGAAAGTGCGTACATATTCGGCGCGAATTTAAGCTAGTACGAAGAATTTCAACTAAAAACATAGGAGATTTAAACTACTCGATGACTGCCCCTACGCCTACGCATCGTCGTCTTCATCAGCGACGTCGTCGTGGCGGTGCTGGTTGGAGGGGCCGGCTTCGTCCTGGCTCGCCGCGGCGAGACGGCGTTGCTCCGCCCGCTCCGCTCGGGCCTGCAGGCGCAGCCGGTGCAGTTGCGCCTGCCCGGAGGGCGGGCGGTTGCGCCGCCGCTCACTCTGCAGCGCAGCCTGCCGGTCGGCCTCGTAGAGGGCGATGATGCCCTCCTGCTCGACCGAGGCAGCGCGCTGGGCCATCTGGCGGCGCACCGCTCGCGCCGCCTCCTCCCGCTGGTGCGTCTCCAGGGAGGCACGAACGGCGGCCGCCTCCGCCGCCGCCGCGGCCTGCTCGAGGACGCCGCGCACCTCGCGGTACGCTTCCTCGTTCTGCGAGGTCTCGAACGAGTGCAGCCCGGCGTGCTGCTCGGGCCACACTGGCTGCCTCCTCACCTCGCGTCTCCATTGGCGGGCGGCTCGCCGCGCTTCTCGCGCCTCGTCGTACTCGGGTGGCTGCTCCGGCGCCACCGGCTCCGGCGCCACCACCTGCGGCTCCAGCGCCGCTTGCTGCGCTGGCGGCAGCTCGACGTCGTCGTTCTCGGGCCACGCGTCCCAGAGGTTCTCCATTGCGGCGAGGTTCGAGGGTGGGGAAAGAACGGCGAGGAGAGAGTCGAGACTGTGCGTACGGGGAGGGGGCGGGCACCATTTTTATAGCCTGGCCGGCCAATCGCCGCGCCGCGCGTGTCGCCGCTGCCGCCCCCGCCATTAATCCGGTGGACTTTGACTGGGGCTAGGGTATCTCCGGAGAGGGGACCCGGAGCGTCGGGATCCCACCTAAACCAATGTTTTGCCATGCCATGTGTCAAGGGTGTCCTTGGGACTAACATGACAATTGAACACACACCACTACGATTATTTTTGAATTTTACGACTAGATTGAAATTCCAAGGAAGCGGGATACACGACAGTACGTGGATCTAAACATTCTAGGATACATGGACAAACCATTTGTCCTAGCCATCTTGTGGCTCAGGTCTAGTCATACTCCTGCCTAGGCGTATAATACATGTACTCGTAGTCGTCGAAGTCGCCGCCGCCCTCGTCGCTGTCGTCAGATGGGGGCTGAAATGTCGATGGGGGAGCACGCCTGGACTGCGGGTAGCGCAGGCGGGGGTTATCGCCGTTCCTTATGTAGTTCATGACGCCCTGGAGAGTCCGGCCGCGCCACCACAGCCGACGACCAGCCTCGTTGAAGTTCGAAGGAGGCGGGCCGTCCTCCTCGTACCTGGCGAGCGCCCTCTCACGCCGATTGAAGAAGAAGGCGTCCCAACCTGCGCGGTAGTTGGGATCCCATTGGGGATACGTCCGCTGCTCCGGTGTCAGCTCGAAGTAGTAGTGGTTCGTGATGGCCGCCCGGCGCGCCACACCTCGAGGGACAGGAGGGACCGGCACGCCTCCGGCGCTCAGCATCCACCCGGCGGGGACGCCGTACCCGGGAGGGCAGGGGTAGTTCGAGGCGCAGAGCTCCTCCGCCTCCGAGTAGGTTATAGTGGGTACGGTAGAAGACATGGAAGAGTTGGCGCGAAGAAATGGAAGAGTGCTGGGTTGTAGATATATGCTAACGAGCTAGATGCATGTGTGTTTATATAGTGAGAAATGAAGGGAAGAAGCACACGGATCGTGTGTTTTCTTCGAGGTCTTCCGAGCCGTTGGATCTTTCAAGTGAATGTGAGCCGGTGGATCGAAGATAGGCACACGGATCGTGTGTTTTCTTCGAGCTCTTCCGAGCCGTTGGATCTTTCAAGTGATTGTGAGCCGGTGGATCAAAGATAGGCACACAGATTGTGTGCTTGTTGAACTTCTTTGCCGAGTGTCATATCACGAGAAACTCGGCAAAGATGTGAAATACTACGCGGGAAGAGTTGGCGCGAGAGGGGGGGGGGGGGAATTTCACAGCGTAGTTTGCCGAGTGGTGCATCACGACACTCGGCAAAGAACTGAAATACTACGCGGGAAACGTTGGCGCGAAGGAGGGGAAATTTCACCGCGTACTTTGCCGAGTGGTACATCTTGACACTCGGCAAAAATTTGAAATAGTACGCGGGAAGAGTTGGCGCGAAGGGGGAAATTTTCACCGCGTACTTTGCCGAGTGTTGCAGCACGACACTCGGCAAAAACCCAATATATGCCGAGTTGCCGTTACGAAAACACTCGGCAAACACTCGGCAACGTTTCGTCGCGGTCGTAACGGACGTAGCGCCACGTGGCTACAACGTATGCCGAGTAGTTTATCTTTGCCGAGTGTTTTTTGGTGGTTTGCCGTCGTCAATTTGTACGCCGAGTGTTTGGTGCAGAGGATACTCGGCATACATGTGCTACGCCGAGTGTTTCGTCTCTGCCGAGTGTCATATGCAGGGCACACTCGGCGTACAATCTGTATGCCGAGTGTTCACTTGTGCCGAGTGTTATTTGGGAGGGTGTCGGCGTACACGGTGCTATGCCGAGTACCCCGTGCTTTGGCACTCGGCAAAGCCGGAGATAGCCGGCGAAATTCGATTTTCCAGTAGTGAAGCAGGCAGGCAGGCAGCATAGGGTATGTTCACATCTGTAAACTCCTAACTGTATAGTGTCGTAATGAACAGTCCCAGTGAAACTATCCCTCCCTCGATCTCTTCCGAGAAGATAAATGGGTCGGAGAGGAGACATTTTCGAGCAAGCTTATAAAGGCTCCTGCACTTGTGTCCCTCCTATGCCGTAGATCCAGCACCAGTTCGATCGATCCATGAGGTGGCAATGACAAGGAGGTCTGCTGGGCCGGTGTACGTACGTACGCAGCAGTACGTTCACCTCCAGCCAGTCCCTGTAGCTAGATCATTGACTTGCACCACCGGCCGATCTCTTTGTTGGGATTAATTGGCGCATGTGATCAGATCGATGGAGACCAATCCAACCACATCCGAGCAAGCTGCTGCGTTAAGGCCTCTGCCCGACAGTGCAATGCAATGCTCCATGAGAGAGAGAGAGAGAGCTTGTATGTTGGTGTGATGGGGGAGAGAGATGTGTTTATGGTTCTGTCAACTGTGTTAGAGAGAGAGAGAGAGATGGCAGGTGAGCTGGGTGTCCGGGCCAGAGAAACAAAGCTGGGGGACTGCACTGGTGGTGCATGCATGCAGATGCTGCAGGGGAGGGAGGGAGGGTGAGAACTGAGGAGGAAGAACCCAATAATTCCCACCTATTTCGGCCGGCCCAGGGCCCACCGCCTCGATCGGGCCCAAGGGCGGCAGCGACTGCGCGCCCCTGACGAAAACCGTTGAGCTCTCCCCGTTACGTCGTTTTCGCTCGCACGCCTCCATCGGTCCCCCCCTTCATCTGCTTCCGATGGGCGACCTGTGTCAGCCTGTATGTTCCGCGTCGGCCTCCGGCGAACTGTGTACTCTCTCCGGTGGTGTGGACAATGACATGGGCGGGCTCTGCTGGTGGGTCCCAGCTCGTGGGCCGCCCGCTACACTCTTTGAGGTGGATGCATGGCTATGTGCCTGTGAGTGTGCGGCCGTCCGTGCCCTGTGCATGCGGAGAAATACGGGAAAGTTAGCTTCTTCTTGTTTCATTTTCCTTTGGCAAATGAGAGCGCAAAAAATGGCCTTCTCGTAGTGCCCATTTATTATTTGTCACAATATATAAACAGTGTGCACCAATAAAATCGTGCATGATGTGAGCCTCGTACGGCCGCCCGGACATGCTCAATTATTGGCGTAATCAAGCTGCTCTCTCAACCCCCAGCACGTCAGACGCAAGGAGAAATCATGTTCTTGTTTAATTAACTGACACCATGCCCTACACATCGTGTCAACCAAGAGGTACGATACCAAGGTCTCCGATTAAATTAGCATAAATTCTCACGGCTACTCTTGCAGCTGGTGATGCGCATGAGGGCAGCCGACGTGCCTGTTTCGCCATCAAGATTTAGCTAAACCAGGGACAGGAAAAAATAACTAATTTCAGTTCGATCAATATCATAACATGTTAGCTAGTGCCTCCACCCCACGACCTATTTTATGTGCGGCGGTGGGCGCGCGCATGACAGTGTTGTTGGGGTTTGTGAGACAGTTTTGTTTGAATTTTCTTATTAGGGCCTCCCTCCTCGTGGTGGAACCGTTCAAACTGCATGTCCCAGTTTCTTATTCAGTTTTATTCTCAAGGTAGTCATGGACTACTATTTTAGTGGCAGCCGGAAAGTGCAACTAGTCCACTTGGCACGAGAGGTTAGGCCGTTAGCACTTGCAATTGCGCGCTTTTGGTCAGCTCCGGCGCAGTGCATGATTGAGAGATATTGTATATTCATACTCCTATCAAATCAAAAGCGCCTGTATTTTCTAGACAATAAGCATCAAGCCCAGCTCATTTACAATCTCTGTTTGCACAGTGAAGCTCCAACCTCTCGGGGGCACATAGATGAGGCCCATGTCATAAAATGGGTCGGGAGTAATTCAGATAGGGTTACGGGAGCCTATAGCATCATATACGTGGGCAACGCCCATGCAGCTTGTGAACTGGGCCGGTCCAATCAGCGTTTTATTTTCACTTTAACTTTCTTTCCTTTTCTCTTTTTCTACTTTTAAATTTGTGTTCATATTTCTAATAAAGTTTTTGGAAAATGTTCATGAGGTATAAAAATTTATTGTAGTTTTGCTTCAAAAAAATTATTGTAGTTCAAAAAAAATGTTTGCATAGTTCAAAAAAAATGTATATTCATGTGAAATGAAAAATATTCATGATTTAAAAAAAAAATCACGTTGTTAAGAAATAGTTGTCCGCAATGTAAAATAACTACTCGTATAGGTTGAAATAAATAAATAAAATTGACGCAATGAACACTAGTAGGAGAAAGCTTATTGTTGGCGAACATGTTTTTGGCTAACCAGCTACCACTAGCGGGGTACCGCTGGCGAACGCCGCTTCGCCAGCGGTAGCTATAGATACCGCTGGCGAACATAACCCCGTTCGCCAGCCTTATGTTTCTCACATTTTTTATTTTCGTATATACAGCGGTGTATTTCAGCCGTACATAGGCATGTGCATATATAAAAAATATATTGTTCAATACACAGTTTTCAGAAGTCACACATAGAAAAGCACTCCAAATTTTTCAATCACATATATATTACATATGCATTAAAAAACCGAAATCATACACACGAGAGTGATCACCGTACCAAAATATACCAAAATACACGCAAACATGAATACACATCGATCTCGATAACAAGTTTAGGTCGCAAGTTTTCGAACAAAAAATAGTCATATGGTTAACGATCACATGCATACAAAGATATAGAATCGCTGAACATCGACGATTGAAAAGAAAGGTTATGGGTTTTAGCATCCGCCTCCGCTTTGCGATCTTTTACTAGGCCAGCGACATCCACTTCTTCATATCTCTGTACACCAAGATAAAAGTATTAAGAAAATAAAAGCACAAGTTCTTAGGAGCACAATTCGTACCGAATAGAATACACACCGTCGATCATTTGTTGGTCGTTGTCTTCTTCTTCTTATTCGGCATCGACGGGAACGGAAGAGCACCTTCTAACGAGTTGAATGATCTCTCGTCACCCTGGTGTAGTACATGTTCTAGCAGCTCATCGTTAGGTGGTGGGCCCCGCGAGCCCTAGAAGTAGGCCCCATCTGCACTTATGACATCCTTGTAGATGATTCTCGCGATCCTGTGCTGGATGCGACCGAAGTTTTGTCTGATTTCAGCATCAGACCAATACGCGATGCCACGACACCATTATTCCATAGCAGGCATAACTTGAAGACTTTGTTGTTCCTTCATGACCTCCAGCATGTGTTGGATGAAGTACCACGACTCCATCTGACCGCCTTGTGTCTTAATATATATTTTCCATGAAATTGGTGTAGTCTGTCAATGAAGTCTTCATTCGCGACGTAGCCGTTCATAGCTTCATCGAGAACAGACTTGACAAGAAGTAGTTTTTCTCAGTTTACTCCCGAAGTGAAGATATAGGGCCAACGAGTCCCTCGGGTACATCAAGATGAGGGTGCCGTATTTGTTTCTGCGCAAAACAGTTCAAAGGGTCCATATACGGCACCCTCATCTTGAATTGTCCTCGCGCCTGGGCGATCAGGCGGCGAGTTCCCGTGTGGTCTCTGCTTTTCGATCGCTAGCCTGATCGGATCCTTCTGCTCGTGCTCGTGTGGTCTCTGCTTTCCGATCGCTAGCCTGATCGTTGTCTCCGTTGCTACCGATCGCTAGTAGGCACGGCGGATTTAAGGGATGGGTGGAAGTCTGGGTCTTCGATATACAGAACCGACAATCTAGGGTTCGGTCATGTCGGACGTGCGATCAACAACTGCGGGGGCTGGAACCAAGGAAGGGCTAGGGAAGTTCGGGGTGGAGGATGGTTCTGAAGGTGCGGCAAGCTCAGATCTTCCCCGGGGAGAAGGCATCAATGCCCTCTTTGACCGACTGGAAATTGGGGAGGAGGAGTTCGATGATCTGGTGATCGAAGAAACGGATGTGGACATCTCGGAGAATACTCGTTGGCTGGCTGTTGCTTGGGTAAACTGTGACAAGAACTTCAGCCATGAAGCCTTTGAACTTCAGATGCGGGCAGCGTGGAATTCTGCGAAGGACATATCAATGAGACCAGTTGGCGCGAAGAGATTCGTTATACAATGTTACTGTTTGGGCGATTGGGAAAAGGTGACTGAAAAAGGGCCATGGTGGTTCAGAGATTGGGCGGTAGTCATTGCACCGTACGATGGTTTCTCCGATCCGGAGGCCGTGGAGCTTGAATTTATTCCTATGTCTATACAAATCCATAAAATCCCCGAAGCCTACAGAAAAGAATCAGTTGTGAGATTAATGGCTACACGTCAAATTGGAGAGGTGATTAATATTGAGATGCAGCCGCCGGGTGTATTCAGGGAAGACTTTGTTCGTATCAGAATTAATCAGGATGTTCGTAAGGCACTAACCCGGTTTGTCTCTGTTTCTCTTAATGGTAAACGCTCAGTCTTCATGGTTAAATATGAGAAACTGGGGCTGTTTTGCTTTGCTTGTGGACGTCTTGGACACAATCATAAGGAGTGCGGGACAGGGATTTTTGAAGATAGCGAACTGAAATACGGTGATTGGCTTCATGCAAACCCAAGTCGTGCTAGGGGTTTTAGTGGCACTCGAGGAGGAACCAGGGGTGGATTTTCTTCTGCTACGATGGGAAGGAAACCAGAGGTTGGGGTTGTTCCCTTGACAGGTGGGAGGAAGGGGGCCTATGTGGATTGGCGATCCCACCCAGAGAGGAGAGAGGACCATCTCGATGAGGAGCTCCTTGATACTAGTACAAGCCCGGTGAAAATAAAAGATACTGACATGTTAGAAGCTGAAAAGATGGCAAGGAAACGTCTCACCTTTGATAACGTGGCTCCAGTTGCTAATGATATTCTGGTTCCTTTGACAGAGAAGCATAATGATGGAGTTCTGGTTGTAGTAACAGAACCACAACTATTGAAAAATCAGAAAAGACACAAAAGGGAGGATGGTACTTCGGTTTCAAGTCAATCTAATGGATCGGCGGCATCCCGAGAGGATGACCGCCGGGCGCAATGAAAATCATAAGTTGGAACTGCCGGGGGTTAGGAAAATCCTTGGTAGTTCGTGCGCTCCTGGTTCTCCTGGAGCGGCTCAAACCAGATGTTCTTTTTCGGTCCGAGACACATCTGAGTAAAGCTAGGGCGGAAAATTTGAGAAGACGTTTGCTGTTTGATCATATGATCATGTCGGAAAGTGATGGAAGAAGTGGTGGTTTGTTGTTCCTCTGGAGGAGTGATCTCAATGTTACTTCTTCTACGATCCATAATAATTACTTGGATATTCGCATAGATGAACACTGTGCTATGGGATGGCGTATTACGGGTCTCTATGGTGAACCAAGTGCTCAACGGAAATTCAAGACATGGGAGTACATTAGGGAATTAGAATCCCTGACCAATCTTCCATGGGTTATTATCGGTGATTTCAATGAAATTATGTGGGCTTCCGAGAAACAAGGGGGGAATTTGAGACCCCAACGGTGTATGCAATTATTTAGAGATACCATTCAGGACTGTAATCTTGAGGATATGGGATATGTTGGAGATATCTACACATGGAGGCGTGGAAGAATTCGTGAAAGGTTGGACCGTGCGGTATGTTCTCATGATTGGAATTCATTGTTCCCGTTCGCGAGCTTAATTCATGAGGATTTCTCAAAATCGGATCATAGACCTATCACACTAGATACTAATTACCTGGAGAGTGTTGGGGGGCCGAGACCTGCTGCTCCTCGTATGTTTGAAGCCCGCTGGCTGATGGAAGAATCTTTCGACGATATTGTCGGGTCGGCTTGGGCTGCGGCACAGCAAGCTAATCCAGGAAATTTGGCAGCAAAATTACAGGAGGTGCACTCGGCATTACATACATGGGATCGGGGAACCCTCCAACTGCCGCGTTTGAGACTAGCCGAGCTTCAGAAAGAGCTCAACGCCATATTGGTTGGTCCCTTGTCGGATGAAGCAACTGCTAGGCAACAGGAAATCCAAATCATGATAGAAAATATTAATGAACAGGAGGAGATTTCGTCAGTTCAACGTAGCCGAGCAAATTGGATGAAATTCGGCGACCGTAATACAAACTTCTTCCACAAGTTTGATACAGCGATAAAGAAGAAGAATCTTATAAAGAAATTAAAAGATAATCAAGACAATTGGATTGAGGGACAGGAGGTTCTCTCAGATCATATTGCTAACTATTTCCGTGGTCTTTTTTCAGCGGAGGTGGACAGCCCGGACCCTCAAGTTATTAATAAGATTGAATCATGTGTTACGCCAAAGATGAATGCTATATTATGTGCTGAATATACTCGTGAGGAGGTGAAGAAAGCGATTTTCAGCATCGGGGATCTTAAAGCCCCAGGCCCAGATGGTCTTCATGCCATTTTCTATAAAAAATATTGGGATCTTATTGGAGATGAGCTTACTGATGAAGTCCTGGCTGCAATGAATTCTCGAAGAATCCCGGAGGGGTGGAATAAAACCACAATTGTGCTAATTCCGAAATTGGATTCACCGGTGAAGGTAACACAATTCAGGCCAATTAGTCTCTGTAATGTTATTTATAAAATTATCTCCAAGATCCTTGCAGCTAGGTTGAAAGTAATTTTACCGGAGATTATATCGCCAACTCAGAGTGCCTTCGTCCCGGGTCAGCTAATTACGGATAATTTTCTGGTGGCATATGAATCCTATCATGCAATCAAGAAAAAACTGACGGGCAAATTTGGGACGTGCGCTATCAAATTGGATATGCATAAAGCGTACGATCGGGTGGAATGGAAATTTTTGCAGATGGTTTTGGAGAAGATGGGTTTTAATTCTCAATGGATTTCTCTGATAATGGAATGTGTCAGTTCGGTTAAATATAAAATTAGGATTAATGGAATTCTATCGGAGGAGATCACACCTTCGAGGGGTCTGCGGCAGGGGGATCCTATCTCCCCATATTTGTTCCTTCTCTATGGGGAAGGATTAACTAGTCTTCTGAAGCATGAAGAGGCTCTTGGTAATCTTATCGGAGTTAAGGTGTGTCACAATGCACCTGCCATCTCCCACTTGCTCTTTGCGGATGACTCGCTTATTCTAATGAGGGCAGATCTTGCAAATGCAAAATCTCTTAAAAAGATTCTTCAAGATTATTGCTCTTCCTCTGGTCAATTGGTAAGTGAAGAGAAATCCAGCATTTTCTTTAGTCCGTGCACCACTGTGGAGGCGAAAGAAGCCGTGTGTTCTGAACTAAATATTCTTACGGAGTCCATTACGGATAAATATTTGGGGCTGCCACCACTTGTTGGAGTGGACCGTACGGATTGCTTCATGCACTTGGTTGATAGAATCTGTTCTCGGTTAAAAGGGTATAAAGAGAAGTTACTTTCCTTTGGAGGGAAAGAGGTGTTACTTAAAGCTGTTGCGCAGGCCATCCCCGCGTATGCTATGTCAGTCTTTAAGCTCCCTAAACTAGTTATTAAAGGGTTAACTGATGCAATGACCCGATACTGGTGGGGGGATGAAGAGGGTCAGAAACATATGCATTGGTTTGCGTGGTGGAAGATGTGCACCCCGAAAAAGAAAGGTGGCATGGGGTTTCGAGATTTACACTGTTTTAACCTTGCTATGCTCTGAAAACAAGTCTGGAGATTACTCTGCGAACCAGATTCACTATGTGCTCAGGTTTTGAAGGCTAAATACTTTCCCTCAGGCGATCTTCTTAATGCCCCTCTCAAGAAAGGTGCATCTTATACCTGGCAGAGTATTTGGGCTGGAATTCAAACTTTTAAGAAAGGTTGTATTTGGAGAGTGGGTGATGGTACAAATATAAATATCTGGGATGATCCTTGGATCCCTTCGAGCCCTTCTCGAAAATTGGTGACCCCTCGGGGTGGCAATGATATTCTTAAAGTCTCAGAATTGATTGATCATGGTACTCGACAGTGGGATGAACCATTGATTCGGTCCCTATTCTTCTATGTTGATGCCAACAGAATTTTACAAATACCGTTGGCTATAGGTATGATGGAGGATTTTGTTTCATGGAATAATACTAAACTGGGTATCTTCACTGTTCGGTCAGCATATTATACAGAGTGGGACTATCAGCATGGAAGGAAAATCTTGAGAACCAACGGACAGGGAACTGCGGCCATCAATCCTGTTTGGGCCAAAGTGTGGAGTCTGAAGGTTTCTCCAAAGGTAAAATTTTTCTCTTGGCGGCTTCTTCATGGAACAATCCCATGTAACTGTATACTGGCAAATAGGCACATCAGTGCTAGCTGTTTGTGCCCGGTCTGCAACATCTATTGTGAAGATACATTGCATGCGTTCTTCGAATGCCCAAGGATCCAGGAGGTTTGGGATTTCTTAGGGTTGTCCGAGACAATTGGGATGGCATCTACGTTTGACAGATCCGACTCGGGAGTTTTCGAAAACCTACTGTGCCAATCCGACACTATTGCTCCTAATAGCTCTGATATTGGTACAAGGGACTTGTTAGCCACGGCGTGCTGGTACCTTTGGTGGCAGCGGTGTCAGCTTAAGCATGGAGAGAAATTGGCTTCCACTTCCAAAACGGCACATGCAATATTGGCTATTGCCACTAACTATGCTAGGGCCTCCAGAAGGAACTCGACGGTTAGGCGAGAGGGCTGGTCAAAGCCGAAAGAGGGGTATACAAAACTCAATGTGGACGCAGCGTTTCTCGGAGAATATTCAAAGGGAGCTACCGGGGCTATTATTAGGGATGATCGAGGCTTTTTCGTTGCAGCGAGTAACTGTGGCATCTCTACCATTGCCGATGCAAGCATGGCAGAAGCAAGGGCTCTACGTGATGGACTTATTCTAGCTGGTCAAGTGGGATGCAATAAACTCGTCGTTAACTCCACTGCATGGATGTGATCATGATTATGCAAGACGGAGGGAATTCTGTCGAACCGGCCGCGGCTATCTACGAAGAATGCTCGTTTTTGTGTAGGAATTTTACCCACGTTATTTTTAGTCATTGCCATAGAGAGGGTAACAAAGTTGCTCACAGGTTAGCTAGTAAGGCGGAGGGACCCCAAACCGTTGTTTGGAGGGATGATCCGCCAGATTTTATTTTAGAGCAACTCACCAATGATGTAACCATATTCTGATTTTGCTGCAGCAAGTTTCACGGACACACTCTTTTCCTTACCAGGGTACCTACGGGAACTGGAAGGTTTTTAATGAGGCGGCTTGCTTGCATAATATAATATTTTCCATTTCAAAAAAAAAGAGTCCATATATAATCCTCAAAAATTATAACCACTATTAATTGTACATGCGCAAACTTAACAATGGAAAATAGACGAAATCATGTTATGGCGGCTAGCAAATGACTTACTCGGGAAAGTAAGGCGGGAGAATGATCCTCTTGGACATATGATTCGTCAGCAACATCTATTCGATGTACTGTGTCACTTTTGCCCTACCCTTAGGGTTGTTCAAGTACATGTCTTGCATATAGTAGGGGTCCATTATCGTGATGCTCGTTGTATTCTCTAAGGATAGCTGTTGTGCCAAACTGAGCGCAACCAGGCGGACGATTGATTAGTGGAGGGCTTGCATGTGGAACATCCGAAAGATGTCATCAAATCTCACGATGATCGTGTATGCAGTGCCTGTAGTGACAAAGCCCGCCATAGGTGGCACCTTTGCGAGAAAAACCGGGAGTGTTGGATTTTTCTCTTTGAGAAGCCTCTCCTCCATATATAGAATACCATCATGGACGCTACGCATATCCCTTGTCAACAAGGGCGACCAACCTCAGCGGAAGAATCGGTTTAGCTAAGTCATGGATATGATGCCAGTCGTGTATGGGTATGCTGTCCAATACCCGGTGCGCCGGCTTCGACTTAGTCCCCTCCACCGGCTAGCTCATGGTGGCAAAGGCAAAAATCTTCTTATTTATTTTCTGCACCATCTTCTTACGATCCTTGTGAAATAAATTTTGGACCGCCTATTTGAGGGAATCCTGGCTGAGGCCAACTTGATCGGGGGCAGCAACTGTCGGTTCTTGAGAACAGAAAAGACGCTTCGTGCATCGATATTTATCTGCTTCCTCGGCTAGCGAGATAATTTCATAAAGATCATCATGGCCCCCATCGTAAGGATCAACGAGGTAGTCATCAGGGTCCTCATCAGCATCGTCGTTGCCTTGTCGCACGGACTTTGCATATGAGAAATCCTTTTGTTGGCTTGGGTGCCCCGACCCCTCGACCAGTGTTGGAGTGTTGACAGGAGTAGTGTCCAAACGAATTAGTGCTTTTGGCCATGTCAATGGCCAAACCAAACACTGATCTAGGTTTAACTCGCTGTCGGCATTGAGGGGTTGGTTCGAAGGATCAAAAGCACCGCAACCCGGGAGGACCCGACTCAACGTCACCCTGAACACGTCATCGGGCATACGCACGCCATGCGACACGCGATTGAGAGGTGTGACGATCTTTCATTTAGCCACGTCTTTGAACTCGCCGTTCACACGTAATAGCAATGTCATGCTATCTTGTCGGCCTGTGAGACGTCGCGAGGTCGTTAGAGATGGAGGTCGCCACACGAATGAAACAATAATATATAATTAAGTTGTGAGTCTGAATTACCTCGAGGACATTGAGCTCGGATAATGGAGATGGAACACTTAGGGTCTCCGGCGTGGCAGAGACGTGGCAGGCCGGCGATGGATCTACGCTACCGCCATGCGTCTTAGGGTTGGTGGCTGGCTTAGGTCGGTGGCCGGCTTCTGCACAGCAAGCTCCACACTTGGGGCGCCTAATGTGATCACGGGGGGAGACCCTTTTTTTCCACCCTCAATCCAAGACCCTAAGGACTGAGAGACAGAGTCACAGATGCTAGGAAGCAGGGCGTTGACCCTCTCTGTCACTAGTTCTTTGATCGATTTTCCTGTCATCTTTTTCCGCTCCTTTCTCTTCTCCTTGGTGTTGGCGTAGTAATGTGCATGCCGATGACCCTTTCCGGCGCCGTGCGCATGGCCACGATGCGGCCTTTTTTCTCTCTCCACCCCTTCATCGCGTTAAGAGCCCTAATAAAAGGGGTATCATACGGGTCCTTCATCGCCTCCGCTGACGACCCCGCGTCAGTATGGGAAAGCCGTTATTTTTCTTCTTCTTCGAGATATTTCTTCTCAAGCTCTGTCACCTTCTCGTTCAATATAAGATCACCGGGCTTTTTGGGATCTTCCCTATAGTGGGCCCTGACAAAATTCCTAACTTGCAGGTCTTTGATCTTGTCATAGGGGTTCGGCCCTATCCTTTTTGCGTCCTGCTTAGCCCAAATCTTTTCCTTCCCGGGGGTAACCCCATTTTACGAGATTGTGGGGACCTATGTTTTTCTTTCGGGAATCTGTCCCCCCCAGATCCTCGGCGCCTGCCTTTCAGGCTTGAGTTTGTACACCTTGAACTGGATCACGTCTTCTTTCGAAATGGAGGGGCACATTTCGTGGATCGTGGCGAAATCGGAACCCTCCTCAAGCATCTCCCTCAAACTCCCTTTCCAAGTTGCCAACGCTTTAGTGAACTGTAGCGTTCCCACATTTAAATAATGTAAGGACACCTGTGTTAATGTGCTAGTCCCTGGATCAATTGCTAGCACCACAGTACAAAATGAAATATCATGCAAATGCATCAAATTCTATTACATCGCATGATCCGGTGTTTACAAAATAGGATTACAACTTGCATAGTCTTAGAAGACTAGCAGAAAACAAAGAAATACAATGGAAAACATAGAACAACATTGAGCCCATCTTCTTCATGTGCCACAGGCAAAACATGTTGGCGATAGTCTCGAGATCCTAAACGAAATCCTCACTCGTCTTCAGAAACATCTGCAATATGGAATATGCAGCCACAAGGGAGTCAATATAATTTAATGTATTGGCAAGTAACACTATGGTGGATATAAATGGCAAGACTAATACTACATGCTTATTTGGCTGACTGGAGTTTAGGCTAAGTTTGCATAAAGCCAGTTTTGTCCTATCTCTTTTGTAAAACAAACTTTTCTTTTCAAAGGGGTGGCAACATTGGATTAAGATCCAAGCACCACAATACTCTTCACTTGGTCAAAATTTTACTTATTGAAATTGGTGATGAGATTTTTCCGTCAATCCTTGTCCAGCTGCTCATAGTTGTCCATAACCGGGGACACGGCTAAGATCTTAGTTTGTTGACTCTGCAGAGGTTGTGCACTTTCACCCTTTGTCTTCAATTAGCCCAAACATCCTATACACCAGGAGTGCATCATGGAAAGGAGAGAATTGAGACGAGATCTTTCAGAAGAAGTAGTCCAAACCCACCGGCAGACCGTTCCACCTATAATTTTGCTACATCTGCTAGTCAAGCCTAGGTTGAACTCTCACAACTTAGTTGATCAAGACAGAGCCCATATGTCAAAAGGCTGCACGGTAAGCTACTAAACTTAGAAGGACATAGTAATCTCTTTGTTCCTGGGTGGCCATCCGCAAGTGACAACCTCAAGTGGAATAACCCTTAGATAAGGGCCCTGAGGCAACACTCAACATAAACCAATCTTACCACTTCCACCCAGGTGGTTCATTTATTAGTTAGAATTTTTCCTCAACATCTAGTAAAACAATCCGTAATATTGCATAGCATCTAATAAGTTCTAAGGCTATCAAAATAACAAGGGTAAAAGAGATGGCTACACACTACTAGGATAATAGCATAGCATAATATAACTTATTAAAAATCCCTATCATGCATATACTCAAAATCAACTAATGCATATAGAAAATAATGGGTAGTTGATGGTGTGTTACTTGCCTTGTTGAAGTTGGTGAAGATATCACACTCTCTCTTCACAAAAAATTGTTGCTCTCCGTACAATATATTCATTGAAAACACAATAACAAAATAAACAAGCATTCTAGCAATCATACAAACAATTGAAGAAAACACACAAAGTAGCAACCATATCAAAAGGGTTTTATGGTTATCTACTATGTACAGGGTTGGTTAAAGTTGGAGTTTGAAAAGATTCATACCATGATGGATTCATAAGTAAGCTCCTAGAAAACACTTGGGTTGGACTTGGTTGGGTTTGAAGAGATCAAACTTTATTAATACCATACTTGTCGAGGAAGGTGCAAGAGTTCTCCAAGGATATATAGGTTGGGTTTGTAGTGATAAAACTGTATTTAAAACATATTTATCTAAGAAGTTCCAAGAGTTCACCAAGGTGATCTCACTATTTCAACTAAAGTAACACATAACAATGTGTAACACTTAGTCATTTTCATCAAAACATTTGAGTGATCTAAGTTAGTCTTTCCATTTAGGTTTAGGCTAGGTCTAGGTTCAAATAACTTCATAACAAAGGATATATTAAAGTCTTGGTATTTTCCCTTTGGGTCAAGGGCTGGACAAAAACAACTTGTTATTCTTCAACTTGTGTGGATGGCTCCAAGTCTTCACATGCTTGTCTTCTTGAAGATTATCTTCATGCTTCTATTGTAGTCTTTTCCTTGTATGGATTCTTCTCTTGATCTTGATATATTTCTTCATGGATTTCACTTCACTAATTTGGTTTGGGTATGGGATGGGACAAAAATACCACTAAGTCAAGAGAAAGAAAATAGGAAGAAAGATAGAAGAGAGAGGGATATGTTTTCTTCTGGATTTATTCACACTTGTACTTCCTTGAGTTGCTTCTAGTGGTGGAGTATTTTCTTCAAAATTTCTTAATTGATCCTCCTTGTAGCTCTTCATGTTGCCACCAAGTTGAAAGTGAAGAGCCTTCTATTGCTTGAGTCTTGTTTTCCATTTGCTAACTTGATGGATTCTTGAAGCAAGAATAGGGGGATGGAGGAGTAGATAGAATACTATAGTATTAGTGTTTGAGGTTCACTACTTTGTCTCCTATATGGTTTACATACTAGGGACTTGTTCTTAGCTCCAAAATAGTCATAACAACAAAGGAAAACAAGGATAGAAACAACTCTAAGACTTAAACAACTAGGGGGATTACTATGATGGAAGTTTGGCTAAACTACATGGTCATGGTCCAAGGGTGTCCAAAATGGTTGGACAAGGTTATTTCTTGTTCAAGGTTACCAATTGGAACAAAATTGCAAAAGGAAAAATATTCTAATTATTTCTAGAAATAAATCTATGTCTAAAATACTCAAATAGACAACTTAATTCTAAAATCTAATTTAAGTTCTTCAAAAATTATTTTGGGGCAGAGGTTATGAAAGTAAACATCCTAAGGTTTCCAAAAATATTTTATTTGCAATTTTTGGATTTGTAGAATTTGAATTATGCCAAAATTTATCAAACAAGTATATTTAAATTTGAACCAATTTAGGTTTTTCAAATTTGAATTTGAACAGTACTAGAAGATTCTACAGATCCACGGGATTTCAAAAAGTCTAAGTTTGTTCAATTTGGATTTATGGATAAAAAGTTGTGATGAATTTAAGTTGTAGGGACTAATCTGTAAAACTGCTAATTAATTGTATTCCGGAATAAATCCAGAAAAGAGATGGGCTACTAAGCGCTGCACTGGGCAGTAGATAAGGACTGGGCTTGGGCCGATTTCACGCTACGCTGAGCGACGGATAGCGCCATAACGCGTAGCTTACTGGGCGCTGAGGTGGTGTGATGTGATTGGCTGATACCTCTTCGATTTAAAATTCTAATCGTGGCCGTTGGATGAGATCTGACGAACAGGGATGGATCTGAGGTTATGCTCACCGACTTGAAGGATTTGGTCACCGGAAATGGCCACCGCGGCGGCCGGCAGTGCAGGAGGTTGATGGCGCTGACGTTCCAGGGGGTCCCTGGCCCCGGGAAGAAGACGACGGCGAGCTTCATGGCACGACAAAGCGGATGGCGGGGACGGCGTCGACCATCTCCTCTTGTACTGACTTCGCTGCGCGGCCGGACTGGTGCGGGCGCCGGTGACCTTCGGGCGTCGATGGCGGCAGGGTCTTAGGGGTCCTCTTGCTCAACCGAGGATACAACGGGGTGCGGGAATCCACCGTGAGCTCGATGGTGCGGGAGGCTCTCTCCGTGACGGCCTCTGTGGATGGAAGCGCGCGAACGGAGACGATGAAACTCCTGCGAGCTCGGTGCGGCAGAACAAAAGCAAGAGAAACAACAACAAAAAATCAGAGATGTGCGCATGGGAATGGGAAACCACGGGGAACCAACGGAGACAGAGGGTGATGGACTACCTTGCCGGAATTCGAGGATCACGGCGGCGACACGGGTCAACTCCGGTGACGAAATGCTCTCGCGTGGGGGCACGATTTGAGAGGGTAGGAGAGGGGAAATGGGGAGGCAGTCGTGGGCTATAAGAAGGAGGAAACGGCGAATTGATTCGGGGTTTAAATCTCGCGCAATCAAAGGATTTGATTTCGGGTGGAAACGGTAGAAAACAACGGGCTGAGCTTGATGACGAGGTGACGTCATCAGTTTTTTCATTTTATTTCTGTTTTTAATATCTTTTAATTGGTAAATCCATTTAACCTCAAACCAATTGCATTTGATTCATAAAATTCAAACCTTTCAGATTATAACATTTTTGTAAACTTTTTATCACATTTGAATTTTCATATTTTGCGATTATAAATAAAACATTAATAGTACTTAATGTTATTTAAAAATTGAAAAATAAAATAAAATGATGTTTTTAATAAAATTTTAGAGACATTAAACATGTCAAATACTATTTTTGGAAGCCATTTTAAAACCATTTTTAAATTTTATAATTTTAGGATATGAAGGATTTATTAATAGTTACTTAATGCTATTTTTAAAATAGAAAATTCAATAATTATCAAAGTGGCTTAGAAAAATTCCACAACCCATATATTGTTTTCAAAGTCCTCTTTTATGTTATTTTCAAATCAAAACATTTTATGAATATCACTTTATGTTTAAAACTTGGAATAACATCTAAAAGTTATTATTAAAATATTTTATTCTCATCAAATATTTCTTTGAGGCTTAGAACTTTATTAAGGGTTATAACTCTTTGATTTTTGTTGCCATAAAATATTTTCAAAGTAATATTGGAGTCGCAAACATTTTAGGTAAAGGGGTTTGCTAATAAGAAAATATTCCCTTTATATAAAGAAACTTATTTTTGAATAAGGTTTTAGGGTTTAAGGAATAGAGGTATAATTGGATTGGTAATTTCAATTTCATTGAAAAATGTATTGTTCCTTTTGTTTCTTGCTTCTCATTTGGTTTTTGGTGACTTGTATAACATGAAAACAAAAAGTTTCAATTTTTAGTGATTTTTTAGTTTTCCAAAAATCAGGGATGTTACATGAACTTTCCGAGGGCTAATGAGTTCACCAGATTGGTCTTCAGATCCTCGTCGTCATAGGGACAAGGAACTGGTACCGTGTGTGAAACTTCTCAACCAGGAGGACGGCCATAACTTTGTTTTCTTTGTCTCAGATTCTTTTCGTTGTCTTGGAGTCTTTCCATATTAACGTTGCCAAAGTCTCGGGCAATACATCCTATCTGGTTGCCAAAACCTTTAGCATATTCCTCCGGATCGGTAGGAAGACCAATTTTGGGGTCCACTACTGTGAATGCTTGTCGGACGGTGCCGAGACGATTTGGTCGTATTGCTTTACGCTTGCGAGTCGCCTCGCTAGAGGATGTGCCATCCCCGGTGCCACTAGCGGTCTGATCACCTTCTCCACCTGATGTAACGATGGGCGCCTCCTCAAGGCGGAGTTCCTCCATCTTATCGTTTGCGTCGTGCATCTGATATGATGGTCCTGATCTTCCTAGTCATAGAGTTCCTCTGGTGGCAAGCATCGACAACCATGGGTTATCGTCCCTGCCTTCGGTCCCAGAACCAACCACCTCGTCGTTGTGAGCCATATCTAACGAGAAATGTCTAAGTTAGTTCAACAAATTCTTGGAAATTAATCTAAGGTACCCGATGAGTCCAAATTTTTCGGGCACTCTAATTTATGATATTTTTAGCAAAAGTAATGCCAAAATTCACGGGAAATTTTGGCATGACCTTTGCTAAAAATATAACATATGGAATACCCAAATTTGTCGGAATGGAAATTAATCGACATTCAGGCAATTAAAGGCCTCACGTGGGTATCTGCACATAAAGATCCCACCCCATATCCCCATACACCCTATCCAATCATCGTCATCCACACGAAGGTGAGAGCATATCCAATCATGAACATTCAGACCACCCACACCATCCGCACCACTGCCATCGTCATCATCCACACGAAGGTGGGCAGATATCCACTACATCCACACCACCATCACCGCCATCGACATCCACCTCACCATCACCGCCATCGATACCACCCACACCATCCACCTCACCACACCATGCATCAAAAAATAGCAAAAAAAATTCCTCATTTAGAACTTGTGTCGAACACCTTCTGTTCGTGGCGGGGCAGGGAGCAGCAGCCGGGCAGCAGTGGCGGCGCCGCCGCAGGAGGGCGAGCGGGAGCCGCATGGGAGGAGGAGGGAGCCGTAGGAAGGCGGGCAGCAGTGGCGGCGTCGCTGTGGCGGCCGGAGCCGGTGTGGGGCAGGTGTGCTCGTGGAGGCGCCGCGTGCGAGCAGTAGAGAGGAGAAGGGATGGAGGAGTGGAGCAGGGTCAGTGTACTTCCTCTTAACCGCGCTCTTGTGCTTTTCCACCCAAGTATCGACCATGTCAATATGTTGGAGAGCTACTAAGTTTGCCCTGTGAAAGTCGGTGCATCGACAATCTCGATCCACATGCACTTCTCTACGTCCATTTTTGTGACCTGCTCCATCGATCTTGCCAATGTGCTTGTTTCTGGGCAGACCAACAGGGTCCTCCACGTCAATATGTTTCGTGCAGAAAGATATCCACTCTTTTGTGAGAAAGCCTTGAATGATGCTTCCATCCGGACATGCCCGGTTGTGAACGAATCTTTTGATGACCCCATCCATCCTTTCGAACGGAATCATGTTCAGCAAGAACAACAACCCAAGATGGATGATATCATCCACAATATGGACCAACAGATGAACACAAATGTCAAAGAATGAAGGTGGAAAGTACATTTCAAGCTCTCATAGTATCACAACAATCTCTTCTTGCACCCTTGAGATATGCTTCCCCGTGATCGACTTTCGAGAGATCACGTCTAAGAAGTTACAGAGGCCAAATAGGGTTTCCCGGACGTGCTTGTCCATTATCCCACGGATCGCAACCGGAAGTATCTGTGTCATTGTCACATAACAGTCATGAGACTTCATCCCACTGAACTTTCGTTTCTGCATGTCTAGGAATCTGCTTATTAGCCCCAAGAAGTCGAAAGGGACTTTGACTCCGAGAAGAAACTTCATCAATTTTGTGATCTCGTACGGACTAAGAGTGAAGTAGGAGGGGGCAGTAATAGTCATTCCTCTTAAGCCTATTTGCGTTGCGACCCTCCGTATCCTCTTCAAAAGACTCGCCGTTGTCGTCATCATCCCGGCGCCCCCTGGAGTTCTTCCTTGATACCAAAATATTTCAGGTTGTTTCTTGCTCTCACCCTGTCTTTGGTCCTCTCCTGCATGTTGAGAAGCGTTCCAAACAAACTCTCAAACACTTCGTGATATGCATCAGATCAAGGCAATGGGGTGTAGCGAGAATGGTCCAGTATGTCAAGTCCCAAAACACCGATCTCGTCTTCCATACATCTAGAAGCGGTTTTGGCGCTTTCGGCTTCTTTCTTGATGCTGGGCATTCTTTCCAATCATTCAGCAACTTGCGGATTTCTTCACTGCACCTCTTACATGGAGGTCCCTAGAGCTCATTTTCACCGTTAAAAAGGTCTCCCCGCATTCTCCACGGGTCTTTGTTGGGTAGCCACCTTCGATGGCCCACGAAGACTGTTTTCGAAGACCCGGGATCTTTCGGAAGTTTCATAAACGTGGGTTCATTCATGCACCTCACACAACCGTTATGTCCACGGCACACTTGGCCCGTGACATATCCGTAGCCGAGCATATCGTGAACCGTATAGAGTAAGATAACTCTCATTAAGAAATATTGTTCACTGAAGGCGTCCCATGTGTTGACCCCTTCGTCGGACCATAGTGTGTCCAACTCATCTTTAAGTAGCTTTAGGTATAGATTGATGTTATTGTCTGGTTGTTTAGGCCCTTGAATTAGCATACTTTTTTAGAAGTGTACTCTTATGCGTACCTAATTTTTATAGAAGGTAGAAGTTTAGGTACAAGAAACTATCAGCTACCTCCGTACAACGCTGGCAGAAACACCACACACCACAACACACTAACACTACTCTCTCGCGACACTAGGAACACCGACACCCATGCCTCTAGCCCTGATCCAAATCCTAGCCACATCTACAATCCTAGGCACAAGCTCCCTAACCCCAAGTTTCTTGCTAGGGTTGTTAAACGCACGCGCATTACGTTGCTTCCACAACGCCAGCAGCCCGCTGCCACCAAGGTGTCAACCCATTTTGCTCCTGCTTCTGAAACCCCCTCGTGCGGTTGAACCACCAATCCTCTAGAGTGTATGTCGCCTCCGGTGCTGCTAGTTGAAGAGTTGAGCCTTGGTGGATCACTGTCGTTTACGGACCTCAGTCCAACGAGGAGAAGGAGCAGTTCTTACGGGAGCTGACCGAAAGGAGAAGTCTCTGTCCGGGTGCGTGGCTCGTGATAGGTGATTTCAACATGATCCTGCGCGCCTCGGAGAAAAACAATAGCAGGCTAGATCGGGCTAACATGAGGAAGTTCAAGGATTTCGTGGACGCCCAGGAGTTGAAGGAGATTTACATGCATGGCCGGCTGTTCACGTGGAGTAACGAGAGGAGATCTCCTACTATGTCAAAGCTAGATCGTGCGCTCGTGTCTATCGATTGGGAGCTGGGGTTCCCGGATTCCATGCTACAGGCCTTGTCCTCTTCGGTCTCGGATCATGCGCCCATCCACCTCTCGATGAATGCCAGCCACCGGCCTAAGCATAGATTTAAGTTCGAGAATTTCTGGCTCAAGCTGGAGGGGTTTGATGATGCGGTAAAGGAGGGGTGGCGGTGCGATAACACAATCGTAGATCCGTTTCATCGTTTGGACGCCTGTTTTCGAAACCTGGCGGTGTTCCTGCAGGCTTGGAGTGCGAAGAGGGTGGGAAACATTAAGCTTCAGCTTGCTATGGCTACCATGCTGATTCACCGGTTCGACGCTGCGCAGGAGAGGCGAACGCTGTCGGATGGGGAATGGTGGCTTCGCAAGACCCTTAAGCTCCTCGCCTTGGGCCTTTCCTCCCTCGAGCGGACACTTGCCCGGCAGCGCGCGCGCTTGCGCTGGATCCAGGAGGGGGATGCCAATTCCAAGCTCTTTCACGCCGTGGCAAACGGGCGTCGTATTAGAAACTTCATACCGGCTGTCAAACACAATGGCGTGCTTGTCACGGATCAGGCTTTGAAGGAGGAGGCGTTCTACGAGGAGTACAAGGCGCTGCTGGGGACTATCCATAACAGAACCCACGCCCTTGATCTCGATTCGGTGGGCGTTCAACAGAGCGACCTCGAGGAGTTAGGGGATATTTTCTCGGAGGAGGAAGTGTGGTCCGTCGTGAAGGAGCTGCCGCCCGATAAGGCCCCGGGCCCTGATGGGTTTGGGGGTGCGTTCTACCAAAGGGCCTGGCCTACCATCAAGGCTGAGATCATGGCAGCAATTCTGAAGCTGTATGTTGGAGATGGCCGTGGTTTCGGGCGGCTAAATCGTGCGTTAATCACCCTAATTCCTAAGAAGCCAGAGCCGGAGGAGGTGGGGGACTATCGTCCAATCAGCCTCGTGCACAGCTTCGCGAAGCTGTTCACCAAGATTCTCGCAAACCGCCTGCGCCCCAAGATGGATAGGCTCGTAAGCAAGAATCAGTCGGCATTCATCCGGGGGAGAAATTTGCATGATAACTTCATGCTTGTTCGGCAGCTAGCGCGCAAAATTCACGGCAGACGGGAGGAAGGAGTGCTCCTCAAGCTTGATCTAACCCGCGCCTTCGATTCTTTATCGTGGGCCTTCCTGCTGGAGGTGCTGGCCACGATGGGTTTCCCCGCGGCGTGGCTACGCTGGGTCTCGATTTGTCTTCGCACTTCAAGCACCAGGGTCGCGGTGAACGGAGTCCCAGGTGGGCGGATTCAGCATGCGCGCGGATTGAGGCAGGGAGACCCCCTCTCCCCGCAGCTCTTCGTCTTGGCGATGGAGGTCATCTCTCTCCTCTTCGCTAAGGCCACGGAGGAAGGACTGATCTCGCCATTGGGAAACTGCACGGCCACCCAACGTATGTCAATCTATGCTGACGACGTGGTCGTGTTTGTCAAGCCCCTGGCGCAGGATCTCGCGGTGATCAAGGAGCTGTTGGAGATCTTTGGGGAAGCATCTGGCCTCAAGGTGAATTATCGAAAAACCACTGCTACCATCATCCGGGGGGGCGAAGTGGAAAAAAGTCGAGTCGCTTCCATGTTGCAGTGCAATGTCTGTGACTTTCCGATCAAGTATCTAGGGCTTCAGCTAGGGCTTGTCCCTCTCACCAAGGCACAGTGGCAACCCATGTTGGATGCTTGCTCGAGCATTGCTCCGGCATGGCAGCGGGGCCTGATCAGTAAGCCTGGGAGGCTGGCGCTTGTCAAAGCGGTCATGTCTGCCAGACCGGTACATCATCTTCTCATCGCCGAGGCTCCGTGTTGGTTGCTCGAGGAGTTGGATAAATGCTTGCGTGGCTTCCTTTGGGCCGGCAAAAATCGCGCCACGGGAGGACAGTGCCTGGTTGCGTGGAGCCAGGTGTGCAAACCTCATGAGTACGGTGGGCTGGGTGTGAAGAATCTGAGACTCCAGGGGCTGGCCCTGCGTGTTCGTTGGGAGTGGCTACGGCGCACGGATCACTCACGCCCTTGGTTTGGTCTGCCGATGGCGAAAGACTTGGAGGCCCGACAGGTGTTCGACAGTTTGGTCAGCATTACAGTTGGGGATGGCCAGGAGACGCTGTTCTGGCGTGATCGCTGGCTAGATGGGAGAAGTGTGGACTTTTTCGCGCCAGGTTTATCGCGAACTGTGAGCAAGAGGGCGCGCAATGCTCGGACAGTGGCGCAAGGAGTGCGCGGGAATCGTTGGCTTGCGGACATCCCAGGTATCATCGCACGTCAAGGGGCTAGGGAGTGCATTGCCTTGTGGCTTGCGATCAGCCGTCTGCGTCTCGACCCGCACTCGAAGGACAGGTTCACCTGGCCTTGGGAGGCGTCGAAGGAGTACACGGCGAGGTCCACCTACAGGCTCCTACTGCAAGGCAATATCGTGATGGACTGGAGCGTGGCGATCTGGAAGAGTCGGGCAACGCCTAAAGTGAAGATGTTCTTGTGGCTCGCGGTGCAGGGACGAATCTGGACTACGGAGAGGCGGGCTCGTCATGGTCTGCAGGTGAACCCCGATGCATGTTTCGTTTGCTTGCAGGAGGAGGACAATGTGGACCACATCTTGGTGCAGTGCGTGCACGCAAGAGAGGTCTGGTTCCGCTGCAGGAGAGCCTTGGGGCTGCGCTTTGTAGAACCTTCCAGCACCTGTACCCTATACGGCTGGTGGTTCTTGGCGAGGAGAGGTTTTAGCGCAAAGGATAGGCGCTGGTTCGACACCTTAGTGGGCACTGCCTGCCACGCCCTGTGGAAGAACAGAAACGCCTGGTGCTTCTCAAACAGAGGGGGCCAATTTGATGCCACTACGATAGCAGCTAGGGTTTTGGAGGAGCTCAACGCTTTGAGGTTTGGTACTGAGCGAGGAGTTGGAGTAGCACAGCTTGTAGCGAGAGAGTAGCTTTCTTTCTTTCTGTTGGAGAACTCCTGGCTGCTCCCTGTGGGCATGCCTGTCTTGTAAATTTGGCTCTCTTCTTCTATAAAATTAAGGTACGCATTCGCGTACTCTCAAAAAAAAAAAAAAAAAACATGCGGAAGCAGTGGTGCCACACCTCACCATCCGACACACATTGGATCAGAACAAGCTCAATGGTGTCCTCGTCTTACAAACATGTGTAGCAGTGTGAGGTGCAGTCCTGCAATCCGTGTCAGGTTCTGCGGCCCGCCGTCCACACCCAGTGCGGCACCACCAACCAAAGGAACATCTGACACTTTGGCGGGGCCATCGATATCCAGATGCAAGCGCCGGTGGCAAATCTTGTCCTGCCTTGGCACATGAGCTCATACACCGACTTGGATGAATACACCCATGAGGATGTCCATGGCCAGCTGAGCGTGTCTAGGGTGCTCGTTTCTCTCTGAACGCCAGCGATAGCGACCCAAAGACGGATACAATGCATGTGCATCTCGACATCATCCAAGAATTCAATATCGTTGATCCAACCACTGGTACAAACAGGGGCTTTCGTCCCGGTTTGTAAGGCCCATTCATCCCGGTTGTGTAACCGGGATGGGGCAGCCGGGACAAATGCCCCTCCCCTATTGGTCCCGGTTGTGGCAGGACCCGAGACAAATGGGGCTGACCACGTGGCAGGCGCGTTGGAACCTGGCCAGGGACATTCGTCCCGGTTCTTAACACGAACCGGGATGAATGCCTCCGCTGCCGTGGCAGGACTTTTGCCATTTTCTCTGCCGCGATAGAGTTTTTTTCTTCTATTTATTGTATTCCTTTTTATTTTATGTTTTGCGATCAATTCGATTTTACAATACCCCTGTCACCATACGCTGATAATGAGCCTTGGTGGCCCCTCCCCGGACCTCCCGGATCCCAGGAGAAGAGAGGATCCCGGTGGCCCTTCCCCGGACCTCCCAGATCCCACGAGAAGAGAGGAGTCTCGGTGGCCCCTCCCCGGACCTCCCGGATCCCACGAGTGAATAAGTAATACATATAGATAGCAAAAGAAGGAACACTTATATTACAGAAGATAAGTATATCGAGCATATTACATGACCGATGGAATGAATTACAAAATCAAATTCATTACCAACCGGCGCTATAGTACTCTCCATTTACATTTAGGACCTCTGCATCTAAGAAGCCCGCAATTTCCTCCTGAATTGCTCGTATGCGCTCCCTTGGTAGAAGACCGTTCCGGAGCCGTTCGATCTAATATAAAGAAGAGTTGTCAATATATATTAATGAAACTAAGTAACTAAAATAGATGGTAATAAGAAAAATTGACGACTGACGTACATAAAGTTTGTTTAAATCTCTGCCCTTGGGACAGGTCGTCTGACGAATGAACTCGCAAACGTAGTATCCACACAAGTGATTCCCGTCTCCCTGTTTCAAACACTTTACGAGAACATGGTTTCAATCAAAATAATAATCAACCAGTCATGATAATGGTATCGACACTAGAATCAAGGAGATGCGCGGATCTAGATAGTAGTACTTACTTGCACAATATCAAATGTAAGCTCTGATTTCCATTCACCCCTGGCCTTTTTGTGAACCTCTTCCAAACGCTGCTCGGGAAAGAAAAATAATAAAAATAGTTAGTAATTACTTGATATCCGAAAATGAAACAAAGTAGTCGATATAGTGCCATATATAAAGATTGAAATTAATAAAGATTGAAATTACCGCTGATAATTTCGTGCATGTCCGCCCACATCACTAGGGGTTTACGTTTTGGGTCCATTACCAATACTTTTCCTTTGTCAACTTGGAAGATTAGCAGAATATAGTGGAAGCTGCGCACGCAGAAATCATCAATTATACACTGAACATCGAGTAAGGAAAACAGAATGTGTACAACACAGTAACACTCACCCGAAGTTGTAAGGAAATAGTATTTCCCGTCGGTGTTGTTGAAACCTTATTGCCCTCAGAAGCTTATCTTCTTTATCCTTGGGAGATAGCTCAAGAGTCTTATGATTAACAAAATGTGGGTCAATGAACCCAATATCATAGATTTGTCCTCTTTTGCATTCGTGAATCTTCATTCTGCAATTATAATATAATGAGTGTACTATATATACGAATATGCAATGAACGAGGTGAGCTAGCTAGAGACTTAATTAGAGAAATAAGTACTTACATACAATAGGCACTAACGATAGATTTGTCGAGGGCCTGCTGCTGGAATAACTGAAACAATTCGAAAAACTGAATCAGGACCAGTCCATCTCCATACCCGTAGTTCTCGTCTCTAACTCCGAGCACTATCGAGTCCTGAGATTTCTGAGCGGCTTCCATATACCAATTATGCACTCTTCGCATTTTGGTTGGTAGATTCTTTACCTCCTCGGGTTTGACGAGAGGATTCCCGTGCTAGTATTTGTACGCACATTCAGAAGCGGGGAAGTACTCTACTGTTTGCATATACTCAGCAATGGACAAACCCGCTGCAGCTGCCCCTGGTCCGTACAGTTCTATAAACTCCGGATCAATTTGCTCATCAGCATTAGTGCTCGGCCCCACCTGGGTATTGGAAATCACTTTGAGCGGGGAGATGGATTGTTTTCTCTGCTCTCCGAGCTGGGCAACAGATTTCCCGCTTTTTGCGCTTGCGCTACTACTCTTCGTCGACCACACCATTTCCCGGCGTGACTTCAGAATAGAGCGGTCATAGTCAGATGACAGACTCGGCTCAGGTTGATGAAGAGTCTTCACCATTTTCCACGCTCGTTCTACATCTTCTTCGGTGTCGGGGAAATCTGCCTTTTTCTGCTCCTTCGGCTTCGATTTCCACGCCTCGTATTCGTCCCTTGCGATTTCTGGGTTTCCTCAGGAGTATAGTTGTAAGGTAACTTGGGTAACTCCTTTGGTACCTTCGGGAGGGGTGACCGTTGATGTTTGGGTGATCTTTTACGTTTCGGCAGAAACTTAGTGGGCGGAGAAGGCTAACGCGGCGGCGTAGGCGACCGCGCTGGAGACGGCATGCACGCCGTAGGCGACCGCGCTGGAGACAGCATGCACGGTGGAGACGACCGCGCTGGAGACTGTTGCGCTGGAGAATGGTGAGCAGTCGATGGCCTTGCCGTCTGATTTGGAATCACAATGCATTCCTTTAGCCATAGAACGGTCAACTTCTTGGCTTCTCCGAGTTCAGTCACCTCTCCGTCTTCACCTTCAGGGAATTCAAGCTTCACCCGCTCGAATCCGTTGACAACTTCATTGACCCCAACAACAGCATAGCCCCGTGGAACCGGAAGACTATGGTGAGTTGGTTCGTTGCCAATTGGTAAGACTTAGTCGACCGCCGCCTTGATGGTTATATTGATGACCTTCACGTGGAGCTCACAGGTTGTCATCTCCGTGATATCATCCACCGGGTGCATCATCACCCTGGAGCTGCGCGGATGCAACGCTGCTTTTCCGATGAGAATGTGTGGCGCCGGTAGCATCGACTTCACCTTCTACCATGTGTGGTACACCTGTTGACACTAGCTGCTAGCTAAGTGTGTTAATTTGCTCCTGCTGCTTCATTGCTACCTCCTGCGTCCGCTTTATCTGTTCTTCAAGTTGACGCCTCCAGTTTGTCTGACTCGCTGATTCAGCTGGCTCCGCGTCCCTTTTCCGTTGACGGCTTCTGTCGGGATATTTCTTTTTGTTGTCGTCAAACCCAATACTCCACGGAGGATTGCCTTTTGTGCCTCGTGTACGCCCTACGTGTTCCTTATTCTTGAGGGCGCGTGTGAGCTCGTCGTTCTCTCTATCTGGCACGAACCTCCCCTCTTGAACATCCTTTATTGCGCTTCTAAGGTGTTCTATGGGTAGAGGATTCTCTTTATGCCTTAGGTTATAGATTTCTTTTCCTTCGGCGTCCAACTTGCCCCCATGCCCGTAGAACCAAGACCTTGTCTGCTGGACCCACATGAATGGCTCGGGAGTGATCCCCTTCTCAAGCAGGTCGTTCTCCCATTTCTCCCGCTTGGGCAGGGAACCTTTGTAGCCAGCTTGCCCCATAATATGGTGATATACCTTTTTGGCGGCGTTTTTCTGATTTGTTTTTGACATTTCCTTTGCATTATCTGACATCTTGTACTTCACAAAATCTGCCCATAAGGGTTTTATTTTCTCATACCCTTGAGTGAAATCCGGAGTCTTGCCCTTCTTAATAAAGTCAAGGTTCAATCTTTTCTTCCAATTGCTGAATTGCCGGGGCATCTTTTTCAGAGTCCACGCCTTGACCTTTTCCACTAACTCAAGTTTCTTCTTATTAACATCGGCTTCACCATCTACCTCCTCATTCTCATCCGCCTCATTCTCGTCAAACTCCGGCAAGGGTAAGGTGAAATTACACATGATCTTTTTGAAAAAAAAATCTTTGGTTGTTTTGCTGACAAATGAAATTCCTTGTATCTGCGGATCTTTTGACTCATTCCACTCTTGAACAGTGATCGGGATGTGATCCCTAACTAGCACTCAGCATTGCTTCACAAATTTTTGGGAAACATCAGCGGGAAGCTCGGGTGCGCAGTCTGCTGCGATCGTTTTGATCCTATATCTTTCTGTATCTTTCAACTTCTCTATTGCGCCTCATTTAGTCTTTTGTCCGGTTGATATGCTTGAACAGGATGGCTAAAAATATAAAGATTGTTAATACATGTATATAGACAACGGATGCTTAATTAATTAACATATCTATATGCACCTCGGAGCCGGTGTTTATAATTTGTACATCTCCACCGGAGCCGTCGGCTTCTCCCTCACCGGAGTCGTCGGCTTCTCCCTCACGGGAGCCGTCGGCTTCTCCCTCAGCAGAGACGTCTCTTCGGGTGAGCTCCGGATCTCCCTCACCGGAGTTGTTCATCCACTGGCTCACATCGATCTCTCCCTCGGGCCCACGGATTAAACCCGCGAGCAAGTTTTCCGCATCTTCATCTCTTGGCTCCATACTTTTCTGCAAATACACAAAATTCCCTAAGTCAAAATTTGATGCTACACTAAGTATAATTCCCTAAGTTAGAAAAAAGAGTAAGTATATGTTCCAGATCCATTTCATCAAAATTGCTTATAGATAATAGCTAATGGTACTTATAGCTAAACAAGTTAGAAAAAAGAGTAACTATATGTTCTAGATCCTCATTTCAATTGTAAAAGCAACATTGATGAAATATTTAAACATAACAATACACAACAAGATTTACATATGTAACCCTAATACATAACGATCGAATAATATCACTTATACATATTCATGTCATCTCTCAAACTAATTAACTCCGACCGGGTCCTAAACCTCGGGGTGCTGAGTCGCGGGTGCTACGCATCCATAGGTAAGGAACCCTCACAGGGTCATAGCTCACGTGGTAAGGAACCCTCCGAATAATCGACCAACCGCTGCTATACTCCCTATCGAGCAAGTACATGTAGCGACGGACGTGCTCGTCCTCCTCCCTGATACGCTGATGTACCACCTCCTCAGGGGCCGGCTCTCTCCGCACCGACCGTGGCCCACGCGATGGCCACCAAAGAATATCCGGGTCGACCACGTCACCCGGATTTCTCACCAAGCCGCGTGTCCCGGTAGTAAGAACCCCCAGTGCCAGCCCGGCGGGGCCCAGTCCCGGACATCGCCCGTCGGGTCCAACAAAGACATAAACTAAAAACAGACCCGAACTAAGTAAATATTTCTAATTAAGTAAAATACCTTAGTGTTTCTAACTTAGTAAAAAATAGTAAATGGAGAAATATGACATAAATAAGATGAAAGTTAAACACAAAGGATCAAATTGTCCCTTCTCATATCTTGTGCTTGTTCCGAGGTAGTATACGCGATGGTGATCCGGAGAAGGATGAAGACAAGGGTTTCTGAACTTCGTTGAAACTAAACAAAATCACATCCGTAAGTGTTTGTGAGATCCCAACAAAGTTGGACCATTTCGTGCACATACATAATGGGGACATTCTTAATAACCCCGGACGGGGCTATTAAGAATATTACCATTACGTATATGTACCAAACGGTGCAACTCAGTTCAGATCTCACTAACAATAATATTACATATGCGACGTTCCTTAGTTCCAACCAAAACCCTCATATCAAACCTTTCCCCGGATCACCATCGCCTGTAGTACCTCTTAACAGGAACAAGGGACATAACAGATGTAGCATCTCAGATCGAGTCTTGCCGAGTAAAGTTGCGACTCGAATGGGACATAACAGATGTAGCATCACAGATTATCCATATCATGTGTGAAAACATTGCAGATCTCTCCCTCTTCTTCTTCAAGAAGAAGAGGGCAAGAAGAAGAGGGAGAGATCTGCAATGTTTTCACACATGACTGGATAATCTGAAATGCTGTTATGCCCCGTACGAGTCACAAGTTTACTAGGAAAGAGTGGATCTGATCTGCTAGTCATACTCCTGCCTAGGCCTTGATGTGAAGTTGGACCTTCACATTTTGTGCTTGCTACGAGGTAATACACGTGATGGCGATGCGGGGAAAGAAGGGTTTCTGGAGTTCTCTGGAAGGAAGGGTTTCTGGAGTTTTCTGAAACTAAGTATAATTCCCTAAGTTAGAAAAAAGAGTAAGTATATGTTCCAGATCCATTTCATCAAAATTGTTTATAGATAATAGCTAATGGTACTTATAGCTAAACAAGTTAGAAAAAAGAGTAACTATATGTTCTAGATCCTCATTTCAATTATAAAAGCAACATTGATGAAATATTTAAACGTAACAATACACACCAAGAGTTACATAACTCGGGTTCATTTTATTTAACCCTAATACATCACGATCGAATAATATTACTTATACATATTCATGACATCTCTCAAACTAATTAACTCCGACCGGGTCCTAAGCCGCGGGGTGCTGAGTCGCGGGTGCTACGCACCCATAGGTAAGGAACCCTCACAGGGTCATAACTCACGTGGTAAGGAACCCTCCGAATAATCGACCAACCGCTGCTATACTCCCTATCGAGCAAGTACATGTAGCGACGGACGTGCTCATCCTCCTCCCTGATACGCTGATGTACCACCTCCTCAGGGGCCGGCTCTCTCCGCGCCGACCTTGGCCCACGCGATGGCCACCAAAGAATATCCGGGTCGACCACGTCACCCGGATTTCTCACCAAGCCGCGTGTCCCGGTAGTAAGAACCTCCCAGTGCCAGCCCGGCAGGGCCATGTCCCGGACATCGCCCGTCGGGTCCAACAAAGACATAAACTAAAAAACCGGACTAAGTAAATATTCCTAATTAAGTAAAATACCTTAGTGTTTCTAACTTAGTAAAAAATAGTAAATGGAGAAATATGACATAAATAAGATGAAAGTTAAACACAAAGGATCAAATTGTCCCTTCTCATATCTTGTGCTTGTTACGAGGTAGTATATGCGATGGTGATCCGGAGAATGATGAAGACAAGGGTTTCTGAACTTCGTTAAAACTAAACAAAATCATATCCGTAAGTGTTTGTGAGATCCGAACAAAGTAGGACCATTTCGTGCACATACATAATGGGGACATTCTTAATAACCCCGGACGGGGCTATTAAGAATATTACCATTACGTATATGTACCAAACGGTGCAACTCAGTTCAGATCTCACTAACAATAATATTACATATGCGACGTTCTTTAGTTCCAACCGAAACCCTCATCTCAATCCTTTCCCCGGATCACCACCGCCTGTAGTACCTCTTAACAAGAACAAGGGACATAACAGATGTAGCATCTCAGATCGAGTCTTGCCGAGTAAAGTTGCGACTCGAACGGTACATAACAGATGTAGCATCACAGATTATCCATATCATGTGTGAAAATATTGCAGATCTCTCCCTCTTCTTCTTCAAGAAGAAGAGGGAGAGATCTGCAATGTTTTCACACATGATTGGATAATCTGGAATGCTATTATGCCCCGTTCGAGTCACAAGTTTACTAGGAAAGAGTGGACCTGATCTGCTAGTCATACTCCTGCCTAGGCCTTGATGTGAAGTTGGACCTTCACATTTTGTGCTTGCTACGAGGTAATACACGTGATGGCGATGCGGGGAAGGAAGGGTTTCTGGAGTTCTCTGAAACTAAACAAAATCATATATGTAATATAGTGAGATCCGAATAAAGTTAGACCCTTTTGTGCACATCCATAACGGCGGCATTCTTCATAACCCCGGACGGGATTTCTAAGGAATGTCACCATTATGAATGTGCACAAAAGGGTTCAACTTCGTTCGGATCTCACCAACCATATTACATATGTGACGTTATTTAGTTCCAAAGAAATCCAGAAACCCTCATCTTCATCCTTTCCCCGGATCACCACCGCCTGTAGTACCTCTTAACAGGAAAAGATGGTCATCGGGCCTTGATGTGAAGTTGGACCTTCACATTTTGTGCTTGTTACGAGGCAGTACACGTGATGGTGATCCGGGGAAGGATGAAGACAAGGGTTTCTGAACTTTGTTGAACTAAACAAAATCACATACGTAAGTGTTTGTGAGATCCGAACAAAGTTGGACCATTTCGTGCACATACATAATGGGGATATTCTCCATACCCCCATCCGGGGCTATGAAAAATATCCCCATTACGTATATGTACCAAACAGTGCAACTCAGTTCTAATCTCACTAACAATAATATTACATATGCGAAATTCCTTAGTTCCAATCGAAACCCTCATCTTCGTCCTTTCCCCAGATCACCACCACCTGTAGTACCTCTTAACATCAATAAGATGGTCATCGGGCCTTGATGTGAAGTTGGGCCTTCACATTTTGTGCTTGCTACGAGGTAGTAGACGTGATGGCGATGCGGGGGAAGGAAGGGTTTCTGGAAATCTTTAAAACTAAACAAAATAATATATGTAATAGTGAGATCCGGAAAAATTGGACCCTTTTGTGCACATCCATAACGGCGACATTCTTCATAACCCCGGAAGGGGTTTCTGAGGAATGCCACCATTACGAATGTGCACCAAAGGGTTCAAATTCATCCGGACCTCACCAACCATATTACATACGTAACATTATTTAGTTCCAAAGAAATCCAGAAACCCTCGCATTCGTTCTTTTCCCCGGATCACCACCGCCTGTAGTACCTCCTAACAGGAACAAGATGGTCTGTGTGCCTCATAACAGTTCCAAAAAAAATTCTAACTTAGTGAAATTTTTCTACACTAACTTAGTGAATTTTTCTAACACTAACTTAGTGAAATTTTCTAACTTCATGAGATTTTCTAACTTAGTGAAATTTTTCTAACTTAGTGAAATTTTCTAACTTAGTGATATTTTTCTAACTTAGTGAAATTTTCTAACTTAATTAGTGAAATTTTTCTACACTAACTTAGTGAAATTTTCTAACACTAACTTAGTGAAATTTTCTAACTTAGTGAAAATTTCTAACTTAGTGAAAATTTTCTAACTTAGTGAAATTTTCTAACTTAGTTAAATTTTTCTACACTAACTTAGTGAAATTTTCTAACACTAACTTAGTGAAATTTTCTAACTTAGTGAAATTTTCTAACTTAGTAATTTTTTTTCTAAATTAGTGAAATTTTCTAACTAAGTGAATTTTTTCTACACTAACTTCTAACACTAAATTCTAACAGTAAATTTGTAAGTAAAGAAAATTCTAACACTAAATTTCTAAGTAACAATTTCTAACACTAAATTTCTAAGTAAAAATTTCTAACACTAAATTTCTAACAATAAATTTCTAACACTAAATTTCTAAAACTAACCGGGATGGATGCCTCACCCTTATTTTTACACAGCGGGCGGATGGGACACGTGGAGGGCGCGCGTTTGCGGGGGCATCCGTCCCGGTTGATTGCAAAAACCGGGACGAATGCCCTATTTTTAATTATTTTTATGTTTGAAATTTGTTTCTACATTCTGTTTTTCCAAAACTCCTATAAAACATTAAATAACAATCAGATAATTATAAAGTAACTGAATATATTCATTTCCAAAATATTTGGTGAAGTTTAAAATTTTGAATTATTTGCATTTTGAATTAATTAATTTAAGAAATGGAGAAAATATCAATTAATTTAATAAATTATGTAAATTGCAAGTTATATATAAAAATTATCAGAAAGATAAATTCAATTCACTTCTGATGTTTTAAAACTCAATTGGGTGACTGATAAGGTGGCTTCCATATTTTGTTTTAAAACTCATTTGGACGACTTACATATTTTGTTTTCCATTATTTCCTTTTTGTTTTCTCTTCTTTTATTTTGTTTTCTATTGTTTCCTTTATGTTTTCTATTATTTTCCTTTATGTTTTCTATTGTCTTATTTTGTTTTTTCTTGTTTCCTTTTTGTGTTATCTTGTTTTATTTTGTTTTCTATTGTTTCCTTTATGTTTTCTATTGTTTTACTTTATGTTTTCTATTGTTTGCCTTTATGTCTTCTATTGTTTAATTTTTTTCTGTTGTTAACTTTTTTGTTTTCTCTTGTTTTACTTTCTTTTATATTGTTTCCTTTATGTTTTCTATTGTTTTCCTTTATGTTTTCTATTTTTTTATTTTGTTTTCTCTTGTTTTATTTTGTTTTCTATTGTTTCCTTTATGTTTTCTATTGTTTTCAATTACGTTTTCAAATAATAACTCCACACATTTCAAATACAGAACAAGGTACATTAAACTTATAATAAGTGCACATCGGACGAGTTGATCCATGCATATACATAGTTTCGTCGCATACAAGGCAGACAGATATATACGTAGTATCAAACCTTTTGTCAAACCTTCAAGGGGGGATGTAGAAGAAAACGATCGGTATCGCCATCATACTCCCCGACCGTGGCTCTTCAGTGCATATATGCATATCAAAAGAACGGTCGGACGTATGATGGCTAATCCGGGTGATTTGTATTCGGTCGATGAACTGAATGATGTATCAAACCTTTTGTCAAACCTTAAAGGGGGATGTAGAACAAAACAATCGGTATCGCCAGCATACAGCCCTATCGTGGCTACTAAATGCATATATGCATAGCAAATGCATGGTAGGACGTATGCTGTCGAATCGGATGATTTGTATTTGGTCAATGAACTGACTGATGTATGAAGGTGGGCTATATATAGGGTCCTCTGGCTCACAAAGTGTTGTGCTAGGGTTTCGACCCAACGGTTAAGAAACACCTCTGATCCAACGGCTCACAACCGCTCGAAAGAAAAACACACCGTACCCCCGATCGAACGGCTCACAACAGCTCGAAAGAAACACACCCCTGATCCAACGACTCACAAGCGCTTGAAAGAAACACACGATCCGTGCGATTCTTTCTGATTGGTCCCAACGAAACCCTAACCATATAGTCCCGGTTGGTAAAACATGCCGAGACTAAAGGGACGATCCATTTCCCAACGAAACCCGAACCATTTCGTCCCGGTTGGTAAAACAGGCCGGGACTAAAGGGTCTGTTTCTTCTCACTATATATATGTATGCATTTCCACCATTGGCATAAACACATACAAACTTACCACTCTCTCATGGCTTCTACCGTACCCACTCTAACCTTCCTCCAGGCGGAGGCACTTTCCGCCTCGAACTACCCCTGCCCGCCCGGCTACAGCGTTCCCTCCGGTTAGATGCTGAGCGCCGGAGGAGTGCCGGTCCCTCCTCTTTCTCAAGGTATGGCGCGTCGGGCGGCCATCACGAATCACTACTACCACGAGCTCACGCCGGAGCAGCGGATGAATCCCAGTTGGAATCCTGACTACCGCCCTACTTGGGACGCCTTCTTCATTAATCAATGTGAGAGTGCGCTCGCGAGGTACGAGGAGAACGGCCCGCCTCCTTCGAACTTCAACGAGGCCGTTCGTCAGCTGTGGTGGGGCCGCGGACAGACTCTTCTGAGCGTCATGAACTACATCATGTCCGGCGATAACCCCCGCCTGCGCTACCCTCATGCCCAGTCCTGGCGTCGTGATCCTCTGAGGGAGTCCAGAGCACCGTCCGACGATAGTGACGACGACAGCAGCGACTACGACGACTACGAGTCGGAGTACTATAGTCCTAGGCAGGAGTATGACTAGCAGATCAAATCCAGTCTTGCCATTATGTAGATCTATGCTCTCCGTTTAGGTTTAGACCCACTCTTGCCATTATGTACTGCCTTTTTTATCTATCCAAGATGCATGTTTGTGTGCAATATGGGCGCGAGCACCGGTGCGACAGCAAATACATAAGCTCTATAAAAAAACAGGGTGCTACAAATTATTTTATTAAAACCAGAAAATAGACGCGCTAGCGCGCCGCAGTTCGTCGGAATACAAATTCTTTTATTAATTCCTCGTCGTCGTCGTCGGGGAACTCGTCGGTGACCTCCTCTGGGTCATCGTCGTCGCCGAACTCGTCGGTGACCTCCTTGTCGCCATCGGAGGTGCATGATGGTATGTACGAGATAGGCCCCAACCTCGGATCGTCGGAGGCCCAGACTTCGCCGGCGTGGTCGGCCCGACGGAGCTCTTGCAGCGCCTTCGTCCTCGCATCCCAAGCGGCATCTAATGCGAGGTGGCGTTCGAGGCGGCGCTCCGCCCGCTCAGCCGCACGGGTCTGCCAGAGCTCCTCGCCGGCGCTCTGATCCCCCGGATTGTTCCGGTAATACTCGCGGGTGACGCGGTCGTCCCTGGCGTCGAATAGGCCCTGAAACACGCGGTGGCGAAGGTGGAGGTGGTCGGCGGCAGTGACGATCTGCGGCTTCGGTGCTCTGGCCTCCGCTTCCCAGAGAGTGTGGCAGTCGTTGAAGTTCATCAGTGACTGCAGGCGGTTGAGGCGCCAGGCCGCCGCTTCCCAGGCGCGGGCGGCCTCCGGCGCCATTGCAAAGGGGCCGAGGGGGATGCGCTCGTCCACGCAGCGGATATCCGCGCTGAACATTCCGTTCTGCCATGCTCGGACGCTGCGGAAGCCGGTGGTGCTGTTTCTCCTCGTAGGCATGGTGGCAGCACGACGGTGCATGGAGAGGAGTGGGCGCGTGGAGAGGAGAAGACGCTCGAGGCGCGGCAGTTTATACCGCGCGCTCCTGGCCACACGTTACAACTCTCGGGCCACGCGGCACAACTCCTTTGTCAACATTGTCCGTGCTTCCAAGATGCATGTTGTGTTCAATATGGGCTCATTATAACAAACTATGCCATGTGTTTGGCCATAACACCCGTTGTTTCAAACCGAAACCCTAGAATGTTAGAAGGAGATAGCAAGTTTTTGTGAACACTTTTTCAACAGAACTATGATCATGTATTCCACGTTTATATTACACATCACCAACAACATCCCTATCTAGTCTTCTGAATTTTCTTCATGTAGAGATGGTCCATGAACCCTAGTCCCTTGCTTATGATCGCTTCGGCCGTAACCATGGAGCATCTTCATTATTTACCGGGATGGTATGGTCAGCTTTCACTGTGAAGGGTGGAATTTCAACAAACTTATTATAATCTTCTGACATGTCTTCTTGTCCTCGATTCCCACGATGTTTCTTTTCTCTGAAAGAAGTATGTGACGCTTCGGCTCATCGTATGATGTATTTGTTTGCTTATTTTTTTCGGTCTGGAGGACATGTCCTTCACATAGAAGACCTGAGCCACATCATTGGCTAGGACGAATGGTTCGTCATTGTAACCAATATTGTTGAGATCCACTGTTGTCATCCGTAAAGCGGGTCTACCTTTACCCCTTCTCCATTCAGGTTGACCCATTTGCACTTGAACAAAGGGACCTTAAAAGAAGGTCCATAGTCAAGTTCCCATATCTCCTCTATGTAACCATAGTATGTGTCATTTTTTACATTCTTGTTTGTTGTATCAAAGCGGACACCACTATTTTGGTTGGTGCTCTTCTTATCTTGGGCGATCATGTAAAATGTATTCCCATTTATCTCGTACCCTTGAAAACTCGCAATAGTCGAAGATGGTGACCCGGCCAACATGTACAGCTGATCTTCAATAGTGGTGTCATTTATAAGTTGTGTTTGCAACCAACTTCCGAAAGTCTCCATGTGTTTGCGTTTAATCCATGAGTCATCCTTCCCCGGGTTTGTGGAGCGTACAATATTCTTGCGTTCCTCGAGATACGGAGCCACGAAGATGGAATTTTGTAGAACTGTGTAGTGTGCTTTAGTGAAAGAATGCCCGTCCCTGGGTATCATTGTTTTCTTTCCCAGCGTTCCTTTTACCCTCAGTCTCCCCTCATGCCACGATTCAGGAACACCAATCGTCTTAAGGTCAGGAATAAAGTCAACACAGAACCCAATGACCTCCTATGTTCCATAGACCTTCGAGATGCTTCCTTCTGGCCTAGCACGGTTATGAACATATTTCTTCAAGACTCCCATGAACCTCTCAAAGGGGAACATATTGTGTAGAAATATTGTACTGATAATATAAATATCTTCACATAGGTGAACCAGAAGATGAGTCATAATGTTGAAGAAGGATGGTGGGATCACCAACTCAAAACTAACAAGACACTGGACCACATCCCTCTGTAATCTTGCCAGAATTTCTTGATTGATTACCTTCTGAGATATTGCGTTGAGGAATGCACATAGCTTCACAATGGGTACTCGAACATTTTCCGGTAGAAGCCCCCTCAATGCAATCGGAAGCAACTGCGTCATAATCACGTGGCAGTCATGAGACTTCAGGTTTTGGATTTTTTTCTCTTCCATGTCTATTATCCCCTTTATATTCGACGAGAAGCCAGACGGAACCTTGATACTATAAAGGACTTCAAAAAAATTTCCTTCTCTGCTTTGGTAAGAGCGTAGCTGCTTAAGTAATGGCGTCCTGTATCCGTGTGCTTGTTCCTTGGGTCTTTCATACTTGTTGGTCCTCCCGTGCTTCTGGCGTATCTTTTGACTTCCCATACACGACCAAGAACCATAGCAGGCTGACACAAAGATTCTTTGTCACGTGCATCACGTCGATTGAAGAGAGGACCTCTAGAACTTTCCAATAGGGTAGTTCCCAAAATATAGATTTCTTCTTCCACATGGGTGCGCGCTTATCAGGGCCGTTCGAAACAGGTTGGCTCCCATCACCCTTCCCAAAGATTACTTTTAGGTCCTTGACCATACCGAATAAATCATTACCATTACGGAGGTCAGGCTTCTTCCGGGTATCTGCCTCACCTCTGAAATGCTTCCCTACTTTCTTTCTTACGGGATGCTTGATCGGAAGAAATCTACGATGCCCCAGGCATACAATCTTTTTACATTTATCCAAATAAACACTGTCAGTCTTATCTAAACAATGTGTACATGCATTGTATCCCTTGTTTATATGTCTGGAAATGTTACTAAGAGCAGGCCAATCACTGATGGTTACGAAAAGCAATGCCCGTAGGTCAAATGGCTTTTGTTCCTTCTCATCTCACACACGTACCCCTGGTTTGCCCCACAATTGTAAGAGTTCTTTCACTAATGGCCTTAGATACACATCAATGTCATTGCCAGGTTGCCTCGGGCCTTGGACGAGAACTGGCATCATAATGAACTCGCGCTTCATGCACAACCAAGGAGGAAGGTTGTACATACATAGAGTCACGGGCCAGGTGCTATGAGTGGAGCTCTGCTCCCCAAAAGGATTAAAGCCATCTGTACTTAGACCAAACCATAAGTTTCTTGCCTCTCTTATAAAGTCTGGGAAGTCTCTCTCGATCTTTCTCCACTACGATCCATCGGCGGGGTGTCTCAACTTTCCGTCTTTCTTACTGTCTTCTGTGTGCGATCGCAACAACCTAGCATGCTCTTTGTTTCTAAATAGACGTTTCAACCGTGGTATTAAAGGAGCATACCACATCACCTTTGCAGGAACCCTCTTTCGGGGGGGGGGGGGGGGCTCGCCGTCAAAATCCCCAGGCTCATCTGGTCTGATCTTATACCGTAGTGCAGTGCATACCGGACATTCATCCAAATTCTCATACTTCTCACCGCGGTAGAGGATGCAGTCATTAATGCATGCATGTATCTTCTACACATCTAATCCTAGAGGGCAGAGAGCTTTCTTTCCTTCGTACGCACTCTCAGGAAATTCGTTATCCTTTGGAAGCTTCGGCTTCATTAGTTGAAGTAAACTCTCAAATGTCTTGTCAGTCACACCGTTCTGTGCCTTCCATTTAGCAACTCCAGTGTGGTACCAAGCTTTGTGCTGCCATCTTCGCAATTTGGTTACAACAACTTTTATTATCCTGTAACATGTTGCCCAGCTTCAACCTATCCAATTCACTTTCACAGTCTTCCCCTGCATCAGCAATAACTCGGCCAAGATCATCATCGGGCTCTTCTAATGCCCGTTCTTGATCACCTCCTTCTTCTGCATTGTCTTCCATTGCAGTATCACCGTATTCATGGAACAAAGGATCTTCTTCTTATTCTTCATTGTCTTCCATCACAACCCCTCTTCCTCCATGCTTGGTCCAGCAATTATAGCTGGACATGAAACCTCTCTGAAGTAGGTGGCCGTGAAGGACTCTCGAGGAAGAGTGCTCCCTGCCGTTCCGACAATCAACACATGGGCAACACATAAAGCCATTATCTTTGTTCGCCTGAGCTACATTGAGAAATGCATTCAGGCCTGCCAGATACTCGGAAGTGCGCCGGTCACCGTACATCCATCGCTGCCGTGCATCCATCTGCATCGTATAATTAAGTTTATCAAAAAACATTACAATAACATCTTCAATAGAAAAATGACCACAGTACATCGACAAATATAACTTTTTTATGTATCAATTACAGATGAAAAAAAAAGTTTGCTAACCTCGTTCGAAGGTACCATTTTCTGTGAGCTAATGTGTGGCTCGGGTATTTCGTCCAACACCTCGTGTGCATAGTAAAATAACACACGCTAGCACCCACCTCTCTCAATCCTCCAAGCAAAAAAAAGAGGGAAGGGGGGCTGGGAGGCAGTATATGTAGGGGAAGGGGGACATTCGTCCCAGTTTGTGGCATGAACCGGGACCAATGCCCTTGCACGTGCCACATGGCCTGTGGCGAGGCATTGGTCCCGGATCATGCCACAAACCGGGACAAATGCCGGCTAACGAACCGGGACCAATGCCCTCAGGCGAATTCTGCTGCCCAGGGCGCACAAACCGGGACCAATGCATAGCAGTTGTCCTGTATTTTAATGCAACCGAGACTAATGCCTTTTCTACCCCTGGACGAAAGGTGTTGTTTCTAGTAGTGAATGATTGTCATGCATGCCCTCCACAAATGTGCGCACATTCCTGTGGACCCCCTTGAAGACCTTTGGCACAATATCTACCGCAGGAAATCCCCTGATCCAGCGATCCTTCCAAAAGAACACCTTCCTGCCATCACCCACAGTGAACCTCGTCAAGCTTTGGAACGCTACAACAGCCTCTTTGTCTCCTAGCATCGGCAACCCATGCCATGGCATGTTCGCATTCGTGCGCTTGAGCCACTCCCACCTGATGTGCAAAGCCAGCCCCGGAAGCTTCAGGTTTTTCACCCCAAGTCCACCAAACTTCTTGGGTTGACAGTGTTCCACGCCACCAAGAAGTCCCCACCATTGATATTCTCTTTTCCTTTCCAAAAGAAGGCGCGCATCCACTTATCAGATAGGCAAATCCCGCTCCGGATGCATACGCCTCTACCTACCCCTTCAGAAACCTGATAGACACATTTATGATCACCCTGTTACCGTTTGACGGTTGATGCAACCTCTGGAGATAGTGATTAAATACGATCTTATGGTCGAAGGTTTGGGTACTACGTATTCATGTTATCATAATTTTAAATTTTTTGACTACATCTTATGGTGATACATATATATTGGGTGTGTGTCCATCATATTATTCATCCAATTATATGACTCCATTATCAATTGACATAAATTTCCATGATCAGGAAACCTTGATCATTTTTTGATCTCAATGGACTAGTAAAGTAGAGACTACTAGGGACCTGGTTTGTTTACATACCACACGTATATTATGTTTCCGCTTAATACAGTTATAGCATGACATAAAACATACTATGAACATTTGAGATATGATAATAAAAACGTCTTTATGAAATTGCATCTAGGGCATATCTCCTTCAAAGTAGGGTATCATTTGCATATTGTATCAATGGATACTCTAATACAAAGGAATTGCCAAGTGGAGGTTCAGTATCTCCAGTGTGGCAAGATTTTTTTATTTTAATAACATATTGTAGGAGCTCAGCTGGATAGACAAAAGATAATGAAGAGATAGGATCACCTATCCTAACACCCCTTCTTCAAATAATTTTCTTCCTCGCAAACCATTTAGGCTAACACAATTAGTGGTAGTAAACTGAATCTTCTTAATCTGTTCGATCTGCTTTTTGGTAGAATCCATGTGTTGAAGAATTTTCAATAATGGCAATGTACCACTTTGTCAAAGGTTTTTTCAACATCAATCTTCAATATAATAATTTATCTTTTGAATTTATGGCATAGGTGAATATAATCAAATGCCCAAGTAAGAAAATCATGTATAGTCTTCTTCTTAATAAATTCATAGTTACTTTTATGCACCGTAGGAATAATGATTTTATGCTCAAGCAAGGTCATCATGAACGTTGTCGTCAACATCTTTGCAACAACCACGACTACCTCATATGTAAACGTTCGGTACATATGTCGTGTCTCTATTCGTTGGTTAAACATGTTTAGCATGTACATGTTTTGCGATGTGCTGCTGCTACTGTTCATGTTGATTAGTATATCTAATATCCTGTAATTAACCATGAAGATTTTCTCTACTAATTATCTAACATTTTTCCCCGTTGATAGTTGGACCATTTCTGGATTGAATTGGTTGGCCAATCAATAACTAGACCATGAATGAGTGCAATTAAGGAAAGCAGTTAAATAGAAGATCACGGTGCATTTTTTTAAATGGGGGTAATAAGAAATTTCAAATTGGTTCATGTATTTTTTTTTTGAGGAACCTTGTAAACCCAAAAAGGTAGTACCATTCCATGTTGAATTGGTCTTTTTCTATTGATGTGTCTAAAATTTCAATTTAAAATTTAAGAGATGGCAGATACAAAAGTTGTATGTATATTCAGTTTTTTTTTCTATAATACTCTAACTAAAAACTTATGAGATATAAGTTACAAGTTGTGTCTATATCCACTATTTTTCTTTAAAAAAATATTGACTAGATTTAAAAAAAAAATTAAGCGTTTAATAGTGTCGACGGGGACTCGGTGCAAGAAAAGGGTCTAGAAAAAGTAACTTTCAGCCGAGCCAGACCACTTGAGGCCTTGTTTGGTAGGAGTGTTTTGTGGTGTACCGTAGTGTAATATCCCCAAGGGTTTGTGTGGAAACACTCCTCACACCCTGAAACTCTTCCCCACGCCAATCCACTTCCCTAGAAATCCCCCACCGCGAATTCACATGTTTGGCACACGAGATTAGCCACTAAGTGTTTTCACAGCTCCAAAATCGTTTTCCACAGGACTTGAGCACGGGATTTCATCAGTACTTCTGAATCAAGGTCATAAACAAAAACCTGATATTTTTTCACACCACGTGAGTACACAGATTCAAAAAAAAAAACCTGATCTTTTTTCGCAGCAATTGAACACACAGATACATTAATTCTTTTACTTCGAGGTCATCAATAAAATATAATCTTACGCATCAGAAACAAGAACGCACGCATTAGTACATGTACATATCATCGGTTGACTACACAAATCGTTTTGATCAGAAGAGAACAACTTCCTCCACATTACAGTATCAAGAACACCATTACAGTATCAAGAACATAAGTTATTACCATCGATGGAAACGTGATTTTCTGCTTCTTCAGCCTGGGAACCTGACCGCGTGTGGCATGCTACAACACCGACCTGGAACATACGAGGTTTTAACAAGATGTTATCAATGTAAAATGTTACAAAGACATCCAAATAAATAAAGATGACACATAGGCAGTGTACTAAGGAGCAGATATTGTACGCTGATTTTTTATAGAGGTACACACATGAAAAAGGGCATGAAAACATTAAAAAAAGGATGAAACGTACAAGATAGTGCGTAACCAGCTGACACTGAATAACCACCACTTTCAGGTTTCAGAACAAGGAATCAAGGACTATTCAGCAGCCCTGATGGGTACATGGCAGGGTTATAAATCTTACTGAAACCTTTCTAGCAATCTTATATTACCACTGTACATTCACCTGCCAAGTGTGCGGATCCTACTTACCTCTTGATTAAATACTCCTAGATCATCTTATTCAGGTATAATACCATGACATCGAGGCCTATACGCGAAATGAAATATCCCTAAAGAAGGTTAGATAGCACTCATAAACTTGCAAATAAGAATTTGTACAGGGCAGCGTTGGATTCAGCACTGATATTTAGTGGAAGTTACGAGGCTTTGGTAGTAGTATTTCTTACTAGGTACACAGGGTTCAGATCAGTATTTTAAAAAAATGTTGGTTTATTTTCCGTCGATTTGACTCATGTCCATGCATTCCTTTAATTGGCGGCAACAATATGTGGAGAGAGATACTTTAAATCCAGAGAGTTAATTTTAGCCAACCAAGGATGAAGCGAAAGGCCGATACAATTGTCGGACCAGCTGTACCAAAGAAAGTACAGAAACTAACCAAGGACTGGAGCTGTGCACTATGCCAGGTAAGTGCAACTAGTGAAGCTGGTCTGGATGAGCATGTTGAAGGAAGAAAACATAAGGCGAAGCTGGCCCAGTGTGGAGCCAGGTAAGTGTAACACTACACCTTGATGTACATATGCCAGAAGAGGAGTAACACTACACCTTCATCATAAAAAAATTCCAGAGCATGAATTCAAACATGAATTTGAGCGGTTGCTTACCTAATATTAACTTGGATATCTGTACACGGAGCCAGTCGATACCAGTTCTATCTTCATCAGCAGCAAGGTTCACAAAATCTCACGATTGGCAGCATTTTTTAAGACCTCCAAAGCCGGGATCTTGTCAGCAGATGTAACACCTTCCACTGTCTTCAGTGCCTCCATACATCTGGTGATGGTGAAGTCATGTGCAGCTTCTTTGTCGGCTTCCTTTTCTTTAATATGCACTAATCTCTCCATCACTTGTACAATTCCGTTTTCACTCCTCTTCTTAGGACTGTTCTTAGGTTTCTTTCTTGAGCCACCGACAACCCTTTTTGCATGGGCTTCCTCACGCTCCACTTGAGCCCTCCCTTGCGCAGCAGTAGCATCATCCAACATGTGGAGCTCATCTTTACTTTGTTCTCCAACTGCCTCTCTCTCGATGTCTTTTTTAGCTTCATGCTCATCATCACTTGCTATTTCTGTCACACCATCCTTCAATGGCGCTGAGGTGGATGTGAAGTTCAGATTTTTAATAGCTATGCTACCTACAAAAGGTAGACAAAAGGGAAGCAACTGAATAACATGATAAATGAGAATATTCTTTGAAGTGCCATGCAAAAAATAGTACATCTTACCTTCATATAGTTTCCCTAGTGAATCATAGAGAGGAAAGGCTTTCGATTTGAATCTCTTAATCCTTTGACCGAATGACTACAAAAGTTGAGTGAAGTTTTGTTAACATGATGGAGCTTGTACCAAACATGTTGTGTCAAACACGAATTTAGTGACAAGAGTGTCGGAATGAACAACTTACAATTTCCAAGTTGTCCCCAAGGTGTGGCTCGGCTTCTATCATGCACTTGCTTTTATTCGAGCCAACGCCACTTTGCATGCATGCATCCTTTAGCATCCTATAATCTCTCTTGAGGTCTTTCTCCTTGTCTTGAATCTGTGACTTTGTGAATTGAATATACGAGTGTCTAGCATGGAAAAGTTTCATCATTTTGTTCCATGCTTCACTACTCCACCCATTTTGACTTATGTAATATGTTGTGTTATGCTCATGGAGTATATCCACAAGAGCTTTTTCAAGTCAAAGATTCCACGAGGCTCTAGGTCTCCCACCTACACAGTTGTAAAAGAACTTTCACTTGCAAAAGAACAAGTAATAAAAGAGCAGAAAAGGAGCTTTCACTTGCAAACGAACAAGTAATAAAAGAGCAGAAAAAGAGCTTTCAATTGCATTTGGAGAACACCTTTTGACCTTCGGGGAAGCCTTCTTCTTGAACTTACTTCCCACTGTGTTGGATTGAATCAATTTATACTTAGGAGAGCCTTTTGCATACGTTGGAGATGCTTTCGGATACATATCTGCTGGGATAAAAAACAAACACAAGATGATGACAATTTATCAAATTTGCAAGATGCCCATGATGAAAGATAATAAAAATAGTTCCTTATTACATGATAAATACTAGAAATAGTTCCTCATTACATGATAAATACATATAATAGTTCCTCATTACATGATAAAGACAACTAATAGTTATTACATGATAAACAGTACACCTATGACAGTAGCTACTATTGTTCGAAGTCATTCCACATCTGCCACGCAATTTGGTCCCTCAAAATATTGCCTTGGAGATTGTTATCTTGGGGGTTGTTTCCTTGGTAGTTATCGTCTTCACCATTGGGTAGATCCACAAAGTTAGCTGGGTCAATTGTAACTTAAGTTTGGTTGTCAAGCCATTCCTCATCTCCATCATGCATTTTTATAATATTATGGAGAATTGTTGTGACTGTCGGAATCTTCACTTGATTCTCTATTGAATGGAAGGTCCCAACATTCAGAATAGGGAACCACTTCTTGAGAATGCCTGATGGCGTGTGGACACACGCTCGTTGGGAGACCCCGAGCGCAAGGTGTGAAGAGTGCAGCAACAAGTTTTCCCTCAGAAAAGAAACAAAGGTTTAATCGACCAGTAGGAGGACAAGCAATCTCTGAAGGTTGATGCAGCTGAGGTGGCAGGGCGCACTACCGGTTCAGCAGCAACGTGGAACCTACACAACACAATCAAATCACTTTGCCCCAACAAAGCAGTGAGGTTGTCAATGTCACTGGTTTTGCTGAACACAAAGAGGTTAAACGTATGGTGTGGAAAACAGTAGGAAAACAATATGAAAGCAGTAGCAGCGGTATGAAAGCAGTGTGGAAGCAGTATGTGTATTATCAGTATGAGAAAATGGACTGGGGTCCACTGTTCACTAGTGGTGTCTCTCCGTGAAAGATAAATAACATTTGTGGTGAAAAAATTACAGTTGGGCAATTGACAGAACTGGCTCTGTGGCATCTTGTCAATAGGTTAGTCCGGAAAATCGATAAAAATGACATAAAGTGTATAGCAAACATGTGGGAAACAACATGGAACATCAGAAATTAAGGATACGTTTATGATGTATCAACATCCCCAAGCTTAATTCCTACTCGTCCTCGAGTAGGTAAACGATAAAAACACAATATTTGTGAGGTGACATGCTACCAACATAAACTTGATCATCAATAATGTAAAAGCATAAGTAAGATGAGATCATAGAACTTCAATACAAACATGATAAATAGAATTTTAACAATAAAGCATAGCAATAACCTTGCATCATGAGAAATAACACAAATAAAAGATCATGAATAACAATGCAGCGAAAGATATACGTTTGTTTCAAGTATAGAGAAAATATGGCAAAGTGATATTTCTATAGTCCTTAAGAGTGGGGAAAACATAAATGCCAGGACACCTTCAAAGTTCATAAGGAAGACTAGAACAAATAATTAGAGAACAAGCAATAACATATCATGAATCAATTAATAATGTTTCTGGGCCAAATGCACATAAAACTCAGAATGACAACTATGCTCTCTCAACTGTGCATAAAGTTACAAGATGGAGACTCAACATAAAAGTAAAAGAAAGGCCCTTCGCAGAGGGGAGCAGGTATCAACTCATGTGCTAGAGCTTTTATTTTATTAAACAGAGGTATAAAAAGCATTTTTAAGAGAGGTGTATGCTTATGTCAACGAATGGTAAACAGAAAATACAGTACGTCGCAAGCCAACTAGACTTCACAAGAGCGGATCCAATAGAAGGATGCATCTGGGTAGAAGTTCATCCCTCTTTTTCTTTTGTTTACACAATTATGCTTTGACTGATAAATCAGGGGCAAAAATAGTGAAGAGAATTTGTTGTTATTAATTTGGGGTTGGGCGCCCCGCTGCCAGATCTTCTATCATTGGATAAGCGGATGAAACCACTAGTCCAGGGTGTGAAAGTTCAATCAACAAGTGAGATAAAGATTCTCTATTTACGTCCTCATGAGCTAAAACAGGAGTAATTTTGAAAGTTTTAAAGGTAACACATGAGCAATTTACTTTGGAGTGACGGTTAAATACCACATGTAGGTAGGTATGGTGGACACATTTGGCATACTTTGGTTTTTGGGAGTTGGATGCACGAGTTGAGCTCATACTTAGTACATCGAGGCTAGCAAAAGACTGGGAGCGACAAATCAAGCGAGCATAAGAGCCATAATCATGCATAGCGACATAAACATTCTTAATCAAAGCATAAGTGGTAAAACAAGTTTAAAAACTAAATGATCATGGAGGCTATAAGTGACTGGTTCATAGTCATAAACATGGTGTGAGCATGCGCCCAGTCAAGGAAATTAAACATTCAAAGGAGAACACCACAAACTTATGCTTCAATATGACAAGAACAACTCATCATTATTTCAATGGCACATTAAACACTCTCAACTATTTGAGGATAATCATGCTACTAAATAACCAAAAGGATTTAGAATTAAAATAACATCTAGCATGATATGAAAAAGTCTAGCCATAGTCTATACAAGCTTCTACTTGCATGGTTATAAATTCTACCACAAGCAGTAGTTTCTTTTCCCAACAAGCACCATACAAAACATGTTTTAACAAAAACTCTCTAAATGCTACAAAAATAAAATATGAGAGTACTCACATAACACTACTAAAACTAACAGCTCTAAACAAGAGATGCAATGAAAACAAGAGCTAAACATGAATTTTGTAGCAGCTAGAAGAAAAACTAGGAATACTAGCACAACAAGTATTCAAACAAAAAGCGGAGTGTGTCTCTCTCCAAAAAAACATCAAGTATTCAAACGAAAAAGCGGAGCGTGTATGCCAAACAAGGAATACTAGGGTAACTATATTATTGAAGCAAGGAAAATAAATCAAGAGAAAACAAAAGAAAAACAAACAGACGCTCCAAGTATACTTCATATGATGTGACCGAATAAAAATATAGTTTCACTAGAAGTGACCTGATAGATTGTTTATGAAGAATGGGATGCCTTGGGAGTCCCCAAGCTTAGATGCTTGAGTATTCTAAAAATATGCTTGGATGAACCACAGGGGCATCCCCAAGCTTTGACCTCGCACTCTTCTTGATCACATATATCACCCTCTTCTCTTGACCCTTGAAAACTTCCTTCACACCACACTCAAAGAGTAATTCGTATTAGAGGGTTAGTGAAACAATAAAAAATCCGTGTGTTATGTAATGGCCCAAGTGCTATTGATAATTTTAAACATTAGCTACAGCCACTGATGGCAGAATGCAAGAAAAATGGCAGAATCTGTCAAAACCAGAACAATCTGTGAAGATGAATTTTTTCGGGGCACTTCCATTGATCAGATAGAAAAACTTAAAGAACAAAAAAGTTGCGCAATTAGCTGAGGAACAAGCATAAGAAATTTCAGGTCATTCTAAGTTTTATGTGAATTATACGATTTTTTACGGTGGACAGCAGAAATCTGTTTCCTGCGCAGAAATCCAAAAACCAACTCGAACTCTCATCAGAAACTTTACTTGGCACAACTAAAACATGAAAAGAAAGATACAAAGGAGTTTCTACATAAATATACAACCCCTTTAATCAAATAAAACAGAGAACAAAGCAAAAATAAAATCATGGGTTATCTCCCAAGAAGTGCTTTTCTTTAACGCCTTTTAGCTAGGCCCATAAAAGTGGAATCGAGTATTTTCAAGTGAAGAAGCATCCAAATCGTAACTCAGTCAAATAATAGAATAAAAAGGAAACTTCATTCTCTTTCTAGGAAAGTTTTCCATACCTTTCTTGAGTGGGAACTGAAATTTAATATTCCCCTCTTTCACATCAATAACAGCACCAATAGTTCTAAGAAAAGGTCTTCCCAAAACAACTGGACAAGAAGCATTGCATTCAATATTCAAGACAACAAAATAAACGGGGAAAATATTATTATTAACCATGATAAGAACATCATCAAATCTCCCCAAAGGTTTCTTTCTAACATTATCAATAAGACGAACATCCAAATAACAAGGTTCCAATGGTGGTAAATCAAGAATATCATAGAGTTTCTTGGGCATAACAGAGATACTAGCACCAAGATCACATAGAGCATTGAAATAAAAACCATTAACTTTAATTTTAAAAATGGGTTCCCATCCATCATCTAGCTTCCTAGGGACATAGGCTTCACATCTTAATTCATCCTCTCTAATTTGCATGAGAGCATTTGTAATATGTTTTGTGAAAGCCATATTCATAGCACTAGCATTAGGACAACTAGCAAAATTTTGTAAGAAATTAATCACTTCAGTTATGTTGCAACCATCAAAGTCAAGATCATTTTTATCAAAGGTAATGAGACCATTCTCTCCCATATTTCTAAAAATTTCAGCACTTTTATCAGGAACATTTTTAGAAGTTTTGCATTTTTTATAGCAGAAGTGGGAGTGTTTCCAACACCAATTACTTTACCATTGATAGTAGAAGGTTTTATTGAATGATAAGCTTCAGTTTTACTAGTGGTGGTGATGGACTAAACATTAGCTATATTATTCTTTCTAGCTATTTCATCTTCTCTTTCCCATCTAGCATGCAATTCAGCTAACATCCTAACATTATCATCAATTCGAATTTGGATAGAGTTCAAAGTTTTATTTTATTTAACATCATGAGTCATAACCTTTAGTTTCAGAAAATCAACATCAAGAGAAAGGCTATCAACTTTAGAAGCAAGAACATCAATTTTGCCAAATTTTTCCTCAACAGATTTATTGAAAGCAGTTTGTGTACTAATAAAATTCTTAAGCATGTTCTCAAGATTAGAGGGTACAATTTTATTGTTGTTGTAGGAATAACCATAAGAGTTACCATAAGCATTTCTATTATTGGGAGGATAAGGCCTATAATTGTTGCTACCAAAATTATTCCTATAAGCATTGGTGTTGAAATTATTATTTTGAATGAAGTTCACATCAACATGCTCTTCTTGAGCAACCAAAGTTGCTAAAGGAACATTATTTGGATCAATAGGAGAATGGCCATTCACAAGCATAGACATAATAACATCAAGTCTATCACTCAAAGAGGAGGTTTCTTCAACAGAATTTACCTTCTTACCAGTTGTAGCTCTCTCAGTGTGCCATTCAGAATAATTTAACATCATATCATCAAGAAGCTTTATTGCTGACCCCAAGGTAATGGACATAAAGGTTCCTCCAGCAGCTGAATCCAGAAGGTTTCTTGAAGAAAAATTCAGACCTGCATAACAGGTTTGGATGATCATCCAAGTAGCTAGTCCATGAGTGGGACAATTCTTTACTAAAGATTTCATTCTTTCCCAAGCTTTAGCAACATGATCATTACCAAGTTTCTTAAAATTCATAATGCTACTTCTTAAACATATAATCTTAGCAGGAGGATAATATTTTCCAATAAAAGCATCTTTACACTTAGTCCAAGAATCAATACTATTTCTAGGCAAAGATAGCAACCATTCTTTAGGTTTTCCTCTCAAAGAAAAAGGAAACAATTTCAGTTTAATAATATCTCCATCTACATCTTTATATTTTTGTATCTCACATAGTTCAACAGAATTATTAAGATGGGCAGCAGCAGCATCAGTACTAACACCAGAAAATTGCTCTCTCACAACAAGGTTTAACAGGGCAGGATTTATCTCATAAAAATCAGCAGTAGGAGCAGGTGGAGAAATAGGTGCTATAATGAAATCATTGTTGTTGGTGCTAGTAAAATCACACAACTTAGTGTTCTCAGGAGTAGTCATTTTAACAAGACTAAAAACAGGAATAAAACTATAGCTAGAATAAGAATTAATTTTTGTGTGTTTTTTATGCAGAGAAGCAAACAAGACAAAATAAAATAAACTAAGCAAAACAAAACAAAGTAAAGCGATTGGAAATGAGAGACTCCCCTTGCAGAAATTCTCTTCCTCCCCGGCAACGGCGCCAGGAAAGCTTTGATGGCGTGTGGACACACACTCATTGGAGACCCCAAGCGCAAGGCGTGAAGACTGCAGCAGCAAGTTTTCCCTCAGAAAAGAAACCAAGGTTGAATCAACCAGTAGGAGGACAAGCAATCTCTGAAGGTTGATGCAGCTGAGGTGGCAGGGCGCACTACTGGTTCAGCAGCAACATGGAACCTACACAACACAATCAAATCATTTTGCCCCAACGAAGCAGTGAGGTTGTCAATCTCGCCGGTTTTGCTGAACATAAAGAGGTTAAACGTATGGTGTGGAAAACAGTAGGAAAATAGTATGAAAGCAGTAGCAATAGTATGAAAGCAGTATTCATATTATCAGTATGAGAAAATGGACCGGGGTCAACAATTCAACAGTGGTGTCTCTCCGTGGAAGATAAATAACAAGTGTGGTGAACAAATTACTGCTGGACAATTGACAGATGAAGGTTGCACCGTAGTGCATATGCAAGACATAAAGATTACTATGTGATTCATGCGGGAATTAAAACAAAATACATAGACCGTCATCCAACTGCATCTATGTCTAATAATCTATCCCCCGAATATCGTCCGAACAAACGTTGGGTATTAAGTTGCTAGCAACAGATTATTGCAGTAAGAAAAGTGTGTAATGTAAACAATGTAGACTAAGTAAACACCGTTGTTTTCTCGCTAATGGCAACAACACATCCTCCATCCGTCACATTTCTGTCACTCGAGCACAGATGCAAAGGAGGCATGAACCCACTATCAAGCATAAATACTCCCTCTTGGAGTTACTAGCATCTACTTGGCCAGAGCTGTCGGATATATACTGATTAGGGGTATATCAGATGGTAGTCAAAAGTGCCGGATTACCCGGGTGGCCCAACTGGTAGTGGGCTATGGTCCATTGGGCGGCCCAGTAAGCTGACGCGTAGAAGCCGGATTCTAGAAGGACCCAGATCACGGCCCACGTGATCTGGCTTGGAGGAGAAGACGGATTCCTTACTTTCCAAGTTACAAGCTATCGTAGACTTCTAGGTTTCCTATTCTGTATGCCCTAATCCGGCTATTATATAAAGCCGGACGGGAGATGAGATAACAAGAGACACAAAGCCACATGCCAACTCGCCGAGAAGTTGATCCTCTGCGAGAAGCTAAACCTAACCTCACATTGTAATTATTGACACAGGCTTTAGCCCTGATTAGTGAGATTGCAGGAGTAGGAACGTCGTATTATCACGACGTACCGAACCTGGGTAAATTCTATGTCTTTGTCACCAACGCGATCCCGTTTCCCCACGTCTCTACCCGTAGTCTCATGTCACCAACGTCTATGAAAACTACTACGATGTCTCGACAGTTGGCGCCCACCGTGGGGCAAACGACGTCATGCGTTAAGTTCCGATCTGGGATACTCGGTGGAATCCGCAGTTCCATAACTGTCGGAAGCCTGGAGTTCGACAATGACGTCGGGCGCTTCCTCGACAACGGATCCTACATACCGGCGCAAAATCATCTGGTAAGTGCCTGCGTGTTACCGATTGGATCTGCTAATAACTTTATCGGATTAACTGCAGATGCCATGGGGTTTTGCGGTGGAAGCAAATTTATCCCACCCACCCTGTACCCAGTTGAAGATGACTACGATCCCGGATTTTGCTCAGATCGCCGACATAAAAGTGATACACACTTTATCGGTATGGTGCAATCCGAAGTCGCCGAGAACACGGATGACGGAAATCCCGTGCAGGAGGCAGAAAGCAACAAACCCACTACAGAGGTGGACGATCCAGCTTTCGCCGAAAACACGGATGAAAGTAATCCCGTGCAAGAGGCAGAAAATAGCAAACCCACTACAGAGGTGGAAGATCCGACACCCGCCAATCCAGCGATGAACTCGAAAGCTGACTCTGTGCTAGCCGCCATTGAGGCGAGATTAGAGTCAGAAACCGGATCAGATGATTTCGATTCCGAAGACGAAGACGTGGACGCCTTCGAAAGAAAAGTTAAATCTTTCCAAGAGGGATTCCATGAAGTACTAATGGCGAAACCGGATGAAACCACGGACGCCGGCAGTCAGGAAAGCCCTAAAACCCCTCCGCCAGAGGAAGAGAGAGAAGATGGAGAAACCTCTCCGATATTTCCCAACGTCAAGGAATTGACAGAGGATGAACCTGTTAAAAAACCTCCCTCTTCCAAGAAAAAGAACAAGGCCGCTAAAAAACTCCAATACAAACTCCGGAAGAAGAAATTGGCTTATCCAGCTGATGAAAGCCCGGAAGCAGGAGATGCAAGCGGAACAAAACCTGCGGAGAAGAAAACAAAAGAAATCCTTGTTCCGCCAATGACAGAGCAAGAAGAACAGGAATTGTTACAAACCCCACTGGGATTACATGAAGTGCTAGAAGCCAGGAGACAAGCTCTCCAACGGCAGCAGCAACATCTATTCAGAACTCGTGAACACCTCCAAAAAAAAACCAGGATGACATCAAACTCATGAAGGTAGAAATCGAGGAATACGAGAGAAAGAATAGATCTGGCATTAAACCTTCAAGGTTACCCGGAATCGTAAGACCGGAAGTACTGCCGCCAAAAGAAAGGTTTCACAACCCATCTTGGCAAATGCAGGTAAACGGCAAAGATGCCAGAGGCGAACCAATATACAAAACCGCAGCAGAAAATGCGGAAGCAGCGTTTGCCATCCTCAACAATGACTTGTACTCCAATGGTGAAAAACTCCAAGGGGTGTATGCTTTCCTAGGAAAAGCATTGCAACAACAACAGCGAGCCCAAGAGCGATCAGGGAAGTTGCATGATAACTCCGCCCTATGCAAAACAGCTACTTGCGCCGCTGGAGCACCTGGACCGGAAGAACCTGGAGATTCAGGTAATTCAAAGGATAAGAAAGCGGATCCGAGAAAAGACAAGAAAAATCCCGACAATAGGGATAAAGCGTCTAGAACCGGATCTCATCTACCGAAAGGTGGAAGTAAACCCCATGATCGGGAAGAAAAATACCGGAAAGATGGCAAAGCAATGCCACCTCCGAGACACCCTGCTGAAAAAGCCGGAAGACATGATGTACCTCACAGACGTGAGAGATCTCGGACACCCCCTAAGGATAAAGAAAGGCATAGGACTAGAACTCCGCCTCATCTAAAAGGGTGTGATCTTGAAAGAAATAGAAACGATCCCGGAAAAGCGCGTGCGCGCAACAATGGAAAAGAAAGGAGTAGATCCCCTTCTGTCCATTCAGCCGGCAGATATTCCGCACACATGGATAGAGCGGATAAGGATGATCTATACTTTGGACCTAAGTGTTTCACTGATAGGATCCGAAGGACAACCCTGCATTCTGGCTTCGCCAAGGTCAGTCCAATGTACCAGAAATATACCGGCAGTACAAATCCGGATACCTGGCTCTCAGATTATCATACAGCCGTACAGATAAATAATGGGACAGACCTGGAAGCTGTAAAGTTTCTTCCCCTAATGTTGCTGGATGGAGCCAGAGATTGGATCAATGGATTGCCGTCAAGAACTGTCGACAGCTGGGATGATATGGCTCGGGTATTCACTCAGCATTTCCGGGGAACCTACAAGCGCCCAAACAGCATCAACCAGCTGAACCGTTGCACCCAATTCGAGGAGGAACCATACGTGGATTTCATCTCCAGATGGACTGCAATGAAGAATAGTTGTTCCGGAGTAACTGACGTACAAGCAATGCATGCTTTCGTCAATGTCCTAAAACCCGGACTAGTACCGTTCATGGTTGGTTCCAAACAGCACAAAGATCTCGGATCTATGCTTACAACCGCCAATGAGCATGCTGCAGCCGAAGACGATATCAGAGCAAGAGGTGGCAATATCGACACACTGATACTGGCAAAGAAAAACCCTCGCTCTGAGAAAAAAGGAACTTCAGACGCAACACCAAAACCCAAAGAAGTTAATATAGCCTTTGGAAGTGAAAAAGGGAGCAAATGGAAAGAACGCAGTTCAGAACCAATCAACTACACTAAAGAAGAGTGGGAGAAGATTAAGTCGGAACCCTGCGTCCACCATTCGCAGTTTGGGAAACCCACCCATACGAACGCACAATGCCGGCTGAATAAGCACATGAAAGGCATTGCAGGATCCGGAAACAAGGGGAAGATTTCCAAAAGGAAATTCTCCAAGCAAAAGCCAGAAGCTGATAAAGAAGACAGTGAGTCGGACACTGACGAAAAAAATCCAGGAACAACAGCGGAAAGGCGAACCCAAGTTTCCGAGAGTTGATGGAGAATGCGCCCTAACTTTCCTAGCAACTCCATCAGCAAAGGTGGCGAAAAGAACACTTCGAGAAATAAACACGGTTGTTCCGGCAACCCCGAAATTCTTGAAATATTCAAACACACCAATAACCTGGGATCAGTCTGATCATCCCGGAAATATCCCTGAACCCGGCACACAAGCTCTTATTGTAAGCCCTATTGTCCAGAACACTAGGCTAAAAAGAGTGCTGATGGACGGAGGATCCAGCATCAACATTATGTACCTGGATACATTAAGACATCTGAAAATCTCCGAGACCCAGCTCAATCAAAGCAACATACGCTTCCATGGCATTGTTCCCGGCAGGCAAGCACGATCCCTAGGAGAAATTTCCCTAGATGTCACCTTCGGAGAAAAAGATCACTTCCGTCAGGAAAAAGTATCCTTCGAGGTGGTGCCGTTCGAAAGCGTGTATCATGCGATACTCGGACGTCCAGCTTTCGCCAAATTTATGGCAAGATCATGTTATATCTATAACAAGCTAAAGATGCCAGGGCCGAAAGGAGGGGTAATCACCATAACTGGAGACTTCAAGCTGGCGAACAAGCTGGAAAAAGAAAACGCCCTTTGTGCTGAGAAAATCATAGCAAAGGAAGAGCTGAAGGAGCTGGCTAAGGAGGTATCGCCGACAGAAATGCCGACAGGAAAAGAAACTTGGAAGCCAGCAGATAGCTTCAAGGCATCTGAGAATACAAGACAGGTAATCCTAGATCCTAAAGATCCGACAAAATTTGTCGTAGTGGGAACTGGGATGACCGACAAATAGGAAGGCGAGCTCATCAAGTTCCTCCGTGAGAACTGGGATATTTTCGCCTGGTGTCCAGCTGACATGCCAGGCGTACCCAGGGAACTTGCTGAGCATCAACTCAAGGTGATTCCAGGCTCCAAACCCGTCAAACAAGGTCTCCGCCGATTCGACGGAAGAAGACGGAAGGCTATTGGCAAGGAAATTATCTGGCTTTTAGCAGCATATTTTATTCAGGAAGTAATCCACACTGATTGGTCTGCAAACCCGGTATTAGTACCGAAGAAAGACACTACTGCTCTTAGAATGTGTATAGATTACACCGGCTTGAACAAGTTGTGTCCCAAAGATAGGTTCGCGTTACCGCGAATCGATCAAATAATAGATGCCACTGCAGGCTCTGAGCTTTTATGCTTTTTGGATGCTCATTCCGGGTATCACCAAATACGCATGAAAAAGGAAGACCAGATTAAAACTTCTTACATAACCCCATACGGGACGTATTATTATGTAACCATACCATTCGGCCTGAAGAACGCAGGCGCAACTTACCAGCGTTGCATGCAACGTTGTTTGCATAGTCAGATTGGCAAAAACGTCCACGTTTACGTGGACGATATTGCTGTCGTAACCAAGGAAAAAGACACACTCCTTGAGGATTTGCGAGAAACCTTCGAAAACTTGCGCACTTACAAGATGAAGTTAAATCCATCAAAGTGCGTATTCGGGGTTCCCTCAGGAAAACTTCTGGGTTTCATCGTTTCTCATAGAGGAATAGAAGTTAACCCGGAAAATATCAAAGCCATCTTGAACATCTCCAAACCTACGTGCATGAAAGATGTCCAAAGATTGACGGGTTCCGCTGCTGCCGTCAGCAGATTTATTAGTCGGCTGGGGGATAAAGCCTTACCACTCTACAAGTTGCTGAAAAAATCCGACAAATTCGAGTGGACAGAAGAGGCCGACGCAGCGCTAACCCAGTTAAAAGAAACTTTGATGAAAGCTCCGATTTTGGCATCCCCAAAAGACGAAGAACCTATGTTATTGTACCTTACGGCTACAAACAGGGTTATTAGTGCAGTAATTGTTGTGGAACGGAAGAAAGATGAACAAAGTATACCAGACCAGCATCCGGTATATTACATAAGCGAAGTTTTCTCCGAGTCCAAGCAAAGGTATCCACACTACCAAAAACTGGCATATGGCGTATTTTTCGCATCTAGAAAGTTACGTCATTACTTCCAAGGACATTCCATAACAGTGGTATGTAAAGCACCACTAGGGGATATAATAAACAATGCGGAGGCAACTGGCCGAGTAGCCAAATGGGGTATCGAGCTAGCAGCCTTCGACATTAAGTATCAGCCAAGGACGGCAATAAAATCCCAGGTTCTGGCAGATTTTATCGCCGACTGGACGGAAGCAATGGAGAAAACGCCAATGCCGGAGTCCGAGTACTGGATCATGCATTTTGACGGATCCAAGATGAAGGAGGGCGCCGGAGCTGGTGTAGTCTTAAAATCCCCTAAAGGAGATACAATGGAGTACGTATTACAAATACACTTCAACGCCAGTAACAACGTGGCAGGATACGAGGCATTGCTTCATGGCTTGCACATTGCAAACGAAATAGGGGTCAAACGCATCTTATGCTACGGCGACTCGGATTTGGTACAACATCAGCTCAACCAAACCTGGGATGCAAAGAGCCCTATAATGGCCGAATATCAGAGAACGGTGGACGAGTTCGCCCTTTGTTTCTTCGGATTCGAAGTACTACACGTTAAAAGGGAGGAAAATTGGAACGCGGATGCATTAGCCCGCATGGGGTCAGAAAGAGTAAAAATACTACCACCAGGTGTGTTTGTCCAGCATTTGTACGAGCCATCCATAAAAGGTGGAGATATCGATTACCCTCTGGCTTCCGAGTCAATTGAAGTTATGCTCGTTAACCCGGAGTGGACAATTCCATATTTAAACTTCTTAGTTAACCAGAAGTAACCGGAAGGAGCAGACGAAGTCTTGCAGAGACAAATTCAGCGTTGATGCAAAGGATACACGGTAATTGATAATTGCCTGTATAAACGCAGTACTTCCGGAATTTTTCTACGGTGTATTTCACCAGAAGAAGGACGAGAAATCCTGCAAGAAATCCATGCCGGAGATTGCGGACACCATGCTCAATCAAAAAGCATAGTTAAAAAAGCATTCCGCGCCGGGTTTTTCTGGCTAACAGCCAAGACAGACGCTGAACACATAGTTAACACGTGTGAAGGGTGTCAATATTACGCCAAACAGACCAATATGCCGGCCCAAGCACTCAAAACTATCCCAATTACATGGCCGTTTGCAGTCTGGGGGCTAGATATGATGGGACCGTTCAAAACTGCGCGAGGCGGACTTACACATCTACTTGTAGCTGTGGACAAATATACCAAGTGGGTGGAGGCTAAACCCATCAAAAAGCTTGACGGTGTAACTGCCAGAAATTTCATCATTGACATAGTCATGAGATATGGCGTTCCACACAGCATAATAACCGACAACGGGACAAATTTCTCCATTGGAGAGTTGGCAAAATATTGCCGACAAACGGGAATTCGCCTAGATCTTGCATCTGTGGCACAGCCGCAATCCAATGGCCAGGTTGAGCGAATGAATAGCTCAATCCTGCAAGGAATACGCCCAAGACTCGAATCTCCTCTGCATAGAGCAGCTGGAGCATGGGTAGAGGAGTTACCTTCCGTGCTTTGGAGCATTCGAACGACGCCAAACAGGTCAACTGGGCAAACCCCGTTTTTCCTAGTTTACGGCGCGGAAGCTATTCTTCCAACGGACATGATCCATGATAGCCCAAGAGTGCGTGATTTCGATGACTCGGATGCCGAAGAAGCACGACACGATGCCGTCGATCTCTTAGAAGAAGAACGAGAGCTTGTGCTTCAAAGATCCGCCATTTACCAGCAAGGTTTACGACGTTATCATAGTCGGAAAATCAGGCATCGGTCTTTTAAAGAAGGTGACTTAGTGCTGAGATTGGTGTAGCAAAGAAAGCACAAATTGGCCCCAATTTGGGAAGGACCATTTGTAATCAGCAAAGCTATGAAAAATGGGTCATATTATCTTGTAGATATTCGGGACACGGAAGATGATCCCGAGAAGCCGAATCGCAAAAGAAAGAGAAAGATAGATGATGAACTAGGAGAGAAAAGAGGCCTTGGAGCATCCAGCAGTTACGTCCCTTCTATACTTAGTTCAATTTCTATGTAAACATCTTTGAGATCATGAAATAAAGTTGTCGGAATTCTTATATCCATGTTTTTACAGGTTCATTATAGTACAAAGCATGATTCCACCTTATCTATTTCCCAATGATCTTACAAAATACTCAATGTTAACCCGAATTGTGCCTGCGTGCTCGGTGTTTAAAAACTGAATGATTTTCAGCCTGCTAACGGCTAAAGGAAACTCGGATTGTGCCTGCGTGCCCAAGTTTCAAAAAGTTCCTTACTTTTCTCTAAGTATTATCTGATTGTTTATGTGTTGGGTCACTGGAGCTAATTAGTAAAAATGCCTTTAGTATGATCCATGTTTCCGAGTTCAAGCTGATCGGTTATATCCAGTTACTCGGCATGACGATTCATAATACTATTGAGCCATTTCAAACACTAAGGACAGTTAAAACATATAAGCCAAAGAACTTAGAAGATAAAGGAATATTAAAACCCGAAAACCTTGCAAAGAATTTCATAATTAAAACTGCAAAAGGCGGAGTTCTTGTTTATACAAAAGGAATAGAAGCATTACAATATGAATTACATTGTAAAAGTGCAGTAATGCTCCTATTGTCTAGTTCCGCCATCCAGGATCAGGACAGCCCTTCAAGCATCCGAGTCTTCGTCGCTGCTGTCATTCTCGGGGGCTTCAGGGACCTCCTCTTCTGGATAGGTGATAGAGATGTTTACCATAGAGGCAATCTTGGTAGCATGGCCTTTGATTTCATCAAAGATGCTGGCTCGTTGGTTCTCTGTGTATCCTTGAGGGATACCGGATGCCACACGCCAAGATTTGGCACCAGGGTAATGCATACGCATAAGGCCGAGGGCCATGCGTGCACCACCCCGTGCAGCGGAGCGTAAGGAGGACTCCCTGGATTCCGCTACCTCCAGGATAACACCCGGGAGTTTATAAATCTCCGAGAATTCTATGGTACTCGCAGGGAAGAACTTGCTGATCAGTTGCATTCCAGCATTTCTGATAGCATTCCATACTTTACCAAAGGCTCGGATTTTGTCAATACGAGAAAGACCTGGATAATTTCCTGTTTGTCGAAACAAGCCTCCATAAGGGTTAGGCGACAAAACAGAGAAAGAAAGAAAGACATGGATGAATCGGTAAATGAAATAACACTCACCGAGAACCTTGTCAATTTTGGTACATTCCTTTAGGCGAAGGATTAAGATACTTTCCAAATCCTGGATAGTGGATTTATCTTTTTCCGCCTGATCGGAAGCCTTGGATTCAGCAATTCCAAGGGCCGGATTACTGGCTTCCAGTTCTTCTCGAACCTTCATAAGCTCCTTATGAAGGTCCAAATTCTCCTTGCGAAGACGTTCGGCATTGCCGGCATCTTCAGCTACTTCCTTGGCCTTAGCCAAAGCAGCTGAAAAGCAAGTAAAAAAATTCCGAGTTTAGAAATATCTCGAGAAAATACTTATTGATAATCCGGATAAAACAGAGTAAAAGCATACATGTTGCTTCCGATAACTGTAGCTGAGATGATGCCAGCTCATTATCCTTAGACTTAATAATAGATTGAAGGGTTTTCACCTCTTCATTCTTGATGTTAAGTTTATTAAAAAGTTCCAAGTTTATCACATCAGCAGTGTGCTGAAACGCGGAAATAAAAGCCAAACGCTTAAGTTAGATCAAGCGTAATAAAAAAACATTAAGGGGAAAGTGTGTTTCCAACTTATTGCTTGGGGGCTAGAGATATTACCTGGCTCATTTCCCGCAAGTTTGACAAAGTCTCGTTGAATTCTCTGGCATATTCAGAAAAAAGGATCCCAACGTGATGAAGGCCATCTTGTATGACCTGGCGAGGTGAAAATACGAAGTCATTTCGGATAATCGGCCCGCCCTGCGGCCAAGGACAAATTAGAGGAGCAGGAGCGAAGAACTTCTTAGCTTCTGGACGGATATATCCGAGTTCATCAAAGGGTTCTTCCTTTATCCGGATATTCCTGTCCAAAGTAGGGATAGGTTCGTCCACCCCAGATGCAGCAGAACGATGTTCTTTTTTCGTAGCAGCAACTTTATGTTTCTTCAATTTCTTTGTTTTCAAAGGAGTTGGAGCAAGGCTGAAAAGAGAACATCCGAGAAATAAATATCTCGAAGAACTGGAGGGGAATAATGGTAAAAAAGTTCCAGCAGAATACCTGGATGTGGCGATAGGAATTCCGTCAATAGTTATCGTTTCCTCAAAAGTCACCTGCCTTTTACGTTTCCGGTCGCTGTAGAAGCTGGCATGTATTTCGTTAAGCTTGGCGTCGGAAGCAAGATCATCTCCTTCAAGTTCGTTGAACTAGGAAAGTAGCAATGATGCGTTGAAAGTCAGACAAGGAGGATAAATCCGAGAAGAACCCAAAGGTAAAGAAAATATAAATACCTTGGGGGCTGGATTCTCCACGTGGTATATTGCCAGACTTTCGGCGTATTGTTCGCTCGCGGCGACCAGGTGGTTGAGTCGCTTTATGAAATCCTTTTTGGTATAGGACTTGTCCGTTCACCTCATGCTTTCTTCTGGCCCTTCGTATTTGCAAAGGAGCCGGGAACGAAAGGAAAGAGGTTGAACACGGCGTCCAAACCAACATAGAACAGTATCCTTCCCGGTTAAGGGAGGCTGGGAAGAAGTAAGCTTGGCGATGCGCCGTTTTATCTTCATCAAGTTTTCCGGCAGTGTTTGCACTGCTTCAACTGCCCAACTTTCTTGGGGAGAGGCGGCGGAATTAACAAATGGAGGAATCCCGTTTTCTTTACCGGGGAATGAGAGGTCCTGATGGTAGAAGAAGGAACCCATCCAAGATTTGACGGGTTCCGATGTTTTTATCTTTGGATACCAATCTTCCCTAAGCCTCCGAAGAGTGAAAGAAATAGTTCCGCAGATGGGAGAAACACCCTCTGTGAGGTTATGCTTCACTTCAAAGCAATATTGCCAAAATTATAGACTAGGAGTTATTCCTAGATACCCTTCAAAAAGGGCTTGGAAACTAGCTAGATAGAGGATGGAGTTTGGAGAAATATTGTGTGGTTGGACGCCGTAATAGTTAAGGACCTCTGAGAAAAAGGCGGAAGGCGGTAAACCCATACCTCTCGTGATGTGAGAAGTAAGGAGGACGCGTTCTCCATCTTTGGGTGTGGGCTCGAGATCACCTTCCGAGTTCCGCCATTTGCCTTTGACTATTAGCCCTTCCTTTTCCATTTGTGGAAGAAGGAAAGGAGGAATATTACTCGGACTCCAATTGCCGACAAATTCCGTCTTCTCGTTCGCTCCGGCGGCGGCGGACGCGGCGGCCTCCGCAGCGGCGAGCTCGTCGCCGAGAAGCGTGATTTTCTCCTCCGCAGTTTGGGGAGCAAAAGGCAGAGAGGGCGCGGCGCTTGAGCCCGCAAGATCCGCGGTGGCAGAAGGATTTCCTCCGCCCACCGCGGAATCCGCCGTCTTCACTGGTTCGTCGCCGGTGCGCGTTGGGGAGTCCAACTGCGGATCCATGTCGTTGATGATTTGCTCGATGTTGCGTGTCACGGTGCGGGCAGGAGAAGACGGTGAGGATGCCATCAGGCGGCGGCGCAGCTCGTCTCCGGTGACGTTCTGGGCGCAGCGTGCGTTCGGGAGTGCTCTCTCTCTTCTCGGGAGCTTGGGCGCTGTAATGGCGTTCGAATGGTTGCGGAAGGTTTTCCGGGAGGACGAAGAAGGCTATTTATAGCCGGAAATCCATCACGATACGTGCTAACGGCTCTTTTGACCGTTGGATGATCAACGCGTGTCACTCGCCGGAAAATCCGGGAAATGAATCGACAGGATGATTATGGTTATCTCCTCGTTTCCCACGAGAATCTGTCAGAGATATGTTTCTGGGTTTCCCACTCAAAACCCAAACGTCCCTTACGTCAGCAGGATTAAAGTGCTGATGTAGGAAGTTCCTTCTCTGCGAAGGATCGTGAGAGAAAAGCCGGATTCCCCGAATTCCGAGTTTTACGTTACCATCTCTTTTCAAAAGAAGAATAAGAAGAATCAAGACTGGTGGCCAATATTTCTCGGACAATATGCATTTGGCAAAAGACGACAAATCAGAGTTTTAATCCTTCTTGGGGGCTACTGTCGGATATATACTGATTAGGGGTATATCAGATGGTAGTCAAAAGTGCCGGATTACCCGGGTGGCCCAACTGGTAGTGGGCTATGGTCCATTGGGCGGCCCAGTAAGCTGACGCGTAGAAGACGGATTCTAGAAGGACCCGGATCACGGCCCACGTGATCTGGCTTGGAGGAGAAGACGGATTCCTTACTTTCCAAGTTACTAGCTATCGTAGCCTTCTAGGTTTCCTATTCTGTATGCCCTAATCCGGCTATTATATAAAGCCGGACGGGAGATGAGATAACAAGAGACACAAAGCCACAGGCCAACTCGCCGAGAAGTTGATCCTCTGCGAGAAGCTAAACCTAACCTCACATTGTAATTGTTTACACAGGCTTTAGCCCTGGTTAGTGAGATTGCAGGAGTAGGAACGTCGTATTATCACGACGTACCGAACCTGGGTAAATTCTGTGTCTTTGTCACCAACGCGATCCCGTTTCCCCACGTCTCTACCCGTAGTCTCATGGCACCCCCGTCTATGAAAACTACTACGATGTCTCGACAAGAGAATTTACTAATAACGGAGATCATGCAAGATCATAAATAACATAAGCATGAAGATAACATGATAGATTGATAATAAAAAGGCATATCATTCAACATTCATCATATCCCAGCAAACACAACATGTAGCATTACATGAAGATGATCTCGATCATGTGAGGCAGCTCACGAGATCTAAACATGAGGGACAAGGTGGGGTGAACAACCCTCTAGCTACTGTTATGGACCCATAGTCTAGGGATGAACTACTCACGCATCACTTCGGAGGAGGGCATGGTGGTGTAGACCCCTCCGGTGATGAATTCCCCTCCCGGCATGGTGCCGGGGAGAGCTCCAGAACCCTCCCGATCTCGGGATGACGATAACGGCGGCCTCGGGTGTTTCTCGGTATGAAGTGGTATCTTTTTGGAGTTAATATGTTGGGAGGTATAAATAGGCGAAAGGGCAAAGGCGGTGGAGGCCTGGGGGGCCCACACCACCCCATGGCGCGGCCGGGGGGGGGGGGGCGCCGTCCTATGGTGTGCCCCCTCCGGGCCTCTTTGAGACTCCGTGGAACCTTCGGGAATTCTAGGACCTCCGGACTTTGAATTTTACTATTCCGGCAATATTTGCACAACAACTTTTCTGAAACTAAAAACAACAAAAAATAGGGAACTGGCTCTATGGCATCTTGTCAATAGGTTAGTCCAGAAAATCGATAAAAATGACATAAAGTGTATAGAAAACATGTGGGAAATAACATGAAAACAACATGGACCATCAGAAATTAAGGATACCTCTATGACGTATCAATGCCCAAAACCCTTTCTACATGGTTCCTCATCACCGCATGTCAGAGATTAAATAGTTCCATGTGATTTTGTGTCCTACGGCGACCATACCCCCACTCTTTCAAGTGGTACTGCACACCGCGGTATGGTGCAAGAAAGGACTGGGTGTTTGCGTAACCACCATCAACTAGATAAAATTTTCCATTTGGTACTTTGAAACCTTTCTGTATAGCATAACTGAGTATTGTAACATCGGTGGCAGAACCCTCCCATCCACATGAAATAAAGTTATGTTCAGATCAAAATCGCATGCAATCATGACATTCTGGCTAAGAGAGCCTTTCCTATTCCTCCACGGAGCCTGAAGATGAGGAGTTCTAGTGACAGCCACATGAGAGCCATCTATGGCACCTATACAGTTCTGCAAGGAAAGGGAAGTCATTTTTTAAAACTATAAGAATTTTAGATACGAGAATAAACTTTGGAAGTGTCAATGAAAAATATGAAACCTCGAAGTATGGAAAGAAGCGATCATCCATGGAGATTTTTGGATGTGGTTCATCAATGTATCGAGGCCTCACAAATTGAGTTGCTAGGAAGGGGATGATGTCAAAGTAATCCTTAATATACTCGTGGAAGGTCCAACTACTATGCTGAAACTCTAATTTTAGATCTTGAAATGATGCATTATGTGATATCATATAGAGAAAGAAGGCCAACTTCTCTTCCACCTTGAGTATACTATCTTCTATGAGTCCTTCAGTTCTAAGGTAAGATGCCAGGCATCTGAATATGTGTGGTTCCATCCTAAAATCTACCAAGCAATTCATAAGATGTCCATCAATAAATTCCCTAACTATCTTCTTGCCGTACAAGATGGAGCTATGTCGTTTATTCTTCTCTGTTTGCGTCAGATATGAGTACAATGCAGGTAGAATGAAGAACATCATCTCTTCTTCATCATCAGCTTTCTTCTTCCTAATACGCTCCAGGCTCCGTTCATTCATTTTAGGACTAATATAAAAGAATAAAAGCAACTAGTAAGATACAAGTATAATGTTGGTTCCCACATAATTTGAAAGATTATTATCTAAATGACTAGCAGACATGCATTGGTAAAAGAAATCAGATAAGACTTGGTGAAATAAGAAGGTCACAAAGATGGATTTTGACACTTCAAAAAATGCCTAAAAGCAGAGGTCGTAGATATACCAAAGCAGATTTATAAACCCCAACCTTACTTTTTTTATGTAAAGCGGTTTGGATTTCAAGTCCTAAATTAGCTCCCACAGTAGCAGGAGTGCAAAAGATTTAGGCTCATAATAAGCACAAGAAGATTCTGATGGTTTTTGCATCCTCATAACTTGCCATCTACACATATTCAATCCGATTGTCCTAGAAGTTGCCACACACCAGTTGCAGCAAATGGATTATATACTAGACAACAAGCAGGCCATGTGGAGTATCATAAGACATGGTACTGAACCATCCATCAGATACTTTTTTCAGATTGGTACCAAACTATCTAAATCAACGTGTACAAGTCCAATTATAATATGTCAAGTAAATTATAATGGAGGGATTGCTGGTCATATATGCATGATAGCAAAGATATCAGTCCAGTCAAGATAGGAAATTATTTTTGGAATATATATCCCGTATTATGGTCAGTGAGTTCTCCACCAATGTGTACCCCAACAAAACTTAAAAAAAATCAATGGATGCATATAGGCAACTAACACAGTAAGCGTTAAGGTCAAACACAAATACTAGATAATCCGTATTAACAAGTTGATCATGAAAAATACTTAACAGATTAGACAGATAGAAAAGTAGAAGCAATAGAGAGTAGGTAATTGCATCATCCACATGGAGACAAACAAAGTTTTTATTTAAAGAATGCTAGCAACACAACATTATACTATCAACAAATATAGGATGTACTATCTCAAGTCTGAGTAGGACCAGTTGGTTCCACAAATAAACAAGTTCCGCTACTATATTAGCCTTGAAAGAAGGATAAATAAACATAGCATCACACTACTAGGCTACTGCAACATCCACAATATTAGCTTTGGCACATTGACTATACTAAAGTTGAGGCAGTTTTTGTTGCATCAACTATACTAACAGGCTGGATGCACTTAGCCAGCTGAATTTAATCACGGGACATATTCCTTTCCAGATAATGGTCTCTTATGGAAGAGGCCTGAGATGATCCTCTCATGTTCATATTATCTCACCACGCAAGTTCCTGGACCTCAAAATGATCGAGTTGTATAATTACCGAAGATGATGGGAGCACTCGAAATACAAAACCAATAAATTCAGATAATAATCTATAGTCCATGAAAGAAGAAGATGATGGGAGCACTCGAAATACACAACTAGCAAAAGTAAATGCATATGGTTCCCAGTGGATCCTAACTGATCGGCTGATGTATCTAAATGTGCTCAACACAGTGGATCCTAACTCAGCCCAAGCAGTCCGAATCAAGAACTCACCAGTTCAATCCATCGGTTTGAATCAAGAACCCTAGACACTAAAATAAAAAGGGGAAACTAGGACTAGAATAAGATAGGAGGGGACGAGGCGGAGACGTACCGGAGGAGGGCTGCGGGATGAGCTGGGCGTTCGCGGCGGTGCTGACGGGGGTTATGGAGCGTCAACGTCTTTCGTGGTGGTGAACTGACAGATGCCATAGGATGGCTTAAGTTTGGGGCCGATAGACACCGTGGGTACCCGGGGAGGGATCGCACGCCTAGATGGCACTCTCACTACACTGCAAACAACACAATCTACCCAGTTTCGGGGCCTTCGTGTGGAGGTAACACCCCTACTCCTGCCTTTCTCTCTGTATATGTGGTAACCGAGTACAAGTGTTCCTCAAGCTCAAGGAGCTAGAGGAAGAAGAAGCTCTACTGCTCTCTGTCTAAACAAACCGGGAGCAATACCTCTCTCAAGTGTCGACCCTCACGCAGGAGGGGGGATGCCACCTTATATACTGGTGGCCACCAACTAGTAGTACAGGTTAGGTGTAGAATACACTGTGCTGTAGCGCACGCTCGCGTAATCTCGCTGACAGATGCCAAAAGTCTTCTGCGTCATGGCCGCTGCCATGTCATGTCCCCCTTGTTAGAGACAGAACGTGGCCTCGCCCATACCCCGCACTGTGCCAGCGTACACATACGCATCATCACGCCTAGTAAGTTGAACCGCACGCGCGTACTCTCACTGGATCTGCGGGATTACAACCGCTCCGTTGACCTCCCTCCGAGATAGAGAATATATTCGTCTACCCGAATTCACCAAGTGCTACTGGGTCAATCTGTAGAAGACATATTTCTCACTTGGCTCCTTGATCTTGTTACGAGATAGCTCCATCTCGGTAGACATCCAACTCGGTACCTTCCAACTCGGTAAAGAGTACCTCAGGCACCATTTCTTACCAATCTTGCCCCTACTCGGGGGAAGCCCCCCGACATTAGTCCCCGAAGCTGGTATGGTCCAGCGAACTCGGACGCTGGGTCGTGCCAGCTTAAACGAATAACTTTCAGAATACCTGACCGAGATGCACCCATCTCGGTCGAGTTCCATCTCGAACTCGGATTAAACCCTCACCCTTCTTAATGGACTTTTCATTAAGTTCCGAGTTGGTTGCGGCTACATTGAATTTTACCGAGATCCCAGCACTTAGGCGTTTTTCACGAACTTTGCCGCGCGAAGCAGAGATGCCTCGTTATCTTTGTGTGGAAGGCACTCCATGTGGCGCAGAACCGCGGCCCAGGTCGCCTCGATTCCTGCGCGGCGCAGCGCACGCGCCACGCCCACGCCCCTCACTGTGCCCTGGGCCCACGTGCCTTCATGTCCGTTCGCAACACACTCAAGTGCCCACGTCGTAAATCGTGGGATTTACTGCGCCGGTTACGCATGGTGAATCCGCTATGTGCGTTTCTCCGGGCGCAGTAAATGCCACGACCCCACGATAGCAGCCACGTAAGATCCGGGTAGTTATTGCTCTCACGGGCTATAAATAGCCGCGGTTCCCCCTTTGTCTCATTTTCCTCGCCATTTTCCCCCGTCTCCTCTTCTTCTTCCTTGCCGCGCACGTAGAGCACACCACTCCAATGCACGCCGTCGAGCGCCACCTCGCAACAAGGAAGCCACCGCACACCACGGATCTCTGCATCTCTGCGCCACCGCTTCACTACTTCCTCCGCGCCGTTCTTCACCGAGCGACTCTCTACGGAAATCGAGCCACGACGTTCATCTTCCATGCCGCCGCCGCGCTTCTCCGTCCTCTTCTCCCCGAGCACTCCCTTTCGCCTGTGGGCATCTCGGAGGCGCCGAGATCCACAAGAGTCCAGATGGAGCTCGACACAGTGGAGGAGCTCGAGCTCGAAGGATCCGCGTCCACATGCGGAGCGTGGGATGGATCCGACGTGACCGCTGATGACATCCACTGGCTACTGGACACTCGCCGCATCCCGGCGGGGGTGATCTGCCAACCTCTAGACGCCGAGATCGAGCCCGAAGCACAAGCCGGCGAGCACGTGGTCTTCTTGAGACACTTCAAACGCGGGTTCGGCTCCCTATCTTTAACTTCCTCCATAAATTCCTCCGTTATTTCGTCTTGCAGCCCCATCATCTTCCTGCCAATTCTATTACCATTTTTTTCTTCTTTCTTTGCCTTCTCGGTGGCTTACCTTGGCCTCCTTCCCACCGTAGATATCCGGGCTAGGTATTTCCATTTCCGCAAACAGGTCCTTCCGAATACACTCAACCCAAACGCCCCGAAACACATGAACCAATGCGATGCAGCAATGATTGTGGCCCGGAATGGAACCGAGTTTCCCCGATTTCAGGGACTCGAATCCTTCCGCAAGTGGCAACGGGTATTTTTCTATGTGAATAATCCCCCAAAGAAGATCTCCTCATGCTTCCTGCTTTCCACCTCGATCCCCCCACCGAGATAGTCAATTGGGGGTATCACCCGAAAAGAACTGTACCCGAGGTGAACCTAGTTTATAGCCGGCTAAAGCAACTCGTCAAGAAAGGACTCCGAAGTGACGAACTGCTCGCCACTTGGGTTAGCCGCCGGGTTCTGCCACTTCAACGCAGAGCCCACAAAATGTGCTTCATGGGCGGGCCCCGAGATAGCACGCGCACTACCACCTTCGAGCTCAGCAAAAAGGAGGTGGCCATCTGGGCCAAATCCATCGCCAAGACCTGCCTCACAGAAGCTTGGGAATGGGGACTTGAACCCTACAGCAGAGCGAAGCTGGATCCCCGAGTAAGTATTTGTTATCTACCCGAGTTACTTTCATCTCAATACCTTCCAAGATCATTCAACTTAGAGATGCATGATTTCTGTTTCGCATGAGTTTTCCGAGTGGAGTTCATCTCGGTATCTTCCGAGATCACCCAACTTTTTAACTTATTCTTATTGTTTCGCATGTTGATACGTCTCCGACGTATCTATAATTTCTGATGTTCCATGATGATATTTTTCCAATTTCTACATGTTTTCTCCCTTGCTTATAGCATTTTTACACATTTTCCGGGACTAACCTATTAACAAGATGCCAAGTGCCAGTTCCATGTTTTCTGTTGTTTTTTATTTCAGAAAAGTTGTTCTAGAAATATTCTCGGAATTGGACCCCACGAATCCCGAAGTTCATTTTTCCCCGGAAGCATCCAGAAGACCGAAGAGGAGTCGAAGACGGGCACCAGGGGGCCCTCACCATTGCCAGGCGCAAGCCCCCTTGGCCGCGCCTAGGGGTGGTGAGGCCACCCTAGTGGACCACGGACGCCTCCCTTTCTCCTATTTATTCCCCCCGAAGGAAAACCCTAAGCACCTGATAAAAAATCCCCAAAAAGTTCCGCAGCCGCCGTCGTCGTCAACCCTAGATCAGGGGGGTTCTGAAACTATCTCCCGGCACCCTGCCAAAGAGGAGATCATCACCGGAGGCCTCTTCATCACCATGCCTGCCTCCGGAGTGATGCGTGAGTAGTTCATCCTTGGACTACGGGTCCATAACAGTAGCTAGATGGTTGTCTTATCCTCCTATGCCTCAATATTTAGATCTCGTGAGCTCCTAACATGATCGAGATTGTACTTATGTAATTCTATGTGCTCTGTTTGCTGGGATGCGATGAATATTGAATTTATGCCAAGTTGATTATAGTCTTTATTGCATATGTTATTTGTGATCTTGCATGATTTCCGTTGCTAGTGGTTGCTCTGGCCAAGTAGTTGCTAGTGACTCCAAGAGGGAGTATTTATGCTCGATAGTTGGGTTCATGCCTCCTTTTTGCTTATGCTCGAGTTACAGAAATGTGACGGGGGAGGATGTGTTGTTCCCACTAGGGAGAAAATAGCGATGTGAGTGCCCGCGTGCACAATCATTGCTTATATTACACACATTGCTTAACGCGATTATCTGTTTCTTGAAACTTAATACCTAAGGGGGTTCGCACTAAATATCATAGTAGTCATCATGTCATGAATGTGCACTACGGTGCAACCTCTATTTGTCAATTGCCCAGCTGTAATTTGTTCACCCAGCATGCTATCTTTTTTGGAGAGACACCACTAGTGAACCTATGAACTCCGGTCTATTTTCCTACACTATTAAACAAACCACTACAGTTCCATGCTTCCTTTATTTACTGCAAGCATACACCATTTTCCACAATATACGTCTAATCTTTGTTTTTAGCAAGACCGGTGAGATTGACAACCTCAATGTACCGTTGGGACAAAGTATTTTGGTTGTGTTGTGTGCAGGTTCCACGTTGTTGCTGACACCGGTGAGGCGCCATCACCACCGTCAGTGGCATCAACCTTCCGAAGATCCTCTTTCTCCTACTGGAATTATAACCTTGGTTCTTAACCGAGAAAAATTCTTACCGCTGCACTCATCACACCCTCCTCCTGGGTTTCCCAACACACCATCCATAGCAACAGGAATTTCAGGTGTAGCAAAGAATTTCTGGCGCCGTTGCCGGGGAGAAAGATGTCTTCTGGCAAGGGGAGTCTCTCATTCTCAACCTCTTTATTTTTTTTATTGTCTCGTTTTTATTTTTTTGTCTTGTTTTGCTTCTTTATATCAAAATCACAAAAAAAATTAGTTTACTTTATAGCTGTTATTTAGTTGCTTGCTTTTATTTTGCTAAAATGAGTTCCTCTGAGAATACTAAGTTGTGTGACTTCACTAGCACAAACAACAATGATTTTATTTGCACACCTATTGCTCCACCTACTCCTACTGCTGCTTTCTATGAAATTAAACCTGCTTTATTAAATCATGTTATGAAAGAGGAATTTTCTGGTATTAATACTTATGATGGTGCTGCTCACCTTAATAATTTTTTTGAACTATGTGAGATGCAAAAATATAAAGATGTGGATGTAGATATTATTAAACTTAAATTATTTCCTTTCTCTTTGAGAGGAAGGGCTAAAGAATGGTTGCTATCTTTGCCTAGAAATAGTATTGATTCATGGACTAAGTGTAATATGCTTTCATTGGAAAATATTATCCTCCTGCTAAGATTATATCCCTGAGAAGTGGCATAATGAATTTTAAATAATTTGATAATGAACATGTTGCTAAAGTTTGGGAAAGAATGAAAACTATGGTGAAGAATTGTCCCACTCATGGACTGACTACTCTAATGATTATACACACCTTTTATGGAGGACTGAATTTATCCTCAAGGAACCTATTGGATTCAGCTGCTGGAGGTACATTTATGTCCATCACTTTGGGCAATGCAACAAAGCTTCTTGATGATATGATGATAAATTATTCAGAGTGGCACACTGAGAGAGCTCCACAAGGTAAGAAGGTAAATTCTGTTGAGGAAACCTCCTCTTTGAGTGAAAGGCTTAATGCTATTATGTCTATGCTTGTTAATGGCAAAGCTCAAGTTGATCCAAATAATGTTCCTTTAGCTTCTTTGGTTGCTCAAGAAGAGCATGTTGATGTGAACTTTACTAGAAATAATAATTTTAACAACAATGCTTATAGAAATAATTTTGGTGGAAACAATTATAAGCCCTATCCTCCTGATAATGGTTATGGTAATTCTTATGGAAATTCCTACAATAATAATAAAAGCTCTACCTCTGATCTTGAAAACATGCTTAGATAATTTATTAGCACACAAACTACTTTTAATAAATCTGTTGAGGAAAAGCTTGGTAAAATAGATGTTCTTGCCTCTAAAGTAGATAGCCTAGCTATTGATGTTGATTTTCCAAAACTGAAGGTTTTGCTACATGATGTTAAAGAAAGTAAAACTTTGAATGCCATCCAAGTTCGAATTGATAATAATGTTAGGTTGATGGCTGAATTACGTGCCAGGTGGGAAAGAGAAGATGAATTGGCTAGAAAGAATAATATTTGTAGAGTTTGCACTATAACCACCACTAGTAAAACTGAAGCTCCAAGTGCTAGTTAACCTCCTTCTATCAATGGTAAAGTATTTGGTGTTAACAAAGTCTCCACCCCTTCGGTGAAACGTGCTAAATTGCCTCAAATTGCTGAAATTGCTTCCGATAAAAGTGCTGAAATTTTTAGAGATGTGGGAGATAATGGTCCCATTACTTTTGATGATAATAATTTTGATTTTGATGATTGCAATATCTCTGAAGTTATTATGTTCCTACAAAATCTTTCTAGAAGTCCCAATGCTAGTGCCATGGATATGGCCTTTACTAAACATATTACCAATGCTCTCATGAAAGTTAGAGAGGAAAAGCTGAAACTTGAAACATCTATCCCTAGGAAATTAGATGATGGTTGGGAGCCCATCATTAAGATAAAAGTAAATGATTTTGATTGCAATGCTTTGTGTGATCTTGGTGCTAGTATCTCTGTTATGCCTCAAAAGCTTTATGATATGCTTGATCTACCACCGTTGGAACACTGTTATTTGGATGTTCATCTTGCTGATAATGCTAAGAAGAAACCTTTTGGTATAATTGATGATGTTCTTATTATGGTTAACAATAAACTTTTGGATGTTGATTTTTTTTGTTATGAAAATTGAATGCAATGCTTCTTGTCCTATTGTTTTGGGAAGACCTTTTCTTAGAACAGTTGGTGCTATTATTGACATGAAAGAAGGGAGTATTAAATATCAATTCCCACTCAAGAAAGGTATGGAACACTTTACTAGAAAAATAATGAAGCTACCTTTTGAATCTATTATTAGAGCAAGTTATGATGGTAATGCTTCTTCACTTGAAAATACTTGAGTTGCTTTCTATGCCTAGCTGAAAGGCGTTAAAGAAAAGCGCTACCGGGAGACAACGTGTTTTATTTCTCTGTTTTCAACCCGTTTCTGTCATTTATTTTTGTTTCCTTTGAACCTGGGTGTTTTGTATTTCCTTAGCAACCCCTATGTATATTTTATTTTGTTTCTTTGTTGAGTCAAGTAAAGCCTCTAGTGGAAAGTTGAGACTATATTCCGGATTTCTGCGCAGGAAACAGATTTCTGCTGTCCACTGTTAAATTCATACAAAATCACAGGAAATTCAAAATGACCTAAGTTTTTTTGTGCGCAATCCTGGGCTATATACGCAACTTCTATTAGTTGAATACTTTTTTATTTGAGCAACATAAGATTTTAGAAAAAATCATCTTTACCTGCTGTCCTATTTTGACAGATTTCTCCGAATAATTGCATTTGCATCTTAATCTCTTTCTTTTGGTGTTCTTTTGAGAAAAAGAGTTTCAAAAGAAGTTGTGATAGTATCTAATGTGTTTATGAGTGTTAATATTGAGTTGAAACTGAACCATGTGAATTTATTATTTCGATAGCACTAACGTTGCTAATGAAGATTGTGAGAAGTTTGGTGTGAAGGAAGTTTTCAAGGGTCAAGAGAAGAGGATGATATGACGTGATCAAGAAGAGTGAAGATCCTAATCTTGGGGATTCCCCGGAGGTACATCCCAGAAAATTCCAAGAAGACTCAAGCGTCTAAGCTTGGGGATGCCCAAGGCATCCCCTTCTTCATCGACAAATTATCAGGTCACTTCTAGTGAAACTATATTTTTATTCTGTCACATGTTATGTGCTTTACTTGGAGCGTCTTTTATTTTTTTTCTTTTAGTTTGTTTTTATTTTTGCAATAATCTTGGTTTGACCTCAGCATTCTTTTATCTGAGAGTGACACACTCCGCTTTTATTCTGTCACATGTTTTGTCTGGCTGCTACATTTATTTAGCTCCTGTTTTGCATGCATCTCTTATCTAGAGCTCTTAGTTTTAGAAGTTTTATGTGAGTACTCTCATGTTTTCTTGCTGTATCATGTATAGTATTTTTGTTAAAACATATCTTGTATGGTGCTTGTTGGGAAAAGAAACTGCTGTTTGAGTAGAATTTTTAATGGTGCAAGTAGAAGCTTGTATAGACTTTGGCTAGAACTTTTTATATATCATGCTAGATGTTATTTTAGTTTTAAATCTTGTTTTTATTGAGTAGCATGATTAGCCTCAAATATCTGAGAGTGTTTAATGTGCCATTGAAGCATAAATGTGTGGTATTCTCTTTTGAATGTTTTATTTGGTTGACTTGGCACATGCTCACACCATGTTTATGACTATCAACCAGTCACTAATAGCCTCTATGATCATTTAGTTTTTGAACTTGTGGTACCACTTATGCTTTTATTAATGATGTTTATGTCTCTATGCATGATTATGGCTCTTATGCTCTCTTTATTTGTGGCTCCCAGTCTTTTGCTAGCCTCCACCTGTACTGAGTATGGAATTCTAATCGTGCATCCAACTCCCTAAAACCAAGTTTTCCCATTGTGTCCACCATACCTACCTACATGTGGTATTTAACTGCCACTCCAAGTAAATTGCTCATGTGTTACCTTTAAAACCTTCCAATTACTCCTGCTTTGTGTTCCTGTTTTTGCTCATGAGGACGTAAATAGAGAATCTTTATCTCACTTGTTGATTGGATTTCACACCCTGGACTAATGGCTTCATCCGCTTGTACAATTGATAGAAGAGATGGCAGCGGGGTGCCCAGCCCAAAATTAATACACACAAAATCTCTTCACTATTTTTGCCCCTGATTTATCAGTCTAAGCATAATTGTGTAAACAAAGAGAAAGAGGGATGACCTTCTACACCAGTTGAGTCCTTCATATGGGAGCCGCTCTTGTGAAATCTAGTTGGCTGGAGAGGTACTGTATTTTTTGTTTGCCATTCGTTGACATTAGCATACATCTCCCAAAATATAGACACTCCTCCATGGTATGTGATTGTTGGCAGGCACCCGAGGATTCGGTTAGCCATGGCTGGTGTAAGATGGATGGGAGAAGTGTCAAACTTTTAATACCTCCATTTAATAAAATAAAATCTCTATCACATGAGTGATCCCTGCTTCCCTCTGCGAAGGGCCCTTCTCTTAACTTTTATGTTGAGTCTCCATCTTCTAACTTTATGCACAATTGAGAGAGCATTTTTCCCATTCTGAGTTTTATGTGCATTTGTCCCAGAAACATTATTAATTGATCCATGATGTGTTATTGCTTGTTCTCTAATTATTTGTTCTAGTCTTCCTCATGAACTTTGAAGGTGTCCTGGCATTTATGTTTTTCCCCACTCTTAAGGACTAGCGAAATACCACTTTGCCATGCTTTTTCTATACTTGAAACAAACGTATATCTTTATTTGCATTTTTCTTCATGATCTTTTATTTGAGTTACTTCTCATGATGCAAAGTGATTGCTATGCTTTATTATTAAAGTTCTATTTATCATGTTTGTGTTAAAGTTCTATGATCTCATCTTACACATGCTTTTACATTTTTATGATCAAGATTGTGTGGTAGCATGTCACCCCAGAAATTATTTTGTTTTATCGTTTACCTACTCGAGGACGAGTAGGAACTTAGCTTGGGGATGCTTGATACGTCTCCAACGAATCTATAATTTCTGACGTTCCATGATGATATTTTGACAATTGCTACATGTTTTCTCCCTTCCTTATAGCATTTCTACACGTTTTCTGGGACTAACCTATTAACAAGATGCCAAGTTCCAGTTCCCTGTTTTCTGCTGTTTTTTATTTCATAAAAGTTGTTCTAGAAATATTCTCGGAATTGGACCCCACGAATCCCGAAGTTCCTATTTTCCCCGGAAGCATCCAAAAGACCGAAGAGGAGTCGAAGACGGGCACCAGGGGCCCTCACCATAGCCAGGCGCGACCCCCTTGGCCGCGCCTGGGGGTGGTGAGGCCACCCTGGTGGCCCACCGACGCCTCCCTTTGGTCTTTTTATTCCCCTCCGAAGGAAAACCCTAAGCACCTGATAAAAAAATCCCCGAAATGTTCCGCAGCCGCCATCGTCGTCAACCCTAGATCAGGGGGGGTTCTGAAACTGTCTCCCGACACCCTTCCAGAGAGGAGATCATAATCGGAGGCCTCTTCATCACCATGCCTGCCTCCGGAGTGATGCGTGAGTAGTTCATCCTTGGACTACGGGTCAATAGCAGTTGCTAGATGGTTGTCTTCTGCTCCTATGCCTTAATGTTTAGATCTTGTGAGCTGCCTAACATGATCGAGATTGTTCTCATGTAATTCTATATGTTGTGTTTGCTGGGATCCGATGAATATTGAACTTATGCCAAGTTGATTATAGTCTTTATTGCATATGTTATTTGTGATCTTGCATGCTTTCCGTTGCTAGTGGTTGCTCTGGCCAAGTAGTTGCGAGTGACTCCAAGAGGGAGTATTTATGCTCGATAGTTGGGTTCATGCCTCCTTTTCGCCTGTGCTCGAGTGACAGAAACGTGACGGGGGAGGATGTGCTGTTGCCACTAGGTTGAAAACATTGGTGTGAGTGCCCGCGTGCAAATCATTGCTTACATTACACACATTGCTTAATGCGATTATATGTTGCTTGCAACTTAATACCTAAGGAGGTTCAGATGATAACCTGAGGGTGGATTATTAGTCATAGATGCAGTTGGATTACGGTCTATGTATATTGTGTAATGCCTGCACTAAATATCATAGTAGTCATCATTTCATGAATGTGCACTACGGTGCAACCTCTATTTCTCAATTGCCAGCTATAATTTGTTCACCCAACATGCTATCTTTTATGGAGAGACACCACTACTGAACCTATGAACGCCGACCATTTTCCTACACTGTTAAACAAACCACTACAATTCCCTGCTTCCTTTATTTACTGCAAGCATACACCATTTTCCACACTATACGTCTAATCTTTGTTTTTAGCAAGACCGGTGAGATTGACAACCTCACTGTACCATTGGGACAAAGTATTTTGGTTTGTTGTGTGCAGGTTCCGCGTTGTTGCTGACACCAGTGAGGCGCCATCACCACCGTCAGTGGCATCAACCTTCCGAAGATCCTCTTTCTCCTACTGGATTGATAACCTTGGTTATTAACTGAGGGAAATTCTTACCGATGCACTCATCACACCCTCTTCTTGGGGTTCCCAACACACCATCCATAACAACAATAATTTCTGGTGTAGCACATGTGCAGCACTTTGAGCGCCAGAAAGAAGAAGACCATGATACCCCCTCGGACAATTGGTCAAAGGACGAGATTGAGGACGATGCCAAGGAGTTCGACAACCAGAATAACCTCCCTATCCCGGATTCCTATCTCGCCGCACAAGCCGGTAAGCACCGAGTTCCACCCTCGATCCGAGGACGACGAAGGTGACAGTGATGATTGCACTTTTTTAGAGGTAGCCGACCCTTTCTCGGTCTTATTTGTGTATCCTTTTCCCTCGCTCTCAGTTGATACGGGAGACCTGTGGCCATGGCCTCCCCCGTGGAAGTGAAGAAGAGGGCCGGAAGCGGTGTAGTCTATCCTCCGTCCAAGAGATAGAAGAAATCCGGGAACAAGGGGACCAAGGCCACGGTAAGCCGCCGAAAGAACAAGCGGCCCATGACGGACGGGTAATTCATCTCCGAGATGCTTTGTGTTTGCCTATTCTTTGTTCCTTTGCCTCTTTTTCCTGAGTTGCTTTATGTTTGTATTTTCTTTACTTATCTGTTTTTCCTTTCCTGCAATGATCCAATTGACATTGAGATCTCCGAGATGCCCGCGTTTACCATGACGCCCATATTTCGAAGACCAAGTACTACGCTTCCTCCCGTGATTGCGCTTCCGGACGTCATCGGCTACATCGACCTCGAGGCCGAGGACATGGATACTAATGCCATGGACCGACCCGAAATTCCCATCCCGGACAGAGACGACCAGGATCTTGGTGCTGGCGACATGGGCACCGAGATGGAAACTCATGAGGCTCCAGAACAGGCAAAGCCGGCCATCGAGCAGCAGCAACAAGAAGAAACGGCGCAGCCACAAGCGCCACAACACCCAGCCCCAGCAACATCATCCACACCACCGACGCCACCGAGATCAACAACACCACTAGCCGCAGCAGCAGCAGCACTAGCAGCAACAGCAACAGCAGGGACCAAAGTCCCACCAGCAACAGCAACGGTAACAGGCCAAACTACCGGCCCATCAGCAGCAGTAACACGCCCAACACCCCCAGCAGGAACTGGCCCAACAACCACAGCCACAGCAGCAGCGAGCCCAACACCATCAGGAGCACCAGCAGGCCCAACAGAGAACCTCCCTCGCACTCGGCAGCGCTAGCAGGTCAAGTTTGCGTCGTCACATGGACCAGTGGCTGGAGAGGGCAGCTCCAAGACAGCAACCGGGGGACTTGTAAAAGTGCCCATAGTGCCTCGGTCGAAGAAACATGAGTTGCAGTAGAAGAAATCCGGGCTGAAAACTAAGCCCGACACTTTGGCGATCAACACGGACACCCAGATCGTGCAGCATCAGGGACTTGGCATGGAGCAGCTGCGGGAGGATCTGGAGGCGACTTTGGACCGGGTCGGCTACATTGATCCGGACTATGCCGAGAAGAAGCTAGGCCCACTGGACCACTACCGAAAAGACTGGAATCGGGCCGATGTCGGTCCGATATCAATGGCGGTTGCAGCCTCTAGCAGCACAGTGGCGCACAAAATGTTCTGTTTGCGCAGTGCCGCTGAAGACGTCAAGCTCACTTCTTGGGTAAGTAACATCTTCTCTTTTCGGTTTTCCTGAGATTGCAAATTATGAATACGAGATCAATACTTATATCCAGTCCCCGAGATTTGGGCCGAGTAGGCGATACTAGAGCGAGTTGAAGTTTACTCGGGTCTATTCTTCCAACTAACTATTTCTTTGTTTCTTCTCAGATTTGCACTGAGACTCGTGCCAAGCTATACCAGAAGCTTCTCTAAGCCCACCGGGATGCCACCGAGCACATCGTTAACCTCCAGAGAGAATTGGGAAGCAAAGCTAACTTTTTCCACACTGAGATATTGTGTATGCTTTCCTCTGCATCAATTTTCTAACTCGGGATGTGTTTTTTTCTTTCACAGCTATCTTGGAGAAGCAGCTGACATAGTCCATCACCAAGATCTCTTATCTGGAAAGTAAGTGGCTCATTATTGATCTTACGTTTTATGTTTACGCTTTTTCCTTCTCGATAGCTAACTTTGCTGTCTGATGCAGATGATCATAATTTTTTTGCCGAGAAGCACCAGGACTGCACTGTGCTGGCTGAATCAGCCCAGAGCAAGATCTTGGCCTTAGAGAGTAATCCCTTCTTTCTTTCTCCTTATTCTGTTTTCATGTTTCTGTCATCTTGCTAACCGGACTATTTTCTGTACAACTTAACATAAACTTTTTGTTGAAAAACATCAAGACTGTCTCACACTGGCCGAGACGCGGCTGCAGCTCGATGACTGTGAGGCCAGGTTCAAGAACGAGCTCCAAACTGAGAAGACCGAGGTAATTCGACTTAAGCTGGAACTGGCCGAGATGCAGAAGTGAAATGAGGAGGCCGAGAGGGCCAGATCCGAGTTGGAGAAGGACACCGCTGTCGAGATCAAGACCCTCAAAGACAGGAACCTCGAGCTCGAAACCTTTGCGGGTGCCTCACGTACTCTGCTGGATAAACACCACACCAACGCCAATATGTGGTTCTCCAGGCTTGCTGGACTCAACCAGGAACTGAGCAGTAAGTTTCACCTTCTCTCTGCTTTTTCTAACTCCCAACTTGATTTCCCGAGCTGATTTCGGTTTAATTCAAACAACTTATCTCTTAGGAGCATTCCCCGACCTGGACGCTAGTGCCGAGCAGGCTGTTGCGAAGGCCAGGAAAAGATGGGGAGATTGTGGGTTTGACGTCACAAAGACCGTCACCATTTAAGATCACATTGAGGGCGTCAAAGCCCGGGTTCTGCCCCTTAGATCCATGGGATCCAGCCTCGTTTCCAGTGCACTCCGGCTGTACAAGATCTTCTGGCCGGAAAATGAGCTCCCCAAGACAATCGACGAGCTGGCCGTGAACCTGGACAAGTCGAGGGTCACCTTAAGGAATGGCGCGCCTTTTCAGCTCGAGCTGGCGCAGACGAGGTGATGCATTTCATCCTCTCATGGTATGAAAAAATTGACCTCAATGCTTTCAAGACCATGCGGACCAAGTCCAAATGGTCCACAGAAGAGGCTTTCATCCGGGCTCGCAAGGAAATAACATATAGGTCGGCCTCCTACACCGACACCAAGGAGTACGTGGAAGCCCCCCCCCAAGCCCGACACCGAGAGAAAGGAAGAAGACGAGGAGGTTGATGATGCGACCGAAGACGTCGACGATGAAGCTGAGGGGGATGACGACTCCGAGGAGGTGATGAGTAGATCGATGCCGAGATCGACCCAACCCAAGTCGTCGAGACGGCCTCCACTTCAACTGCCGAGATTGTCACCACCGAGATGGCTATTTCCCAGCCCGCTCCCGAGCTGAGTACCCCCGAGCTTTCAACCGAGATGGACGCAACCGAGCTCGCCACCGAGACGATTGTCTCTGCGCCTGCCATCGAGACAGTTGTCTCCGAGCCTGCCGCCGAGTCCAGCAATTCGGAAGAGGCCACCACTGATTCCACTCCTTTGGCTGCGGCCTAAGTCTTCTATTTATCATTCTCAAAACTTTATCAGATCCCCGGTATGTCGGATGCAGTTGTAAGAAATACAGTTTATCGTTTGCCACTCTGTTTTATTTAAGCTTGTGCAAGACTGGTTGAATGCCGGATTTAGGCATCGGAGTTGAAGACTGCACCATTGCCCCTGAGGAGCTTACTGCAGATCAGCTCTATTAGGCTAAGCTCAACTGAGCCTGTTGTCACTGAAGCTTGGTGTGGTCCTAGTATTTATATCTCTGGTTGTTATTTTCCCTAGCTTGCGTCATGTCGAGTCGAACCTATAAGTCTAAGTTGTCGAACCTTATGTGGCACATTTTATGTTGGAATATTCGTGTTATTAACGATGCTGAAAAATGGCCGCTTATCCGTGATAAGGTGACCGAAAGTAATGCCTCTATCCTATGTTTTCAAGAAACCAAGCGCGATAATTTTGATCTCGCTTTCATCAAATCATTTGCACCTAAACGTTTTGATCGATTTGCTTTTATTCCTTCGGAGGGCTCATCTGGGGGTCTCATTGTCATTTGTCCTAGCCACAATTTACTGGCCATGTCCTTCTTGAGGAATCCTTTGTGATAGTGATTAACTTCACCTTATCTGCTACGCTTGACTCATTTATTTTAGTTAACTCATATGGGCCATGTGAGGGAATTGCACGTGATAACTTTGTTGCCTGGCTTTTTCATTTAAACATTGCTCCTGATGCCAATTGGATCATCATTGGATATTTCAATTTTTATCGTTATTCTGATAGTCGTAATCGTCCGGGGAGCCAACATTGAAGACATGGATACTTTTAACGATAACATTGGTCACTTAGGTCTCATTGAGCTCCCTATCAAGGATCGTTGCTATACTTGGAGTAACATGCAAACGGATCACCTCTTAGTCCAACTTGATTGGTTCTTCACCTCACATGCATGGACGCTCAAATACCCTAGTTCTACTGTTCAAACGCTCTCTCGCCCTACCTCGGATCACTTGCCCTGTGTGGTCTCTATTGGTACTGACATTCCCAAAGGTGTGGTATTTCGATTTGAGAATCATTGGGTCAAACTACCGGGTTTTTTTAGATGTTGTTCGCCGCATTTGGGACATACACTGTCCGGGGGATAGCGCCCGTGCTATATCAGGCAAGTTTAAGTTATTGCATAAAGCCCTTCGGAATTGGTCCACCAGTATCTCGATGATCTCGCTATATATTGACAACTGCAATAAAATCATCCTTCGCTTTGATGAGATTGAAGAGCTACGTGTCTTACACATAACTGAATGGAATTTCCGTGCAATCGTTAAGCAAAAACTCAAATTTATTCTAGAATGTAAGCTATAATATTGGAAATAATGATGCACCACTCGATGGGAAAAATTTGGGGGCGAAAATACCAAATTCTTGCACTCCATGGCTTCCATTCGATATAGGAAAAATACGATCGCTTCTCTGGATAGGGGAGATGGCACATTGGCCACGGAACATCTTGAGAAGGCTGGTATTTTATGGACCACCTTCAAGCATAGGCTCGGCATTTCCACCCCTATTGATCCTTCTTTTGATTTCTCTGCATATATACACCCTATGGATGGCTTAGAGGTTTTATCTCAGCCCTTTTCGCATGATGAGATCGATAATGTGATTAAAGACCTACCTATTGACAAAGCCCCCGGCCCCGATGGCTTCTCTGGCCTGCTCTTTAAAATTTGCTGGCCTATTATTAAGTGGGATTTCTATAAACTCTGTGAAGATTTCTGGTCCATGCAGTTAATCTTCAAAGTATTAACGATGCCTACATTGCACTCATCCCCAAGCTATCTCACCCCACTGGTCCTAATGATTTTCGACCCATCTCTTTACTGAATTCCTCCTTCAAATTGATTACCAAGCTTCTGGCTAATCGTTTGCAACGAAAAATCCTGGATTTAGTCCATGCCAACCAATACGGGTTCCGCAATAACAGATCAATTCATGATTGCATTGGTTGGGCATATGAATATATTCATCAATGCAAACAAGCCAAGGCAGAAGTGGTTATTCTTAAATTGGATTTTGCTAAAGCATTTGACACAATTGAGCATGCTTCTATTCTTGCTATCCTCAAATGTTGGGGATTTGATGACAGATGGATTTCTTGGGTGAAGGCCATATTTAACACTGGATCATCTTCGGTGTTACTTAATGGCGTCCCGGGTAACAAATTCCCATGTCGTAGAGGTGTTCGTCAAGGAGATCCGTTCTCTCCCATCTTATTTGTGGCAGGGGTTGACCTCCTTCAATCTATGGTCAACTCTCTCATGATGGATGGATCTCTCACCCTGCCCTTACCGATCCCAAGAGCTGATTTTCCGATTTCCCAATATGCCGATGACACACTGCTCATTCTTCAAGCCTGTCCTGCCCAGCTCACCGCTCTTAAAAACCTTCTGAACAGGTTTTTTGCAGCCACGGACCTTACTGTAAATTATGCTAAATCCTGTCTTCTGCCTATTAACATCACATCAGAGCGACTTCACATGCTTGCGACCACATTGGAATGTGCTATTGGTTCCCTCCCATTTACATACCTTGGGCTTCCTCTGGGAGACACCCGTCCAACTATTCACGATCTCTAACCCATTGTGGACCAGGTGGAGAGACGACTGAATGCTAGAGTTCGCTTCCTCGATTATGGATGCCGACTCACTCTAGTTAACTCCGTTCTCTCTTCCCTCCCGGTGCATTACTTATGCTCACTTCGTATCCCTAAAACCACAATTGCCTTGTTCAATCGTGTGAGAAGGCAATGCCTTTGGAGGAAAGATGATGAGGCGCATACGGTCTCCTCACTTGCCGCCTGGCCTCTAGTCTGTCGACCTAAGATCCATGGTAGACTAGGAGTTAAGAATCTGTACATTCATAACAAGGCTCTCTTCATTAAGCAACTTCAGAAATTCTACTGTAAGCATGACACCCCCTGGGTCCACTTGGTATGGTCGTTTTATGACCCCTCATCTCCCCCCCATGCTCAATCCGTACATGGCTCTTTCTGGTGGCGTGACATCTTCAAGCTAATTGACATTTACAGAAGCATCACTACCTCCAGTATTAACTATGGCTTGACAACCTTATTTTGGAAGGATTACTGGTTGGACAAAACTCTTCTATGTGATCGTTTTCCTCTGCTGTACTCGTATGTGTTAGATGAAAACTCCTCGGTGGCCGTGATGAAGTCCAGCTGGGAGATCACCAATGTTTTTGCCCTCCCACTGTCTACTCAGACGTTCGAGGAATTTACTTAGTTACATGATGTCCTTGACTCCGTTTAGCTCTGTACTGATTTCTCAGATTCCAGATGCTTCCCTTGGGGCTCCGCACAATTCACGGCTTCCAAATTTTATACTTTCATGTTCTCTCGGCTCCCCAAAAAGGAATCCTTCATTGCCATCTAGAAGTATAAATGCCTACCCAAACTTTGTGTGTTTGCGTGGCTTCTTCACATGGACAGACTCAATACAAAAGACTTAATGCTCAGAAAACACTGGTCATTTGAGGGTGGCCTTAATTGCATTCTATGTGATCATGGTACTAGGGAAGATCGTGACCATCTTTTCTTTACATGCACGTTTGCTACCAAATGCTGGTCCACTGCAAGGATAGATTGGGATATGTCCCTCCCCTTCTCACAAAGATTTAACCGAGCCAAAAGGGGTTTTGGAGGGCCATGTTTCACGGAAATTTTTGTTTGTGCTTGTTGGAATATTTGGAGAGGCAGAAACGATTTCATCTTCAAGGGCGTCTCTCCATATTTCAACAGATGGAAGGTCACTTTCCAAAGTTGTCGCACCCGGACTTCTAGAGGATACTCACCGTACGAACTGAACAGTATTTTGATTGGATTACGGGGCTTATCGGCACCCGCGTCCTCTTACGAGTAGGCCAACACTTATGTGTGACAACCAATCGTTACTGTTCACCGTCGATGTAAACTATCCCGTAGAAATCAGGACAGTACCATTGACGTACTTCATACCATACACACATGGTACGTCAACGGCTTTGAACAAGATGATAACACAACATATCTCTAAGACACAAAAGATTGAAATAAGTTGCAAATAGCTCTCACTAGAGCAGAGATAGCAAATACAATCATCCAGAGGACACATGTCCCAACATAACATCATTACATCTCAGCGGAAGCATTCAAAGGGGTCTGAGTACAGACAAATCCAAATAGGCTTAAGAAGCCGGGAAATGAAAAGAAAATGGAGCCCATCCACGATGTCTCGGATCCTGCCCGGGTCCGCTAACTACTCGTCAGCAGCCTCGTCAAACTCCACGTAGTAGCCGTCACCTGGATCCTCGTAAGCGTAGTCTGCGGAAACCACAGCCCCAAAGGGGTCAGTACATAGACGTACTGGCAAGCAAGACTCACAGTTCACCAAAGTGTATCCCGTCAACACCAATCACAGATGCCTTGGGTTCAACGGAAGAAAAGGGATATAAAAGATGCTGCAACTGGCTGCGCTAACCAACTACAGAGATTCTACCACTTCCGGCTAACAGAAAGAAGATAAGATCGAGTATTGTAACCAACTGAAAGATAACTTCAAACAAACCCATCCTGGATCTTGCCCCTTATCCAAAGAAGCAATCCGAGGATAACTCACACGGTTGGATTAAAGATGAATCAAGTTGTTGTGTCAATAATCCTATTACTAGTCAAGTTGTTAATCATTGGGTGTGAGATTGTGAATCATTAGGTTTAAGTTGTCCTGAGTACTTGTTAGCCAGTACTTTCACCAAGTTAACCATAACCGCGGAAAACCCGGCTTCTCGAGAAGATTTATCCCTGCAGGGTTGCACCAATTTGGCCGTACACTTATGAATAACCCGCCAGATGGGATGCCTCCCACCAAGCGGGGCACTCAACACAACTTAACTCTTCTTCGCATCAAGCCCAAAGCACCTTGGGCGCACGGCTAATCGAGCCCAGAAGAAAATGGACCCTCATAGCACTCTAAGAACGTGTCCCCCTATATGCCGACTACGAAAGTTCCACCCTGCGCTGGGCTCGCAAAAACATGCATGCGGCAAATGGAAAACACGAACTAAATGAGGCGATTTGGACGAGATGCGAATCGAATCAAATTGAGGGGGGCGCCCATACTCGCTTCCCACATGCGGGTAGTGCGCTCATCATGGATCAGTAGACAAGACCCTTTTCCTATTAGGGTCGACACTAGCAGGCCTCAAAACCACACAGGGCCTCCTGCCGGTGCCTTATCATCAAATTATTAATTAACAATAACATTAGCATGATTGATTGATTAAACATCGAGCCCCTAGAACATAATGAAATAGTAACAGAAAGTAACGGGTAACAGACTCGAGCAAAACAACCTAAGCATGCTAGTAAGACACTGGCTCAATCAATAGGGTGGTAGGAGTGGTGGTGAGGCAATATCAGGGTTAAGGGATTCATGTGATAGGTTCGTAACAGAAACAACTACTACTAAGGCTAGCAGAAATATACAACGGAAAGTATCGGTAACCAAGGTTGAAAGGAACACAGTGGTTCATGTGAGTGATAACTTGCCTGCAAACTCAGCAGCCTGGTACTGAGCTAGATCCTCAGAAGGGGTGCTGTAAAGATCGTCTGTCTCAACGTCGTCTATTCGAGAAGAAGCAAACAAACAAGACAGAAATAAAAACAATCAATATCATGGCATAGTGCACAGTCATGGGATGATGCATGTCAATTTAATAGATGCATCAAAATAAACTAATGGACATGGTAACACAATTTAAATGGACATATATGCAATTTTGAGTTGCATATGAAAAGCCCATGGATTTTGGTTGAAACAATTGTTTTCCAGTTAACCAACAGGTGAAGGTGGATTAGTATGATGCATGGATGAGGAAAACAACAAAATAACAACAATAGAATCAATTGGAAATAAGGTTTACCAATTTAGAATTTTATTTATTAAGTTAGGGAATTTTTGGTTCCTTAAAGGGCTTACACAAATAGTTGTTGTTTTCACCAATTTAAATTGTGCAAAATAAATAACAAAATTCATATTTGAAAAGAATACAAAATTTTAGTTGGATTACATGTTTCAAATATTGGAAAAGGAGTTAAGATGAATTTGTTATGACTTAAACAATATTAAACAAGTTTTAAATGAATTTAAAACAAGCATGGATTTTATTTGAATTTTTTTTGTTCAAAACATAAATTCAAACTCACATTTGAAAAGTTCATACTTTTCTAGTTTGAAAACATACTTTGCATGTTCAAAAATAATTTATTTTGGGCAAGTTATGATTTTATCAAATTTAAATGATTTAAACAAGGTTTAAATTATTTAGGCAATTTAAATTATTCAAATCATGAAACAAAATTTATATTTGAAAAGGTTATTTGAAATAGCATGGAAAACATATTTTATTTGCATTTTTTGGATTAAGTATGAATTAGTTATGGATTTTAGCAAATTGCAATTGAATTATTTGAATTCAAATTTGAATTGCATTTTGAAAATTCAAAACAGGAAACAAATGTTACCAATAGATAGATAATTTAATTTAGATCAGCACACATATTTTATTTTTGTTATTTGGAATTATAAAATACAAGTTATTCACTTTTTAAGTTTAGAGACCAATCTGTAAAAAGAAAGGGCTTGTTTTTGAAAACAGAAAATGTTAAAAACCTTTTATACGCACAGGGGGGCTACCCTGGCCACTGCCAGTGGGCCACAGGGCCACTGGTGCTTGCGTGGCCATGGTGTGGCTGACAGGGGGGCCACCCTGTCAGCACTTGGTCGAAAAAAGGTGGGATTTCTCCCGGGGAGAGCCAGGGATCGAACCCAGGCCCCCTCGCTCGCGTGCGCAGTGCTGTAGCCAGTGGGGTGTGTCGCGTTTGTTGTCAGTATACAACGCGCAGACAGGTTAAGGTTCAGATTCGTGAACCTGAACTTTTAACTGAAACTGACGCGGGTGTTTTCTGAATCGTGGACAGGGACGCGTCGCCGGCGGTGATCAACGTGGCCGTGCTGCGCCGTGGTTGTGCTCGTGGGTGGATGCGATGCGTGCACGGATCCGTGATGCAGAGGGTACAGAGAGGAGGACACGGTGGAGGCTCATCTGCTGCTCACCGGCGATTGGAGTCGTGGCAGAGGCCCGGGGACGAACTCGACGGCGACAGCTGCGGACGGTGGCGATGATCCAGTCGATGGCGAGCTCAGCGGCGGTGTCCAAAAAGTCGAGGAAGAAGTGCTGGTCTCGTTTCCGCGGTCAGCTCACGACGAGAGGCCCTGCAGCGACGACGGCGACCACGGGTTCAGAGGTGGCGCCACGGTGGCCGGAGACGTCGAGGACCGCGGCGTCGATCCAGAGGTTCACAGCGGCCGAGCAGATGTCGAAGATGTAGAGGAAGGAGAGGGGAATCGAGTTCGGTGGTTAGGTGGGGTGGTGGTGCACGGCAGTGGCGGTGGCAGCCATGGATTCAGGCGCGGAGCTCTCCGGTGAAATAAGGTGGGTGCAGTGAGAGGAATTCCCGGCGAGAGTGAGAGGGAAACGGCGGCGGAGCGATGGGAGGAGGTAGGGCTAGGTCTAGGGCGGCGCCAGGGCCTAGGGTTGCTCTTATAGCCCTCGGGATCGGCTCCTGGCCGTCGCTGCGGTACGGCGGCGTACGTGGCACCGGCGGATGCCCTGCCGTACGTTTAGACGAAGGGTAGGTGCGCGAAGCGGTACGCAGACTGGGTAGATGGGCTGGGCCGCGCGCTAGTTAGCTGCCGCGCGCGCGCGTTTTTCTCCTTTTCTTATTTTTTGTTTTTCTGTTTTTTTTTTGCAGCAAATGAAATTGGAAGCAAATGATAGGTTTTTGGGTTTTAAAAATTTAGGGAAAATTCATGTGGGTTAATTAGGTCAATATCTACCAAATGTCAACTTTGGTTTTCAAAAACATTTGAATTTTTATGCTGTTTGGAATTAATTCATATTTGGATGATTTGAGTATTAAAATGATTATTGAAACCAAAATTTTAAATAGGGTGACCCAAATAACTTTAATTGGTAACAATGAGTATATTTGTTTGGTAATTTCATAATTTCAAAAATGGGTACTGTTTGAAAGTTTTTGGTTTGAATTTGAATAGGTTGATAATTAATTGATTAATATTGGAAACAATGTTTTTATTAGGGTGAACCCTATTGATTAAATAGAACAAATGTGATTAGAATTTGTTTGGTATTTTTATAATTTTCAAATGAGGTGTTGTTTGAAGATGCTTTGAATTTGAAAGCAATTTGGAATTACTTAATTGAAATAAAACCACCATTTTATTAGTTGATTCATTATGGAATGATTGGAAATAAAATGAGACTTTGGATTGCAATTTTGATTTGAGAGATATTGTAACATGACAAGTATGAAACACATCATTTGAATTTGTTTGAAATTCAATTATGAAAACAGAATAAAAACAGAAGCAAAACAAATAGTAACAAATGCAAACAAGGGAAATAAATATGATGACATGATGCAATACTTTAATAACAAGAAATCAAATATTCTAAATGGTAGGTTTTCATACTTGGGATGTTACAAAAGTGATCTACTACTTCATCAACATAGGGTATCCCCTTTGGTAGCTCAAGATATATTTGATTGGATTTTGGATATTTTCACCTAATGTTTATTTACTTTCAATTTCACTTCTTCCCTCCCTAATTGTAATCCCCATTCTTCTCTTTGTAACCCCCTCTCACCCTCCCCTCTTTTGTAAGCTCCAGGCTTTCATCATATATATAAAATCTACACCATAGGGTCCTTGCCCTACGGTAAAATGTTAAAAAAAATGCCGGATTGCTTTAATTCGAGTCCTCGAGTTTGTTTTCTTATCCACCTGGCTTTTTTCGTCTTTGCTCTTGCCTGCCACTTGTGGATTTTTGACAGTCGAGTCACAAGATTTTGAAAACCAAGTTTATAATACTCACAACTTTGAGATAGGAATTAAAACTGCCCGATACTTAGCCGAAAAAACGGAAGAAAAAAACAACTTATGTCGGTTGACTAACTCTTTGTTTCCTTAGCAGTTTTTCATGTGATCATTGACCCTTGGCTTGTTCTCTCGCTTGCCAAGAATCCGGGTTCCGGACAGCAGCAAGTCGGAGAGTTGGCCCTTAGGTTTAAGCACACTACTAGACTTACACATGAAATTTTGAGATGATTAACCGACATACCAAAGTAAGAAGTAAAACATATAACACGTTAGGCACAGGCAGTCCCCGAGTTCTTTCTCAGGGTGCCAACATAAATTCAACTCGGTGAGGAGATACATACAATGCTTTTTCAGGAATGAAAAGGACGGAGTAGAGCTACATTCCAGGGGCGCTTAGTTTCCTCTCCGGACTTATCCATCCTGTTCTTCTGTGGTTCCTGTGCATCAATGAGATAGTATGCATAATTGTGCAGAGCCTTGCTCACAATGAATGGGCCTTCCCATGGAGGGGAAAGCTTGTGCATCCCAGTTGTGCGTTGCACTAGACTAAGCACCAGATCTCCTTCTCGGAACATCCTTGGGCTTATCTTCCGGCTATGATAGCGTCTCAGATTCTGTTGATATACAACTGTTCTTGATAGAGTTAACTCAATTGCTTCTTCTAGCAAATCAACATCATCTTCTCGGGCTTCTCTTGCCTTTGCCTCCGTTTAGAGGGTTACTCTCGGTGAGTCATGCTCAAGGTGAGTGGGCAACATGGCCTTTGCTCCATATACCAGGAAGAATGGTGTGTATCCGGTAGATCGGTTATGGGTAGTCCTTAGACTCCACAACACCGGCTGCAACTCGTCCAGCCAACAACCCGGGGTTCACTGTAATGGCTCAATTAGACTAGGCTTTATTTCGGATAGGACCATGCCATTAGCTCTTTCAACTTGCCCATTTGACTCCGGATGCGCGACCGACGCAATGTCTAGTCGGATCCTCTTCTCCTTGCAGAACCGAGCAAAGGCTCCCTCAGCAAAATCTGTTCCATTATCCGAGATGATCCCATGCGGGTAGCCATATCTGAGGATAATATCCTTCAGAAAGGTCACAGCTGTGTGCCCATCCCACTTCTGGATTGGCTTCACCTCAATCCACTTGGTAAATTTGTCAACCATGGCCAGAATGTGAGTCATGTTGCCCCGGGCTGGCTTGAAGAGCCCCACCATGTCCAAGCACCATACTGCAAATGGCCAAGTGATAGGAGTCGTTTTTAGCTCACAAGCTGGCATATGTATCTTGGTGGTGTATCTCTGGCACCCATTGCACTTTCTTACTAGATCTTCTGCTTGCGGCAAGGCAGTGAGCCAAAAGAATCCATGCCGGAAAGATTTCTTCACTAGAGGCCGAGATGAGGCGTGGTGCCCGCATTCCCCCTGATGTATTTCTCGGAGAATCTCTTCTCCCTCCTCTAGCTCAACACAGCGCTGGAGCACGCTTGTGGTACTTCTCTTCTGCAGTTCTTTGTTGATGATGGTTTAGCCTTTGGATCTTCTTTGTATTTGCCTGGCCGAGATCTCATCACTCGGCAAAGTACCATCCGCCAAATAAGACATTATGGGCTGAGCCCAACTCGGTATCGCCCGAATAGGAAACATGGGCTCATCAACCTCCATTGGATCAGCCGACATCACTTGCTCCGAGATGGGAACGAGTCCCCGGGTCCTGCGAGGCAATCCCCGAGATGAGGGAGGCAGTCCCCAAGTTCTCCTTTATGCGCCCCTCATGAATATCCATGGGAACAGTTTCTGATTCGGGCATAGCCGGGATGAATATCGAATCCGACTCGGGAGATGGCTTGATGGACGGCTTCCTGAGATGCTCCAATGCAATTCCTGTCGGGATGGACTGCCGAGAAGAGCCCAACTTGGACAAAGCATCAGCAGCATCATTTTCAGCTTGGTGGATATGCTGGAACTCACATCCATCAAAGAATCCCGACATGTTCTGGACAAGGAAGCGATATGAAGCCATATTGGCATCCAACACGTCCCAAGTCCCCGAAGCTTGCTGAACCACCAGATCTGAGTCGCCATAGCATATTATCCGGCAGATACCGATCTCCTTGGCCACTTTTAGTCCATGGACTAAGGCCTCATACTCGGCAACATTTTTGGACGCCGCAAAATGGATTTGCAGGACGTATTTGAGTTGATCCAGCTTGGGTGAGGTGAGCACAACACCAGCACCGATACCTTCTTTCACCTTGGAGCCATCGAAATGCATTCGCCAATAGTTTGTCTCCGGCAGGGGAGGCTCATACTGCATTTCGGCCCAATCAATAAAGAAATCCACCAGGGCTTGCGATTTGATAGCTTGTCTTCTCGCATACATTGGGGTATAAGCAGCTAGCTCAATTGTCCATTTGTCTACTGGGCCACTTGCATCCTTGTTGCCTATAATTTACGAGATGGGGGCAGTACTCACCACTGTAATTGGATGCTCTTGGAAATAGTGCTTGAGCTTCTTGGCAGCCATATAGAATCCAGATGTCATATTTTGATAATGAGGATAGTTTTGCTTCGAGTTAGAGATCACCTCACTGAGATAATATACCGGCCTCTGCACCGACTTGCCCTCCTCTTCTCGTTCCACTACCACCACCACACTAACAACTCGGTTGGTAGCTGCAATATAGAGCAACATAGGCTCTTTAGGCAAAGGAGACACCAGAACTGGAGCTGTACCCAGCATAGTCTTGAGATCTCAGAAAGCCACATCGTCATGTGGTGTCCAGACAAACTTGTCACTTTTCTTCATGAGCTGGTACAGAGGTAAGGCCTTCTCGCCCATTCTCCCAATGAACTGACTAAGGGAAGCCAGGCAGCCAGTGAATCTATGCACATCCTTCAAGGATCTCGGAATATACATACTCTCAATCGCCTTTATCTTGGAGGGGTTGGCCTCGATACCTCGGCTGGACACGAGCAAACCGAGTAATTTTGCTCCCGGGACACCAAAGGTGCACTTGGTCGGGTTCAACTTCATCTGGTACTTTCGCAAGTTCGCGAATGTTTCTCTGATACCTTCTAGGAGTGTGTGTGTTTCTCCTTAGTCTTGATGACTATGTCATCCACATACACCTGCACATTTTTTCCGATTTGCTCATGCAAGCAATTTCTGCATGCACCTATGGTATGTGGTCCCAGCATTTCTCAACCCGAAACACATGACTCGATAACAATAAGCCCCGTACAGGGTAATAAAAGCAGTATTCATTTGATCAATTGGGTTCAGGGGGATCTGGTGGAAACTAGAATATGCATCAATGAAAGACAATAGCTCACACCCGGCTGTGGAGTTGATCACCTGATCTATCCGGGGCAGCGAGAATGGATCCTTCGTACATGCCTTGTTCAGGTCGTTGTAGTCTACGCACATGCGCCACACCACAACGACCATAGGGTCATCCTTCTTCTTCTCGACCATCACCGGATTGGCCAGCCAGTCTGGATGCAGTACCTCTATGATGAATCCACTTGCTAGTAGCCTTGTTCTCGTCACCAATGGCTTTCCTCCTTTCAGCAGCAAAACGACGCAGGGCTTGTTTCACCGGCTTGGCGTCCGGTCTCACATGCAAAGAGTGCTCAACCAACTCCCTCGGGACACCCGGCAGGTCCTGATTGGACCATGCAAAGACATCCCGATTCACACAGAGCAAGTGGATGAGCTCGCTTTCGTATTTATCCTCCAACCCCGCACCAATGATGGCGACACACTCTGGGAACTCGGGGTCAATCTGCACCTTCTTGGTCTCCTGGGAGGCCTAGAAGGTGGCACTGTGTGAAGAGCTGAGCATCCCGGGCATGCCGAGTTGAGTTTCCTGAGCCATGGCCACCACCTCGTGTATCTTCTTCTGCTCGGCCGCAATGACCATCGACTCGGCCAGCTGAGATCTAGTTGATGTGCACTCCAGAGAGCGCCTGTAATCACCCGAGATGGTGATGATGCCATTGGGACCGGGAAGCTTCATCTTCAAATAGGCCGCATGAGTGGAGGCCATGAACTTAGACAGAGCTGGTCTGCCGAGAAGAGCATGATAATGGCTCTGAAGATCCACCACCTCGAACTGCAAGCATTCAGTTCGGTAGTTCTCCCTGGTGCCAAAGAGCACACCAATCCAAATTTTGCCAACATGTGCACAAGATACTCCCTGCACAATGTCGTGGAAGGTGGTCCGGCTTTGCTGCATCATGTTCTCGGTAATACCGAGTTTCTCCATTGCATCTCGGTACAGAATGTTGATGCTGGTGCCATTGTCAATCAACACCTTGTTGAAATTCACGTTGATCTTGGGCCCAATGAAGGTTAGGTCCAGCACCAGGGCATAGCTACCCAGGTTGGGCATGATCTTGGGATGATCAAACTGAGACCAAACGATCTCCTGCCCGCACCAGTACATGTACTCGGGCACTGCCGGCATCATGGCATTAACTTTCTTCGCACGCCTGCGCAAGCTCTGCTTGTCTTCCGGCTCGGTGGTGAATACCATGTAGCTCTGGTGGTGTTCCTGATAGCCATTTTGGCCTCTGCCACCACCTTTGTTGTTGTTGTTGTTGTTGTTGAAGTTGTCGTTGCAATTGTTGTTGTTGTAGTTGTTGCCGTTCTCGTTGTAGTAGTTGTTGTTGGATCCTTGAGCCACTTGGTTCACATTCTCGGGCTCCTCTGATTCTCCGCAGGCCTGGGAGCTGCTGCCCGGATAGGCTGAATGTTTAAACCGGAGCTGGCAAAGGTAGAGGAGGAGGCAATTGGCTGAAACCCGCTCTCTTAATCTGGCCCCACCAGCTTCCCTTCCTGGAAGTATGGTTTGCTGGCCTACTCGGATGCCGAGTGTGGTAGCTGCATGGCCCATCCCTCATCATCTCAAAGGTAAACCTTTGCTGTGCATCTCCGGACTGCTTGGGGTCCGTCCATTACTTCTTGTAGTTCTGGCTCTGGTTCTAGTTCTGCCCATACTGGGGCCTAGTGTTCTTTTGCCTCTGGCTGCTTCCTGCATCAGGTTGATCCGGATCCACTGCGGCTACATGGTTTGAGCCATAGCGGACATCCGACATGTCATCTCGCCTCTTGTTCCGGAAGTCGGAGCGATCATTCCACCTAGCACCTTCATTGTCGTGGTGCCTCCTACTCAGCTCAACCTAGTCGAGTAAAGGTTGTGTCGGATCTCCGAGAGCATACATGTCGGCAATCTTGATGGTCTCGGCCAGTGTACTCGGCATCTCCCTCTACAGCTTCTGCCATAGCATGCTACCATGTCGGCACCCTTGTGCAAACCAAGCAATGGCCTGCGACTCGTTCACACCCTCATAGGTGTTACTCAGTGTGCACCACCGAGTAAGGTACTCTCGGTCACTCTCCTCCTCTCTCTGCTTGCACGCAAAGAGTTGCTGCGGACGGTTTGGTCTCTTGTAGGTGCTGATGAAGTTGCTAATGAAATCCTCCGACAAATCAAGCCAACAGTTAATGCCGTCTCTCGGCAAGTTGTTCAGCCAGATCCGAGCTGGACCCTCCAACATCTGTGGCACATATCTCACCACCCACCAGCGGTTACCACCAACAATGTGCACGGCAGTGACGTAGTCACTCAACCAAACTTCCGGCTTGGTGCTACCTTCATAAGTTTTTGTCACTCTCGCCAGCTGGAAGTTGGATACAGCCAGCTCATTCATGATTCTGGGACCGAAACAGAGTGGTCCCGGAGGGCCTTGCTCCTCCATCTCCTCTGACAGGTAGATCATGTCAAGCTTCTACCTTGCATCACTCGGCTGCAGCACTCGGGCCACCAACCGAGCTCCAACACCTCCAGCATCAGCATAGCGATCATTTCTCGGGTACCCGGCTTGCTCCATTGCCGAGTAACCATCATTGTACCGGTCTTGATGTACAGTACCGGGCTGGTGCTGAACTGGGTTGGCTACAGGGGCATTTCCCCGCGGCTGAACAGCAGGTGCGGTACCGGGTTGAGGCCGAACCGGGTTGGCTGCCGGGTGCCGAGATGGACCATCTCGGTTGCGTCCTTGTCCTCCTTGCTGAACTCGGGTAGCATCATGTCCACCTTGAGAAACGTATTCTTGCCCGGGCTGCCGCTGTACAGCTAACTGTTTTCCGGCGACAACCGGGTCATACACTTGGATCTGCTTATTCTTCCCGGAGTTCACACTCCGAGATCTTCCACCACCGAGACAAGGGGAGGAGGCCTGGCCTCCGGATCTCCCCCCATGCGACTGAACCACATGAGATGCACTGGCTCCCGGATTTGCCTTCCGGAAAGCCTCATTTTGCCTGCCAGCCTCAAGAACAAGCTCATAAGCCGGTCCTGCTGCCTAGCGCGAGCTTCACCGGTTAGATTTGGCAACTCGGCAGCAACTGCCTCTGCTGCCCTAAGGTTCTTAGTAGGAGAAATATATTTGGGCCTACCAGCAGAATTAACACTAGCAGATTTACTAGCAGTTCTACCATCTCTATCCAACTCGGCACCGAGATTACGACCTCGGTTCCGCACAATCCCCAACCGACTAGGATTGTTCCCAACAGGGGTAAGACCATGATCCCTATTGTACTCATTCATGTCGAGATCGAACTCTTGCCTGGTTCTGGAGCAGAATGGCCTGGCGCTGCACCTCGAGTTGCTGCCGCACCATCACCGGATCCGCATCCGCGGTGACAGGCACGCTCAACTTCTCGATGACGTCGGCAAAAGGAGTCGGCTTCAGAGTCGGTGTAGCAGGAGCCTTGAAGCCCGGTTGGTTCTCACGCCTCTCCAATGGCTTGTGGGCCGGCCGAGCCGACGTGCCAACAGCATCATCGACATTAGTCGCGCTTTTCTCGGCTACAGGAGACGGACCGGTCATCATCACCTCCACGTTGCCCACGGGGCGATCGATACGCTGACCACGGACGGTGAGAACGGCAGAAGGATCCGCAGCGACGAGCATCGCCTCGGGGTACTCGCGGATGACCATGGTGGCGACGTACACCAAATGCGCACCGGAGCCGATGACAGGGCCGCCTGCAGGCACGGGCCTGCAGACGAAATCACCGGCGTTGTCGGTGACGAAGTTGAGGGAGCCGAATCTATGAACAAGGCCACAGACCACGCGCTCGCCCGGACGAGGAAGAGGTCCCATCCGGATAGAAACCCTAGCCAGCGCTGCTGCCAGCCCCATGGTGGGCGCCAACTATCGTGGTGGTGAACTGACAGATGCCATAAGATGGCTTAAGTTTGGGGCCAATGGACACTATGGGTACCCGGGGAGGGAACGCACGCCTAGATGGCTCGCTCACTACACTACAAACAACACAATCTACCCAGGTTCGGGGCCCTCGTGTGGAGGTAACACCCCTACTCCTGCCTTTCTCTCTGTATATGTGGTTACCGAGTACAAGTGTTTCTCAAGCTCAAGGATCTAGAGGAAGAAGAAGCTCTACTGCTCTCTCTCTCTCTAAACAAACCAGCGGCAATTCCTCTCTCAAGTGTCGACCCTCACGCAGGAGGGGAGAGGCCACCTTATATACTGGTGGCCACCAACTAGTATTACATGTTAGGTGTAGAATACATTGTGCTGTAGCGCATGCTCGCGTAATCTCGCTGATAGACGCCGAAAGTCTTCTGCGTTGTGGCCGCTGCCATGTCCTGTCCCCCTTGTCAGAGATAGGACGTGGCCTAGCCCATACCCCGCACTGTGCCAGCGTACGCATACGCATCATCACGCCTAGTAAGTTGAACCGCACGCGTGTACTCTCCCTGGATCTGCGGGATTACAACCGCTCCGTTGACCTCCCTCCGAGATAGAGAATATCTTCGTCTACCCAGATTCACCAAGTGCTACTCGGTCAATCCGGAGAAGACATATTTCTTCACTTGGCTCCTTGATCTTATTACCGAGATAGCTCCATATCGGTAGTCACCCAACTCGGTACCTTCCAACTCAGTAAACAGTACCACCATTTCTTACCAATCTTGCCCCTACTCGGGGGTAGCCCCCCCGACAGCGTCGGCCGGTGGCAGGATGGAAGAAGGCCGCTGTTGGCGGCGTTAGGAAGGGAGGAGCCGGGAGCGGAGGACGGCGTCGGCGTCGGCGGATCGGAGGAAGGCGTGGACGTCGGGCGTCGACGTCCCGGTGACGAGAACGGAGGACAGAGACATGACCGGGGACGGCGACGGGAGCGTCAGCTGTGCCTCGAGTGGCCGAGTCACAGAGAAACGCGAAGGTGGAGCCGTGTCTCGATTCCACTCGAACCTGAGGAGTTTTTGGGGGATTAACTGGGCTTAGCCCGTCGGAACCTGGTCTGCCAAACGGTAGTGGAGTGTTTCTGGGTGTATCGAGTTGGGCCGGCACTACTAGAGAAAAGATTATTGGAGGCTCGTTTTTTTGTTATTCGAGGCGCATATGGAATGAGCCTCGAACGCCAAGCCTCGCATATTTTGGCTTATTGGAGGCGCATTTTGAAATGCGCCTCCTATACCTGCATATAGGAGGCGCATTTGAAATACGCCTCCTATATATTCAAGTATACAAGGCGCATTCCAGTATGCGCCTCCTATAAGTTATAGAAGGCGCATTTAATAATGAGCCTCCTATAAGTTATAGGAGGCGCATTCCAGAATGCGCCTCGTATAAGTTATAGGAGGCTCATTTCAGAATGCGCCTCCTATAAGTTATAGGAGGCTCACTATTAAATGCGCCTTCTATAAGTTATAGGAGGCGCATTCTGGAATGCGCCTCCTATAACTTATAGGAGGCGCATTTAATATGCGCCTTGTATAACATTTTCGAATTTTAAAATTTGCAGAATTACTGCGCGTTCCAGAATACACATATACAGGTATATAGATACACAAATACAGTACAACAGTCCAGAATTTCCAGAAAGTAGCATCACCATGAATACCATCAACTTGAATCAAATCACGGCATACATATACGCAAGTTCATTTATACGAAGTACATCACACAACACAAGTGTTTGCGTCTCCGATCGAGTACAAGTTCACAATCACGTTACAACTGCGACGAGGGATCGAGCTCTAGCTAGCTTAGGTGAGAGTAAAGCACATAGACTACGATGGATAGCAACGAGGCGATGATGATCACGATGAAGTTGCTCCACTTCTTCCTTCCGTGTCTCCCTTCACGGCCAAATACTACCAAGCATTCATGAAACACGGCACGCTGTTTGCTCGGAAATCGCCGCGTTTGCTGACTTGAGAGGATCCCTCTCGATGGATGTAATGTAGCACACTCAAAACCATCTCACCGAAGCAAAGTCAAAGCCAATGCAACCTGAAGGGAAGAAGCATAAGATCACCTAAACCATGGAGACGAAGAAGCTATTGCTGCCACGGTTGGGGCGCTCTGAACTCGCCGCGATCGCACAAGGGGTAAGTAGTCGAAGCTGAGGTCCTTGAGCTTGTTCTGAGGGCCAGCGCCGTGCGAGACGACAAGGGCCTTGGCATGCTCCCTAAGACCAGCAATACAAACAGATAAGAGTTCCACAAATTCCAGCTCAAGCAAGTTATTCAAGTAAGCACAGGCAGACACATCGAACTGAAGAAGAACAGACGGCTTGATGGTGTCACATGTAAAAAGATGGCCTAATTGTGTCACAGTTCAGCATGTCACTTATGCAGATTTTCAGCAAGGCAAAAACATGTTCTATATCGTAAGAAGGGGATTTGCTTGGCTTAAGACATCATAAACACATGAGTAAGTATGTTCGCCCAAACAGAAACAGTTATAATGACGTCAAGTGTTTTATGGAATTCTTAAGCATAAACAAACGTCCTTTTATACATCTCGGGTTTTTTTATAGAAAGGAAGGGAGGATAATTATGCAAATCATAAGAACAGCGATACTACACATAGATAATGACATAGAGCGCAAGTATTTAAGCTTCAAGCACCAAAGAAAATAGTTAGAAAACAAGTTTTGTCTTGCACTAGTAAATTAGGCTTCCTGTACCCGTTCGTGTTGAAAGCACTAGTAAATCTGACCCATTAGTGTTATTTAGTGCTACTGGATTTGTATTGCTTTAGAAACAAACATTCAGTACCATGTACTAATTAGCAATTCTCCCTATTTATTCATTAGCCTGCTTGGTGCTGAACTCTGAAAACATAAACCAGCTTTGTGGGAAATTTTGCATTAAAGAAGTACTAATAGAAAATACTATTGGTAGCCACGAGTCTGTTGGTGGCCACGAGTCTTCACTCAGCAGACCACCGTTTGGCACCAGCTCCTACTCACCATTAAAGAATGTAGAGGCACGACACTACAACATTGAAATTAACATCACCGCCTATGTTACAGAAAACAAGGACAATTGGAAATGCCCCTTGTCCATGAACAACAATTTCTGATGTAGCTACTTTTAGTTGTCATTTATCTATTTCCATGAATGCTGACTAGGTTTAATTACAAAACACCAAATAGGTTTGTCTAATTATAAGCTGCAGCTGCTAAACAGAGGTGTGCATCAAAACTAACAGATGACTGATGCTGACTATAGCTGCTAAACAGCGGCCCGCGAGTTCATGCTCCGAGCATCAAGAACAGAAGCAATATCAGTGCAGAGCATCAAGAACAGAAGCAATATCCCTGGAGTACCGATAGCCAGTGCAGTTGTTCCTGCTCCTTGGAGTATCTCTCTGGAGTTGTTCCTGGAATATTTTCTTAGTCCAGTTAGAAAAGTACTGTAGTCGTCGACAACATCATCTGTATCAATCCAGGGAGTATTTTTGATACAGAGGGAGCATCAACAACAGCAGCCGTATCAAATTTTGGGAATCCTGTGTTGCTTAGTTACTGTAAGACCCTAGTACCAATTATAATATAGTCTATCTCTGATGTCCAAGTTGTGGCCAGATTTTGGTGAAAATTAACTTGCAGCATTATAAGCACCCTCGAGCAATGTTTGCACTTGCAGTACTGGAGTACTTACAGCACTAGGGAGTACTAGCACTGCCAGCACCACAAGCTACTGCACTACTGATGCAAGCAATGCACCACTTCAGTGTATCATATCAAACTCACATACTTTAGGTTTACTCCTATTTAAACAAGTTCGGGTTTTACTCCTATCTACTCCAAGCAACGATTTCAGTACCTGCCTGTATGTTAACTGAAGAAATTGCGCAAGTGATTTATACTCCTATACAACTGAAGAAATTTCAGTACCTTCCTGTATGCACTTCTTGGAGTATTTGGCTTAATTGTGTTTTTATTTGGAAGCACTTGCAATTATAGGTACTCCAGTTGCTGCTACGAGCTAACTCAAGGAGTACTTGCTGCTGCTGCTATTTGGAAGTAAGTTGCTGCTACTGCTAGCAAGCACTTGCTGCTGCTGCTATTTGGCAGATGCAAGTAACTTGCTACAGGGAGTACAACTAAGATATGTTCAGGGCATTGATTAAAAATGTAAGACATGATACTCCTGCTACTGTTGCTTCTGTCAAGGATATAAATTTTATAGGATGGTTCTGTCAAGTTTAAACAAGTGAAAATGTAGGAGTATTTTATAGGATGAAAATTTAAATGCACATAGCTCTACAGAAATTTACTCAAGCAGAGAGTACAAGAAATTTACAAGCACAAAGGATTATAAGCAAGCGCTAGTACTGGCAATTTTACAAGAAGAGAGGGGGAGGGGGAATTGGAGTACCAGGTGAACGGAGGACGAAAGTGTGGCGTGGCGGCTGTGAGGACGACGACCCGTCTTCACGCTTCTCGGCCGCTCTGCTGCTCCGCATCTGATCCACGACTCGTCGACGGCGCTACACCAGAGAGCAAATTCAGCGCCAGCGCCAGCAGCAGGATCAATAGAGATATCTGCAACATCATATCGAGATAAAATCATTTCAGCTCCAGAAGCAGATCATCTCTTGAACTCATCTTACTCGGTGACGCTACCCAGGCAGAGGGAGGGCTCGGTCGACCTGAAGCACCTCTGCTCGGTGGCATCCCGATGGCATCCCAGTACAACGCGTGCTACTTTGCTATTGGATGGCCCTTTTGTCTATGTAATCCTACCATTCTAGCAGCCTGCAAAATAAAATAAAGAGGAGAAGCAGTTAGTAGCAGCAGAGGCTGTAACTAATAGTCTGCAAAAAAATTGTACAGCACACTAAGGCCAGCAATTAATCAGGAGTAAGAAACATATCAAGAGAACATTCAGTTTTCTGACAGCAAAAAAATCACTGATTTCTCATGAATGGTGCACAGTAAAACATGGTTGCCCTCAGGCCTAAGCCTCTCATCAAACCATTGAGCTATACGAGAACAGCAATACCAATCATCATAGAATGAAAACAAGAGCCAAGACTATTTTGTCATGTTCTTTAGAGATGTTGGTCATCCAAACTGATTTTTCCCCTAGGATGTCCAGTCGTCATGTTTAGTTTGGATGACTAAATATCTACGATAAGCAAAGTCACTATTACAAGAGCAGACAAAGCAAAGGACCATGATAAAATTAGTGATTGTCCAAACTATAGGGCACAACTCTAAAGAATATTCACAACCATGATAATATTGGAAGCAATACTTCCAATATTGCAACCAATACTTGAAAGCAAGTTGACACTGAAATTCGGTTTGCTACCTTTCTAAATCACACATGCACATTTTTGCGGTACTACTGCAAGTATCCTACTGCAAGAAATCGTACTCCTTGCAGGTATCCTAGTGCAGGTACTCTAAGATCAAGGAAGTAAAAGTGCTGCAGGTATCCTAGTGCTGCAGGCATCCTAGTGCAAGTACTCTAAGATCAAGGAAGTGTGCAAGTACTCTTAGAGAGGAAAAGAGAGAGAAGCAGTTGACGCACGGAGCCGTGGCGGATCCAACGCCTCCTTGGGCAGCTGTACATCACCGACGCTTAAAAACTCCATCTTTGACCTCCATTCCTAGAGTACTGCTGCCATCTTAGACCTCCTTTTCGCGAGGGCCGGGGTGATGGCGAGCAAGGTGGGCGGGGCGGTGAGGAACAACGGAAACGGAAGCGAATCAGATGGGAGGAGGAGGAGGCCGGCGCCGAGAAGCGGGGATCCAGCGCGGCTAGGGTTCATGGTGGGGCTGCGAATCGACGGTTCTGTGCCGGCGAATCGGTGGAGGAGTAGGATCTGGATGGGTGAAAGAGAGGGCAGCGACGGCGGCGTTGAGGGTGGCCGGAGAGCGGCGGCGAAAAAGCGGATCGAGGAGAGATGGGTGGGGAAGAAAGGGGATCGAGTAGCTAGGGTTTTTTTTTCTCGCGCGAGCGGCACGGGCGTTTGGGAGCGAAACGAGCAAAAACGAGTTGGCGCGGGCGTTTGTACCCAGGTCGGTAGGCGCGCATTGTAGGAGGCGCATTTTGGCCCATACTCGCCTCCTATATATTATGCGAGGCACATTTCTAAGATGTGCCTCCTATACATTATGCGAGGCGCATTTTCAAGATGTGCCTCCTATATATTATGCGAGGCGCATTTCCAAGATGCGCCTCCTATATGTTATGCGAGGCGCATGTTGAAGATGAGCCTCCTATAATGCATATATAGGAGGCGCATTCCACAAATATGCGCCTCCTATATACTCCAACTATAGGAGGCGCATCTGTGAGATGCGCCTCGACTTCGCTGACTCAGAAGCCACCCGGGCCCACACAAAATATAGGAGGCGCATATTATAGAAGTGCGCCTCCTATAATTACATTATTGGAGGCGCATATTGACAGATGCGCCTCGCATAACCAGGGTCCAGGAGGCTGTGGTCCCTACATGAAGTATGCGAGGCGCATATGTTTGGAATGCGCCTCCTATATATGCATTATAGGAGGCACATCTTGGAAATGCGCCTCGCATAATATATAGGAGGCGCATTTTGCCAATATGTGCCTCGAGCCCTCATTTTCTCCTATAGGCTTTTCTCTAGTAGTGCGGGAAATCACACTCAGAAACCGGTCCAAACACTGCTGCCAAACAAGGCGCAATTGGAAAAACTGCAGCCATTTCCATTTAGCGGTAAAACTGGCCAAACCTAAGCGCCCCTGGGTTCCAATCTATTTCAACAGTCACAGGAGGATGAAACGCTGGCTCGCCCGCTCCCGCTCCCGCTCCCACTACCCACGCCTTGCTCATCCACACCACCGGACTTTCGCCGCCTTTCTCTCCTCCGAGAGCCGAAGGGACAAATTTCTCCGGCCACCCTGTCCTACTCCATCACGGAGGACTCCCCCTCTCTCCTTCCGCTCTGGCAGCACCTCTGTCTTCCCTCTACGCTGACGGGTGCACTATGTTGCCAACTTCCAAAATATAGACTTACAACCGTGGTCTACCCCATGTCTGTGTTGATCTCTCCATCCAACGTATGATTCGACGAGCTTCTCACGGCCGTCCTCCTTCAAGCTTGCTTCAACACACCTGCCAACAATCTAGGGGTGCAGTGCATCTCCGCTGCCTCCTTTCGTTTCTTCCTTCCGTCTGCCGGCTTGATCCCTATGGTTCTCAGCTCGACCGTGCCACAAAATCTTCCATACACCTTCCACTTTGACATCGAGCTACCTAAGATCTTGCCAACTCTTCCGCGCTCGTTCAACGGAGGCCCCCGCTATAGCTTGCCCGCCCCCGTCGATGCACGGGACGCGGAGGCACCAGGGGAAGACACGACTCAATGTGTTGTTCGGCAAGCCTCTGCTGCACTGCCCACAGGCTACGTGTTGGACTGTGCTGCTACGGTGACAACCCCATTGCTCGAGCCTAACGAGGAGCTGGAGGAGGGAGAATTCCGTCGGGAGACCAATGTCGCGACATCTGAAGAAAACGGCAGGGATCTTCCTGCTGCTAAGGTATGCCGATTTCGGCCCGGTCTGGCTTTTCGTTCCTACATTCTGCAAAACTACCACTCCGATGTAGTCCTCTCCCTGCTCTCCAACTCATCGCACCTTGCTAAGACTGAACTTTGGATTTGCTGCATTTCTGAAAAAATCGAACCTTCTGTGCATTTAATAAAAAACTCGCTCGACTTCCTCTTCGCTGCGGTGGATTGCTTCAATGTCTCCAAACACTCTGCGTTGCTTTTCTCCTCGCTCATCACCTTGGTTAGCATCCAAGCGGAAATCTGCCTGCGTTGCCCCATTGCCTTGCCGGGGATGACCCTGTTCTTCTTCCCTGGCCTCGCTTCGGCGCGGGAGTTTCGAAATTCAAACGACGCCCAGGGCCCTCTGGTTGACCGGGACCTTGACTGCTACTCCAATAACCGCGTTAGTGAACAATCAATCCTGGGTCCCAAGCCAGCAGCCGTCTAAATCTCTACCGCTAAGCACGACAACGTCTACAACCTAGATCATAAGCCTACGTATCGACACGACGCGACCACTAATGAATCGGACAGTATCGCTATTGTGTCAACCCCAACCCCCGTCCCCTGTCTCCTAAACACCGTACGGCGGAGGCATCTACTTATGGCGTCCCCCACTCTTCTGCTTCTTCCCCTAAAATATACCTGACAGAGAGACAGAACATTAAAAACGGCAGTCTCACGGTCGGCTCTCCCCCTCTCGAATCAAAACGCGAGTCTCTCGACATGGACCTGGATCACCAAAAAGATCTCTCTCTGCACCAGGCGCTCACTATTGAACCCACCACACCGGTGCATGCCGCCTCGCGTGCTGCATGCAGAGTGGAGCTGGACGTCCTCGATTACCCACCTCTTCCCCTCCGGCGTTATGAGCTGACAACACCGCCCGACACCGATCACTTCCAACCATCGCCAGGAACCGAGCTGCCCCCAACCCCTTTCAAAGATGCCCTTCTAGCTGAACCAAGGGGCAACCCCGAGCTCGCCTCGGCTACTCACCACACGCAGCTCACCCCTTTAAAACGGCGATCAAGATACCCGACTCTCTCACCATCCCGCATGCCTTGCTACTTTCGCTGCCTGGCAGCCGACCACTTTGGTGACAACTGCCGCGACCCCGTGCGCTGCGCGCGCTGCGGAGTCTCCGGCCACCGTAGCCTAACCTGCAACTCGGCAACTCCCCTAGCTCTCCACCTCCCTCCTTTCACTTCCACCATGCCTCCGACGGCGCATGAGGCGACGCAACCCGACAGCTCCCGCTCACTAGCCCCCATCGCAGCCATCATCACTGCCCCTGCGAGCGAAATTTGGTTTGGCTCTTACCGTGTCACCATAGACGCGCCGCTGCTGCCGTCTGTTGCGGCCAGCTCAGCCACGGGCGAGACCAACTCGTTGAACAATCCCATTCTCATCTCCTCTGATGACGACTCGGCTCCTGTCTCGCAACATGCGGAAGCCACTGCCAATGAGCCGTTCGGCGTGACGCGCGCGCCGGCCGCTGTCCCTGGGCCCTACTCCGCATCCGACTCCGACAATGGTGTCCTCCTTGGGGTGCCTGCCGGGCGCTTCGCGCAGCCTGGGAGCTCGGAGGGGGCTGCGGCGTGCATGGGTGGCAACCCCATCGACGTCTTCATCCCCGATGGCCTCATCGTCGACACCGAGCGTTTCCTTTTCGTTGTCCTCCACCCAGCGGTGCCGGCAACTTTCGACATCATTCGGAGGACGGTGGAGGCGGCAACACCAAACGTCGTGTTCACGTTCGGCGCCTCCACCTATGGCTCCGCACTCATGATTTTCGACGACACGGAAGGCCGTGACTGCGTCCTCAGCCTCTCGGTGCTCTCTTTCATGGGCATCAAGGTCACCTTGCTCAGGCCTGAAGATACGGAGGACCGATCCGTTATGGAGTATGGTCGCATGGTGGAGTTGGCCGCTACCAACTTTCCACTCGAGCTCTGGCATGAGGCGGGTGCCTTGTACCTATTCAACCACGCCGGCCGACTGTGCTGCATCGACCTAAACTGCATCGAGCACTCGGACCGCTCGTTTGTGCGGGGCTTCATCCAAATCGAGGCCAACGCTACCATTCCTCCCCCCTCGTGCTCCATATGCCCAATAACGACACGATCATAGTCGAGATGCGCATCATCTAATGTTGGGTGATTGGTATCGGCGTGCCTTTCCAGTCCTCCACCGACTCGCCGCCTCCGTCACCCCCTTACCATCCATCTCCGTCAAGGCACGACGCCTTCACCAACATCGTTCCGCGTGCGTGTGACCACATGGACGAGCCGACGGCGGGATTGGACACGACTGCACCGACCCCGGCGTCGCCCGCTAACGCTCTCGGCGACATCGCCGAGCTCACGGCTATGGCACATGACATGGCTGCTGCGGTGGCCAACGTCGTCGTTGCGGACACCGCGGACCTGGTCCAGTCCATCCGTGGCCTTGCTGTCTCAGCTTTCCACGTGGGAACCTCGTCCACGGGTTCGCCTGCGCATGAGAATGAGGTGCGCAAGTGCCGCGTACGCATCAAGAGGGCGAAGGACAGCGTGCAGAAGCTGCGTCGCAGTCACCGGATCGCGGCCAGGGCGGAGGACAACTACATCGATATGCTATCGCAGACCATCAACAAGAAGGCAAACGACCTCGACATGGCCACCATCTCCGAGGACCTCGCCATAGCCTTCTCGGCGACTGGTTTGGCGGAAAACCCGGGGCGCCCTGCGAGGTGGCCCTGGCTTGCGGTGCTGATGACGATGACGCCAAGCCCATCTCTGACGTCGCGGTGCTGCCCCGTGCTCCATGATCGCGGGCTGCCTTTTGACGGAGGCGTGCAGGACTGGTGGCCACGTCGTTTTCCTGCAGCAGTCCCCCCCGAGCTACGCTCCAGCGGCGCTCAGTAGTGGCCTTGACCTAGATCCCCCCTTGTTTCTGTTTTAGAACTTCGTCCGTCCGTACTTTGCTTCCGTGTAATCGGTTTTAATGTTATGAATATGTTGGAGCCTAAAAACCACTTTGCCCCCCTCTCTGCTTTGTTCCACCGTAGGTGTACTCACGCGTCTGATGGATAAGCTCTCCTTTGATATTGCTTCCTGGAATCTTCGAGGGCTCGGTGATTACAACAAATGCAGCGATGTACTAGCCAAATCATTACTCTTAAACCTCAAATTATGCTAATCTAGGAAACTAAACTTAATGACTGTAATCATCTCAAGGCCCAAACTTTCATCACTAAATTCTGCAACCAATTCTCCACTTTACCTGCTAACGGTTCAGCAGGGGGTCTGATCATTTCTTATTCCCCCAAATTTTTCTCTCCGCTAAAAGAACACATTGGCTCGTTCACTCTATCCTTAACCCTAAAAACCTTTACTTCTCTAAAACCTATTCAGATAACAAATGTCTACGCGCCTACGGCGCAAGCTCTGAAAAAAGATTTTCTCGATGAACTCATCAGCCTTAGGCCAGCTGATAACACACCTTGGCTTATCCTTGGCGAATTGAACCTAATGCGGTACGCTAGCGAGAAAAACAATACAAATTTCCATCAAGTAAACGCCTATATGTTCAATGATGTGATCCATCTTTTAGCTCTTATTGAGCTGCCTCTTCTGGACAGGTCCTACACTTGGACAAACAACCGCCCCAAACCAACTCTTGAGCGTATTGACCGAGCTTTCATCAACTCCGACTGGAACGCGGCCTTTCCCAACTCCTCTCTCTCTCTCTTCTAGGACTAGGTTCCTATCTGACCACGTCCCTCTGATTGCTTCAATATCCACTTCGGTGCCACGCCCCATGACGTTCTGTTTTGATCCCTCTTGGGCTTGCTTCCCTTCATGGAGGACTGTCGTGAATAGATCATTAGCTTCCGCTCAATTGAAAAATACGGACGCCGCTAGGTCCTTGGCCGCCTCCCTCAAATCTCTGCGCTCCGTCTTGAAATCTTGGCGAAAAAACACTACTCCAATCCACCTTATGGAGGCTAACTCCAGGTTCATTATCTCCTACCTAGACATCATTAAGGAACACCGTCCACTCTCTAGCCCAGAGAGTTCCCTAAGGAAGGTGGTCATCACAACTCTTAGGACGCGCTATTCGGTCTCGTATCTCCCAATGGAAAACTAGGGCCAAGATTAAGTTCGCCATCGACGGAGACGAAAACACTAAATATTTTCATGCTTGTGCTTCTAACAGACTTCGTCATAACAAAATCGGCTCTCTCGACCACAGAGGTAGTCAGGTGTCTAACCACTCCCAAAAGGCCCAAATCTTGACCGATTACTTCTCCATTCTCATCGGAACAACTGAAAACATGACTTGGAATTTTGACCTCGCCACCATCTACCCGCATATCGCCCAAGGGCTCACTGACCTCGACCTCCCGTTCACGGATGATGAAATTAAAAATGCGTTTCTAGGAATGAACCTGAACGCCAGTGCCGGACCTGACGGTTTCTAGCCAGCCTTCTAGAGGAAATTTTGGCCAAACATCAAATCACAAATAAACAATCTTTTCAAGCACTTCTTCTCTCTTGACTTGGACCTTTAGAGTATTAACATGTCCTACATGATTCTCCTCCCCAAGGGAAACGACGCCCGAACAGCCGACGCCTTCTGTCCTATCGCACTTCAGAACTACCCAATTAAAGATATTGCTCGCCTTCTAACCAATAGAATGCAGAAAAAAATAGATAATCTTGTCCACAATAACCAGACTGGCTTCATTTCAGGAAGAGGTATATCAGAAAACTTCATCTTCGACATTCTTAACTGCTGCCACAAACGCAAAGCCCCAGCCATAGTCATAAAACTCGACTTCCGGAAAGCTTTTGACTCGGTTAACTGGAACTCTCTGCTGTGTATCCTAACGCACAGAGGCTTTCCTCCTCGCTTTGTCACCTGGATTCAAGCCCTCCTGGAAACTGGCATGACGGCTGTTTTACTTAACGGGGTGCCAAGACCGTGGATCAACTGCAAAAAAGGACTGCGGCAGGGCGACCCCCTCTCCCCCTACCTATTCATCACCATTGGAGATATCCTCCAACAAATGGTTATTCAAGCCTGCACTATCGGGCTCCTTGCACACCCTTTAGTGGATGACATCCCTTGCCATGTCCTACAATATGCCGACGACACCCTAATTATGGTTCGGGCTTCCCCTAACGCGGCAGCCAATCTAAAAAAGATCCTAGATGACTTCTCCGCTGCCACGAGCCTTTTGATTAACTTTAACAAAACTACCTTCGTCCCTATTCACATCCACGAGACTGAAGCCCACGAAATTGCTCTCACTCTTGGCACATCCACATCTTCCGTCCCGCAGACCTATCTGCCCCCCCCTCAGACAGGAAACTCGCTAAGGGAGCTTTCTAACCTATTATCGACAATATTGACCGGTACCTCGCAGGATGGCGATCTTCACTCTTATCAAACGGAGGGAAACTTGTCCTCCTCTACTCTGTACTCGATAGCCTCCCTACACACTTCATGTCATCCATCCTTCTTCCTGCTGTGGTTATTAACGCTATTGACGGTAAGCGAAGATGCTTCTTATGGACCTCAGATGACAATTGCACAGGAGCACAATGCCTTGTTGCTTGGGACAAAGCTTGTACTCCGAAGGGTGGGGGCGGTCTTGGGATAAAAAAATTAAATGCACAGAATGTTTGCTTACTTGTGAAAATTTTCTTCAAATTCCTACATAGCCACCATACACCTTGGAAACATTGGATATCACTTCAATCCCCCTTTGCTACCCACTCCACCAACAGATCCTTCCTAGGGAAAATTATATCCAAATACATGCCAATGCTCTCCCAATTAACCAAATGCACTGTCAACAATGGTGCTTCCACATATGTTTTGCATGATAGATGGCTGCTTCTAGAGCCGCTGGCTGACGCTTTTCCGGCTCTATTCTCCACCACACTAAACCCATGGCCTTCGTTGTGGATGTTTTGCATAATGAGGCCGAGATAGACCTCCAAAATAGGCTAACCAATGCGGCGAAAAGCCAACTTGTTGTTCTCTCTTTGTTGTTGCACGACATTTCCCTCTCAGGCGAGATGGACACACGCGTGCTACTCGATGGCTCCCCTTTCTCCACTAAAGGGGCGTACGAGGTGATGCATGATGGCATACACAACTCGGATTCAGAGCGCATTTGGACCACTCAAGTGCCGGGTAAGGTTAAGATCTTCGGATGGCTACTTGCCCTTGACAGACTGAACACGAGAGCCAATCTACATCACAAGCATATTCTGGATCACTAGAGCTGCCCTCGCTGCATGGCTCCGCAGGAGGACATGGACCACCTATTCTTCACATGCCCTCAGGCGGCTCTAATCTCGGAGAAGATTGGACTGCACGGCCACCCATTATCCTTCACTTTGGTTTGGGATACTCAGATGCCTGACTGCATTTGGCACTCCTTGGCCCTCATCATTCTTTGGAAAATCTGGAATGCCAGAAATGCAATGGTATTTAGGAAAAATAACCAGCCTTCTAACATTTTCATTGCAAATATTACGCACGACCTAACCATTTGGTCTCACCGTTTCAAAAAAACGGATCATAGATAAGCAGCCGACTTGTGGCGTGTCCATCTCTCCCTATGTAATATCTAAAACAGTTTGAGTAATATACAGGTGGGGATTCTCTCCCCCGTTGACAGCCTAAAAAAACAGTCATAGGAGGAGTAGAGCCGGCCCAAGAGAGAACTGCCACTGGCTGGCGAAAGGGCTCTGGCCGTGTCCCCCTATACAGCACCTATAGCGATCCATCGCTCCGACTCGCCCGCCTTCGCTAGCTAATCGCTGGTTTGCTCGCTCGGTCCTGGGCCAGCCCATTTAATTTTTTTTCCTTTTTAATTTCTGTTGTTAGAAAAAATTTATATAACTTAAAATTAATATTTTTTAAATGGTGAACAAATTTTAAGTTTGAACGATTCCAAGAAATAAAAAAATGTTACGTATGAACAACTCTCAAATTTGAACATTTTTTATTTGAACAATTTTAAAATTTGAACAGTTTAAAAAAAATATGAACGATTTTCAAATCTGAACAATTTTCGAAAATACAACAAATTTTTAAAATAAACAAATTTCAAAACTGAACGTTTTTTCATTTGAACATTTTTTATCTAAACAATTTTTGAATTTAAACGTTTTAAGTTTAAACAGATTTCAAACGAATATTTTCGCATAGAAAGAAAAAAAATGAAAAAATAACAGAAAAGAAAAAAAACAAAACGGAAATAAAAAACAGAAAAAAATGGGGAAAAAAAGACAATAAAAAGTTAGAAAGGGCTAGCTGAACACGAACAGTTAACTATCCTAGTGGTTGCGTATGATGGCGCAGGTTCTTGGTTCACCTCAGGTCTTGGGTTTGAATACCCTTACCCACCCATTTTTCATGCATATTTTCTGTGCGCGAATAGACTTAATGGGCCGGCCCGTCTCGAACTGGTACGCGGGCGAGATAATGACTTGCTATAAGCGTCATATAGTGCTGGCGCTCTGGCCGGTTTTGACGGCTTCGCAACCCGTTAACTCCAACCCGCGGCGCGCGACCGGCCGTCACGAGAGACACTGCGGCGGCAGTGCTGTCTCACTGTTTCATCACTTCCCCACACGGCCATACCACGGCCGCGTGAACGCAACCGTTTTCTTCCGTCGTATTCCGGAACCTACCAGGCCAACCAGCAGCGCAGCGCACCGCGGTCTCGCGCGGGCCGCCAACCCGTCAACTCCAAACCGGCGTCCACTGCCCACAGGACACGACACGCCACGCCGCAAACCCGATCCCTTTTTAAAGCGGCGGCCACCCGCCCCGAGACGGCACAAGCAAGTCCACATCCAACTTCAACTCAAACCCAAGCGACCGAAATTCGATTCTTCCTTACCCAAAACCCCCCACCCACCGTCGCCGCGATGTTCCTGGTCGGCATAGTGGCGGAGCTGCTGGAGGACTACACGCTGCTGGTGGCGCAGGTGCTGGAGCAGCTGCTCAACGACGCGCCCTTCCCCCGCCGGATGCGCACGCTCATGCTGCGGAGCATCCCCTTCGTCGGCCCGCCGCCGCTGCCGCCACCGCCGCCGCACGCCCTCCGCGTCACCACCCGAGGCTGATGCGTCGAGTCGCCCGCCTGCCTGCCTGCCTGCCAGGCCCGTCTTGCCCAGGCGCGAGCCGCTGGCTGATGGATTAGGCTGAATTCAGACTCTTGGCTTGTTTCCTCTTCCGGTCAATTTTGTTCATTTGTTTGGTGTACAGTGTGCGCCCTCTCCGTGGTTCTGTAAATAATTTATACGAGATGAAGGGAGCTTTGAGTTCTTTTATGTTTGCGGATAATGCGAGGTGTGTTTAATTTCTGGATGGAATAATCAGTTCGTGATTGGTTGACCGGGACGAACGAATTTTCTGGATAAACACGATCTAGGTGGCCACTGACAAGATTTAGGTGGCCGCTGACAAGAATGGCTTTTGATATATTTTGATGGTGACATTTCCACTTTCCACCAGCCTCTTCTCTTTTCGATTGGTGATCGTCGTTCACTCATAATAGCAAGGAGCCAAGGAATACCTCAAGCCTATCCATACGAGGACGCCAAGATGGGCCAACACCATAACATCAGCTCCGATATCGACGATTTCACTTGTAGAACAGCGAAGCACCGCACAGGTCCTGGACAGAAACTAGAGCGCGTTTTTTTTAACACTAAAACCTACCTTTATTAGATACTAGTAAGCATACTCGTGCGTTGCAACAGGGGAGAAAATCTATGGCGTGGAGATGTATTTAGTATGTTTTCGTCGGAACAAACACATTGAAAACATATGGCTTTAATGTGTCCCCGGCATGCTCGACGATTAAGAGGGTGTGATCGTGAACCGCAATCGACATCTCAAGCCAATGTTAGTACTGGTATATTGTAGAAATGTTAAACACGAGCGGAATGGCAGGATGTTGGAATTGTCCAAAGGCATAATTCTGGTGAAATCAGTCGAAACGGTAAAGTCTACATAACAACGAGAAGGCGCAGATGTCGAGCATTGTTAGATTGACGAGATTCCTACAAAGTCGATAGCTCAAGATTGCTTATTACTAAGTGAAGTCAGTCGGAGCAATGAGATTCTCGCGAAGTAAGTGAGAAGGCGAAGATGCCGAGTACGGTCGAAACGGGGATATTCCGACGAAGTCAAAACTCAAGGTTTCTTATTACTTTGTCGTTTATAGGTGATACCACATCGGAATTGTATGGCAATGTTTCCTAGCTAGACTCCTACAATACGTCAATCAAGCAAATGAATCTACGCAATTAGTAAAAAGCAGTATATGCTTCTTTCAATGCACATGCTACAGATAGCTTTAGTTAAAAACAAAATCTAAGTATACACACTAACAAGAAAATATGTTATCTTATACAGTTTACATCTTTAAAGGTACCCTGTAAAACACAATATTGGTCACTAAATCCAGTGCATATGTATACATTTGTTCAACTTTTTTTTTCGTGACAAGATCCTTAAGATGTCACCATGATGAGCAACATCACGGACTTAGTCTTCCCGGCATCCACACACACACATATAGAGTATAAACAACATGAATGAAGATACTTCCCTAGAATAAATTGTCAAGTATATGGTTCTGATCTTAGTTCCAAGACATGTGCTTATTGTATTCTCAGATATGTGTAACTGATGTTGTTGAGTCACCAATCAAAAACCTATGCTAACAGCTTGCATTCTGGGTGGTATGCATTTCTAGCACCTACAATGGCCCGACATGAACCTTATGTGATAGTACTATAGTAACTCAGCTCAGCTACTTTGAAAGTCCAGTTAACAATCAATTCATTAAGCCGGTAGTGATTTTAGATGAGAGATTCGAAGGCAGAAATGTGTTATTATCTGTACACTTGGTAAGCTGAAAAGGATTCTAAGAATCAATAGAAATTCCCATAGTTTTATATGAATAAATTGACACGAACAGATTCTACACCGAAATTGTTGCATAAATAAACATCAATATTATCTATCTTAAACCTGAGTTTAGGTTCTTGATTTTTCCTATATGTTCTGTACAAGGAAAACATCAAGTAATCACATCCAAAGTTTTACCTTAGGCTTGCTTGAAGCGATAACCCGTTTGCAGGTTCAGAATCAATCGCATCAGTCAGCTCAGATTCATCAGCATGCCCTTGTGTTGTCAATCCATGTCTGACGAGAACAGAGTTGCAGAACTGAAGGACTGGGTGAGATCGCGATCGACCATGAAGGCGTGCACCTTGTCTAGGTCCGCCTCCCAGAGTAGGCGGCCGAAGAGGCTGAGCTGGTCGATGTCATCTGGGCTTGCGAGCGGAGCGAGGTCCAGGAAATCTCTCGTTGCTTGTCAGGACTCAGGATGTCCTCTGCCTTGAGCAAGCACACGGAGGTCTATCCGGCGAGTTGATCTTGAGAGGACAACACCATCGAAAGGAAGAGCGGCAGAAGAATCGGACCTAGCTCCACGGATCGGAAAGCCCGACCTACCATCGAAGCTCCCAGGCCGGCCACCATGGTCACCAGAAGGGGGAGGAGAAGCTGATCTGGAGAGCGCCTTGGCAGCGGAGACGGGGGGACCCCTGCCGGGCGTGGCCTGAGATGAGCGCGTTTTAGAAGGCAGCGCGTCAGACGAGCATCCGGTTCATCAACACTTGCGCGTAGTTGTTGCTCTCTTCTTGTCTCTGTTTCTTCCGTTGCACATCGCGGCTGGATTTCTGGGGCAAAATCCCGCGTCTGCATCTCCTCTATGTTCACGTGCCCTGGCAGCCATAGGTGCGCTCGCCCGTGGAACACCTTGCGCCCTCGCCGCGTGTCGCGTGGCTGGCGAGGACGCCGTCTTCGCCTGCCGTGCGTCGCGTGGCCAGCAAGGACGCCACTGCCTGTCGCGCGTCGTGTGGCCGGCGAGGACGCCGCCGTCGCCTGCCGGCACGTCGCGGCCGAATTTTGGGGGCAAAATCCCTTGTCTGCATCTCCGCTATGTTCACGTGCCCCGACAGCAATAGGCGCACTCCCCATGGAAGAACTTGTACCTAGCAATAGACGCCGGACCAGCTACAGCACCCGCGCATCGCATGGCTGGCGAGGACGCTGTCGTTGCCTGTCGCGCGTCGTGTGGCCAGCGAGGACACCGCCGCCGCATTCCGCGTGTCGTGTGGCCGATCTTCTATCCGCCGAGCCGGTCTCGTGCATCCGCTCCCCGCTCGGCCGGCAAGGGCATAGCACGCACCTCGAGTTTCCCTCTGCACCTCCGAAGTCGTCCCTCCGACGAGCCGCGATCTTCTTGATTTGTCGTCCTGCATGTCCACGGACACCACGATTACATCCGAAGCGTATTTATGGGACATCTTCCTGTCCTTCTTCCAGCCGAGTTGGACTCCGGATCGACATAGAGGGTCGATCCAGCCGAGGACAAAGGTTCCACGGAAAACGTACCGGCCGACGGACGAAAACGCACTTTGACGGACGAATAAACGAATAAACGGACGAAAAACGAGAGGAAGAAACCGTAGAGCTTTTATTATTAGGTAGGTATAGGTATAGATAACAAGTTACAGCACATAGATTACAACTTTCAACATGCGAAAAGAACTGCTGAAAAAACATGATGTTTATGCTGAAGAGCACAACCGGAGCCAGCTGCCAGGGGTCTGTTGATAACTTGAACACAACAAACCTGCAATCGTACTCTTCCGGGGTCTCTCGCAATCTCGTCAACCGTAGAGCCAGTGGCTCAACCAACAATCGCGTTGACAGATGCATATGAGGTAGGAGATTGAGCTGTAGATCTAAAATGTCCATCACCGAGCTCAAATCAGGAGGTTCTTTGCCGTTAAATCTGAGAAACTGCTGCAGAGACACTCTCACCCGCCTCCGGCATGTCCCGAACAGCAAGAACACAGTAAGAACGCATAATCATCATGCCCAATAGTTTGCATTCGATGCAAAGCATGGCAACCAGACCGATAGCAAGAAAGCACATAGGATGAACCTGCACCAGCTGATCGTAGATCACAGCAGCCGAAAGAAGCTGCCATGTAGAGATTCCTGTAATGGTGCTTAGTCCAAGCTGAACCACCTCCAACCTCCCAGATTGCAGAGTCGCCAATCCCGGTCTCCTCGCCACCTTGGCCGAGCAGAACATGGATGTGCATTCCCAATCTAGCAGGGAAGAGAAAATTCATAGCAGCATCAGAAATCAACCTCATCTGAGCAGATCCGCTCCAGAAGATTGTCCACCATAGAACCCTTCTCAAACAGAGCTGGTCAACTCCGTCCGCCACGCTGGAACCGACATGAAGTGATCTCAGATCCTGCCTGCCTCCTCGTGGAGCTCCTGATCCGCCCACGACCCACCATCCTTCGCCTCCATGGCGACCAGATCGAGTGGGCGAAGAGCAGAATAGAGAGAGGCCCTTGTTCCCATCACCGGCGAGCTTATTTAGGGTAGGAAACGAGGAAGCTGGAGTAGCGTCGTTGCCCACCGCCTCCAACCTCTGAAGAACTGAGAGCAGCAGAACAACCACCACCCAACGCCGGCGGACGCTCAAAAGCCGCAGTTGAGGTCTTCCCCTCGGCATCACGCCATATGCTACATAGGACAACACTAAAGCAGCAAACTGAAAACTAGAAGTACTACTACTATGTATAGAGGGAGCACGACCATCGACACCATGGTCACGCCGACGAGCAACGATGCCGGAGCTATGGAAGGGGAGGGGCGGCAGCTGCGCGAAAAAGTCGACTCTCAAGGTGTCGGTGAGGATAAGGCTTCCATTAGGGCGCGTTTGATAGCTGCACTTCCTTGCTCGTTGATGGCAGGTCCTCACACATATCCACACTTATATGGCTCTTAGCCACGTTGTGTGACTAGTTTGGTAGGTTGCATACGTGGTGGCTACATGAGTTCGTTACTTCAGTGCGCTCTGTTTGTTAGTCTGCATATTACTTTGGGGCTGAGCTGAAGAGGTCACACCATATTTGGTAGCATGTAAGAGTCCTGCTATTGTTACATGGATTCAAATATGGTGAGGTTATCAGTGTGGATGATACATTTAATCATACATGACCTTAAAAAACATGAACATCATGATCACCACAACGAGAATGATGGTTATAAAGTCTTTCATCGTACTAATACATTTAATCATACATGACCTAGAAAAACAGGAACATCACGATCACCACAACGAGAACGATGGTTATAAAGTCTTTGATCCTACTACCTTACACCTGATTTGCCACTTCGCATACCACTTCATGAGCTGCTATCTCATGAGCTACCACGTCAATACCGTTGAGAAAGTTGGAGTAGTTCTGATGTGCCTACTCCAAAGTTTCAAAACCTTTGTCGGGGGGTTACCCCCGAGTAGGGGTAAGGCAAGTGATAAAGGCAAGATCAAAGGAGAGGCTTGGCTGAGTAGCTGGCTACCCGGTGCACGCTACCCGGTCGACTGCTATTCGGCCATACACGCTGATAGCCAGGAGAAAGAATCAAGGAAGTTATTCTCCTCCGAGTAGAGGAAGTGGTCCGAGTAGAGGTGGCGGTTTCCTACTCGGGCCAGAAGTCAAAGGAGCCGTTCTGACACAGGATCCCGCGTATCCTGGGTCCGTACTGGTGCACTGTTCATATGCAGAGCGCGTGCTTATCCGCGCCAGGGTGTCAGCAGGGCGGTGCAGGTTAGGAGGCCTACCCTGTGGCCGTGTCAGTGATAACAGATCGTCTTCTTGGTTTTGCACAACGACTTTCCACACAAGACAAACTAGGAAGCCAAAGCTGTCAGCGAGAAGCTGGAAGTGTGCAGTGTGCACACTATGTCGACATCTGTTTGTACTTTTCCCTCTTGGTTGTATCCGGCAGGGCACCAGTATATAAGGTGCCCTACCCCCTCCTACGCGAGGGATGCTAAGATACGTTGCGTGAGTTCACATTCTTGACCTAGATCATCACGTGGAAGAAGAGTGGCTACTCGGCGGTAGGCCAAACTTGTACTGTGGCTACTCGGTGACACACAAATACAAAGAGAGAAAGGCAGGAGTAGGGGTTTTACCTCCACACGAGGGCCCTGAACCTGGGTAGATCTTGTTGTTTGCAGTGATTGATTCATCCCACGCGCGGCTACTCGCTGCGTGATCCCTCCCTGAGCACCTCCAGCGTCCATCGACCCCAAACAATTAGCCATCCTATGGCATCTGCCATGATACCACCACGACAGTTGGCACCCACCGTGGGACAACCAGCGTCGCTGGCTGGAGTTCACGTTCGGACGGGATCCATTTCTGCTACTGGGGAGCGCGTGGTCTGTGGCCTTGTCCACAGATTTGGCTCTTTCGACTTCGTCATCGACAACGCCGGCGATTTCGGCGGCAGGGCCATGCCAGAGGGCGGCACGGTGCTCTCCTTCGGTTCGCACCTCGTCTACGTCGCCACCACCATCGTCCGCGAGTACCCCGAGCAGGTGCACGTCGCGGAAGATCCCCCTGCTGTCATCGCTGCACGCGGAAAGCCGACTGGCTGTTCTGCAGACAGCGTGGAAGTGCTGATGACCGGCCCGGCTATCGCTGCCGGGAAGGGCGCGGCCGCATCCGCGGCAGTCGTTGAGGAGCTTGCTGACACGAGTCAGAGTACCCCGAGCAGGTGCACGTCGCGGAAGATCCCCCTGCTGTCATCGGTGCACGCGGAAAGCCGACTGGCTGTTCTGCAGACAGCGTGGAAGTGCTGATGACCGGCCCGGCTATCGCTGCCGGGAAGGGCGCGGCCGCATCCGCGGCAGTCGTTGAGGAGCTTGCTGACACGAGTCAGCTCCCGAGAACGCACAAGCCCTACGACGCGCCTCACAACATCCCGGGCTACATCCCTCCTTCCACGACATCGACGATACCGGCATCCGCCGTGCGAGTAGGCATGCTGCCTCCCACCGAGCTCGAGCTTATGACCATGAGGGCGCAGCTCGACCAGCAGCGCCAGGCACTGCTCGCCGAGCAGCTGGAGCTGGAAAAGGTTAGGCTCGAGCTTAACCTGGACCAGAACGAGTACAACAGAGCTCATGGCTTTACACCTGTGGTTAGGAGGCCTGCCAAGGCAGGCGCTACGCGCCGCAACCTAGGCACCGAGATGGCAGTGTTGGTGAAACTGCTGGCCAAGCTGGTAGCCAAAACACCGCCACCACCAGAACCAAATACAACACCCCCGCCAAAACCCTTAGAGCTGCTGAGGCTGTAGCTGCTGAGTTGCCGCATCTCGCTGGCGACGCGCGCGTTAGGCAGCAGGAGAGGCTCAATGAGCTAGTGCTAGAGGCTGCTAGGCAGAACGAGGAGTTCCGGAAAGCCAATCCGGGTGCTGGAGCTTCTCAGGTGGTGCATTCGCATGCGGATAGATCTAACGATCAGGCCTCATCACCGCATCCCAGCCGTGAGAGGGACCGGAGTGGGCACTCTGGCAGAGACAGGCAGATGCAGGTGTACGACCCGGCTGTCGCCGCGAAACAGCACGTTGTGCCGCGACAGTCCGGTCAAAAACACAACACTGCAGGAGCAGGCTATCAAGCCCATAAAGCTCATAGCCAGGCGCGAAATGGAGATCGCCCAGGCCCTTCTCAGCATCCGGTTGCTCAGCCTACTCGGCAGAGACCGCAGCCGCGTGCGATCGCGCCAGCCGCCAACCCGGTGGATCAACCTGCAGTCGTGCAGGTGGACAGATATGATGATGGCTACTCGGCTATGGGGTTGGCTGGCTATGATATCCTGGATCGCGTGGGTGAGCGTGTGCTGGAGCCTAGTGATGCCAGGCACAAGCTGGACCGGATTAGTCTATCCGCGCAACTCGAGAGCAAGGGGCCGCCTGGCCCAGAATGCTTTGGCCCACGCATCATGACAGAGCCATCCGTGAAGCAGTTCCAGCTCTCTAGGGGGACCAAGTGCTATAACGGCAGCACCAAACCGGAAGATTGGCTTAATGACTATGTCACAGCCGTGCACATTGCAGGCGGCAACCGGAGATGGGCTGTGCGGTACATCCCGCAGATGCTAGAAGGACCAGCAAGAACTTGGCTCAACAACCTGCCCAAGCACAACATCAACTGCTGGCTTGACTTCGCGGAGGCCTTTGTCAGCAACTTCAACAGCACCTACCAGAGGCCGAATAGGCCGCAGTAGCTGTCCGCTTGCAGGCAGCGGGAAGAGGAGACGGACCGAGAATATCTTACTCGGTGGAGTACTCTGAGGAACACCTGCGAGGGTGTGAACGAGGCCCAGGCCATCACTTGGTTTGCGCAGGGCTGCGGGCATGGCAGCATGTTGTGGCAAAGGCTGTAGAGAGAGATGCCGAGTACTCTCGCAGAGACCATCCGGATTGCGGATCAGTACGCACTCGGTGACCCAACTCAGCCTCTTCTTGATGCTGCTGAGCCGAGAAGGAGCTACAACAACAACAAGCGCAATGAGTTCCGCAACAAGCGCAAAGGTGACCGGATTGATACCGGGTACGATCCAGAGGAGGTGAATGTTGTGGCTATCGGAGCTGGGAGTAGGCAGAGGCCAAAAACTGCTGGAGCCCAGTACGGGCAGAACCAGAATCAGGGCCAAGGCAACAAAAAGCCATACAACGCTCCCCAGCGGGGTAGCGGCAACTCGGGTCCTGTTCAGAACTTTGTCTTCAAGGACATGAAGGATGGCCCATGCAGATTCCATACTCGGCATCCCGCTAGACCCGCCAACCACACTACTCGGCAGTGCAGTTGGTGGGAAGAGATCAAGAATGAGGGCCTGCCTCCTCCTCCTCCTCTGCCAGCTGCGAATGCCAACGTGCAACCTACTTGCGCACCCGCTGCACGGCCTCCAGCTTTCCCGAGAAGAGAGAATGTGAACCAGGTGGCTTTAGGAGCCAACCGCTACTTCAACAACGATGGCTACCGCAACAACAACAACAACGACCGCAACCGCAACAACAACAGAGGAAACAACAACAGAGGTAACAACAACAATGGTAACAATGGCGACGGAGGCCGCAACCAGTACCAGGAGCATCACGAGAGCTACATGATCTTCACATCTGAGCCCGTCGACAAGCAGTCTCAGCACAGGCGTGCCATGGAAGTCAATGCTGTGATCCCTGCTGTTCCTCACTACATGCACTGGTGCAACCAAGAGATCACGTGGTCCAGAGTGGATCATCCTAAGGTGATGCCCAACCCGGGTAGCTACGCCTTGGTGGTGGATCCCACCTTCTTGGATCCTGAGAAGAACGTGAGGTTCAGCAAGGTACTGATCGACAATGGCAGCAGCATCAACATTGTGTACAGAGACACACTTGAGAAGCTCGGTATGGCCGAGAACATGCTGCTACCCAGCAAGACCACTTTCCACGGCATTGTGCCGGGAGTTTCTTGTTCTCCAATTGGCCGAGTGTGGATAGACGTTCTATTTGGCACCAGGGAAAACTGCCGCACAGAGAGCCTGCAGTTCGACGTAGTTGATCAACAGAGCCCCTATCACGCCCTACTCGGCAGGCCTGCTCTGAGCAAGTTTATGGCCTCTACTCATGCTGCATATTTGAAGATGAAGACCCCTGGTCCCAATGGCGTGATCACCATCTCTGGTGATTACAAGAAGTCTATGGAGTGTGCCTCTGCTGGTTCTCAGTTGGCGGAGTCTATGGTGATTGCTGCCGAGAAGAAGAAGATGTACGAGGTGGTGGCTATGGCGCAATCCGCGCAAGGTGGTGCGCCCGGCATGCCGAGTTCCCAGCACGGGAAGGCGTTCCAAGCATCCCAGGAGACGAAGAAGATCCAGGTTGACCCTGAGTTCCCCGACCGTGTTGCCATCATTGGCTCAGGGTTGGGGGAGAAATAGGAAAGCGAGCTCATCCACTTCCTCCGTGAGAATCGGGACGTGTTTGCCTGGTCCAATGAGGATCTACCAGGTGTCCCGAGGGAGTTGGTTGAGCACTCGCTACATGTGCGTCCTGACGCCAAACCAGTGAAGCAGGCTATGCGCCGCTTCGGAGATGAGAGTAGGAAGGCCATCGGTGATCAGATCACCAAGCTGATGATAAGCAATTTCATCATGGAGGTGTTGCATCCGGATTGGCTAGCCAACCCGATCATGGTTGAGAAGAAGAAGGAGGACCCCAAAGCCGCTACCGCATGGCGCATGTGCGTCGACTACACTGACTTGAACAAGGCCTGCCCCAAGGATCCCTTTCCGCTACCCTGCATCGATCAGATGATCGATTCCACTGCCGGTTGTGAGCTTTTGTCTTTCATAGATGCCTATTCTGGTTTTCATCAGATAGCTCTCAACCCTGCTGATCAAATAAAGACTGCTTTCATACCCCGTACGGGGCTTATTGCTATCGTGTCATGTGCTTTGGGTTGTGGATTGCGGGTGCTACTTATCAGAGATGCATGCAGAAATGCTTGCATGATCAACTCGGCAAAAATGTGCAGGTGTACGTAGATGACATTGTCATCAAAACGAATAAAACACATACTCTGCTTAGTGACCTTGTGGAAACTTTTGCTAACTTGCGCAAGTATAAGATGAAGCTGAACCCAAGTAAATGCACTTTTGGCGTCCCGGCTGGCAAACTACTCGGCTTCTTGGTATCCAGTCGGGGCATTGAGGCCAATCCTTCAAAGATAAAATCTATTGAGAGCATGTCTTTGCCGAGATCCCTGAAGGATGTGCAAAAAATCACTGGTTGTTTGGCATCTCTGAGTCGTTTCTTGGACAGAATGGGCGAAAAGGCTCTGCCTCTAGATCAATTGATGAAGAAAAGCGACAAGTTCGTCTGGACACCGCAAGCTGATGTGGCATTCAATGAGCTGAAAGCAATGCTGGGTAGCGCTCCCATCTTGGCTAGCCCGCTACCAAGGAGCCAATGCTGCTATATATTGCTGCTACCAACCGAGTAGTCAGCGTGGTGATCGTGGTGGAGCGAGAAGAGGAAGACAAAAGTGTGCAGCGGCCAGTGTATTATCTCAGCGAGGTGCTGTCCAGCTCAAAACAGAACTACCCACACTATCAGAAGATGACTTATGGCGTGTACCTGGGCGCCAAGAAACTGAAGCACTATTTCCAGAAGCATCCCATCACCCAGTGACGGACCTACAGGGTATGCCCGATATGCCGTGGCATACCCTGCAGCCCATCCCACCTATGAATGTGTATTGCGGCAGATAAATAATAGGCCAAGTCAGGCCTGGCCTGGGATACCGAAAAACAAATATAGGAAACAGAACCTAGCGATGGAAGTTAGCAGTGTCCAGCGCGTCGGCGGCTTGGACTTCCCGTACTTGCGCGAATAGATCGAACTGAATGTTTTTCCAGCGCCTAGCGATCCTCTATGGTTCCAAGAGATCTTGGCCTGCCGCTGCATGATGGCTGACCCTGCCTCTGCCGACCGGGCCCTGAAAGGACTGACGCCCAGCTACTCTGCTAGGTAATTAGGTATTCCGCCAATGAAGGGTAGCATCCTCTGGTATGTGTCAAATTATTTTTCTCCAATAATTAGGTATTCCTCCGGTGAGGTAATTACGATCACTAACTACCAATTTTTTACTAATTACCAATTTGTTACTATTTTTTCTTTTGAAAGGCAATTTTTTTACCATTTGTTAGTGTTTGAAGATGTACTACACGAGCTAGCAGGATAGAGCTGTGTCAAATTGCTTGCTTATAATTCTAGGTGACCCCTCGGCGACGGCCGCAAACAACTGTCAGCGGGACAACAACAAGGTCTGCATCTGTTGCACAATAATCTTTGAATTTTGGTTCTATCATTGAATGTGATTGTGAGTTTTTTAAAAACGTTCCATACCGTACTCACGTATTTTATGAGTTTTGAACTATTTGTATGGTAATTTGTGCAAATTTCGTACTCCCTCTGTCTCATATTAAGGATCGCAAAGATGTATAAAAATGGATATGTCTAGACATGTTTTAGTGTTAGACACATCCATTTTTATCAAATATTGCCACAGTTAATATAAGACGGAGGGAGTATTTAATCTATGAGTTACATAATATGTGTTGCTTTTATACCGTATTACAATGTAAATTTAAAATTATTTATTAAATTGGGAAATAGATTTTATCAAAATAGCCAGCAATTTTTTGGTACGGCATACCCAATGGCAAAATCCTAGGTCCGCCACTGCCATCACCGTGGTGAGTTCAGCTCCCATCTCGGATATCATGGGCAACAAGGAAGCAAGTGGCAGAGTAGCCAAGTGGGCAATCGAGCTTGTCGTGGGATAATCACGGCAGACGTTACCGGGGGTAACTTATCTTGGGGCAAGACGACACTGGTGTTTGGGAGAGGGTTTAGCTCAGAGGAAAACATGATGATATGCGATCCGGTAGCCGGCAAGCAAGTCGCCGAGTCTCCGATCTCGATATATTAATCTCAACTCTCGTGTTACACTGGATACTCGATACCTAGCGATATTGCTCGAACTCTTGGGTCCCTGAACCTAACCTAGGGGCCGGCTTATAAAGCATCCGGACCCCCTGGCTTGCCCTCCAAGGCGCACCCTGAATCCTACCCGGACACCGCATACAGAACCCTAACTTTCCTTACCGTAACCCACAATCCGGGTTACCAGGCCTACAAACTTGGGCCTTCTAAAAGTTCCTTTATCCTTTGCCGGATCTCACGTAGTGTCCTTTGGGCCGAGTTACACCTTGGTGTTGGGCTACCGGGTTATCATCCCTCCATCAGTAGTCCCCAGAATAGCCTGGGCTTCACGGGATCCTCCTTGAAGCGCTTGCTATTCCCTGTAAAAATATCAGACGTACAAATCCAAAGAGGCCGGGTTAAGGTGCTTTGATAAACAGCTAGGCCTAACTCCAAGGTGGCCATATAGTAACCCGGTTTTCTCTAGGTCCTTCTTTACTCTTTCCGGGTCAACGCTCTGATAAGAATGTCAAAGATCCGGCTTACTTTACTTGATAACTGATCCTGATATCGCGGAGAAGATCTCATCCTTATCTCCGTCCGGATATCTCGTCCAGCACTTAAAGCATATCTCACAAAATCCGGGCAGATAGCCGTTATTCCGAAATTTTCGGTTCCCGACCGTTGGACTAGGTTTACCCGCCCGCACCCTTATAAATAGGTACTTAGGGGTTAACCTAACCCCAACGGCTCATTGACCCCTTTTCCTCCTTCTCTTCACTTCCGCGCTCAAGCTCGCAGAGCACCGCCACGGAGACCTCGCGCGCGTCACCGGAGCCAATCCGCCGCCGGCTACGCTCCGCCACGGCTCGCCCCACGCCGCCGCCAAGATCCGCCACCGCGCCCTTGTCCTGCCCGCTGGGAATCGCTAAGGGGCACCAGGATTGTGCTATTTGCCTCCGCCGGGCTTCACTTCAATCTCCTTCAGTAAGTTCCTTGTATCCATCAATTCAACCTCGCAATTTTTCGATTTACTCTAGATTGGATCTAGGTCAACCCGCGGGCCATTTTCCTTGTCGCGCCGGATTAGGTCGCTTAGATGCTTGCTAATTCCTCCAATAGCTTGATTGATGGTCACACACCACTCTCCTATCATCATTAACCATTAATTTCTCTGTAGAATCGCCCGCAAGTTTTCCAATCTAGATCCATTTCGTCCCAATTTTCCGCGCATGTCATTGACACCCGGAAAATCCTCTTCTTCCGGTTCTTTTGCTTGCACTAGATACATGGGCAACCATCCGCCTTCCTCAAACACTTTCCAACACGTAAATTCCCCATAATTTCTGTTCTAATTCTTGATACTCGGACAGTCCATGAATTTTTGCTCTTTTCAATGATACCCGGATGATTCTTGGTTGTTTTGTCTAGCTGATGCCGTTTGCTTATACTCGTATAACTCACGATTTCCGGGTCTTACCTCTTATACCTTTTATCTTGCGCTTTGCAGGTTGAACCCATGGCTCCCAAGAGGCAAGGGAAGCAGCCGGCCAAAACCCGGACGACCCAATCAATATCCGCCAACTGGGCGCGGTCAACAGTCACCAAGGCCAAGCTGGAGGAGCTGGCCGAGTTGGGGGTGCTCCCTCCTCAGAAGGATATCCACTGGAGGGTGCCGGGCGACGAGACCCGGCCCACTCCTGCCGCCAACGAGGTAATTTGCTTCGTTGAGCACGTGACCCGGGGGTTCCGCCCTCCGGGTCACCCTTTCTTCCGCGAAGTTCTGAGCCATTATGGCCTCCGGGTGTTCGACATAGGGCTTAACTCTATGTTGAACATAACCCATTTCATCGTTCTTTCCGAGTCATATTTGTGCACTCCGCCAAATTTGGCTCTCTTTATTGAACTTTTCCAGTGCAAACCGTGCCGCGAAAGCGGTGACGGGGCACTTCTTACTTGCGGCGGAGTTTCTATCCAGCGCCGTAAGAATTCCCCAATGCCGACTCTTAACTTGAATTCCCACGTTAAGCATTGGCAACTCACCTACTTCTACTGTCGAGACACCTCTTCACCCGGCGAGAGGAGACTGTCGGGTTACTCGGAAGGGCTCCTTGATATCGCTGAGTCTTTCAACGCCTTCGCCCCTGACTCGGACAGGGAATCCATTCAACCTCTCTTAGCTAAGATAGTTGCTCTCTCGGCCCAAGGTCTCCTTGGGCTCAACTTGGTGAAAACTTGGGTCAACTTCCGGATCCAACCCAACTCTATCCGCTCCAAACTAATGTGCGAGTACTCGGGGCACACCACAGATTCCCTCCGATACTCATCTAAGGATTACCCGGCCGGTGACACCAACAAGACCATCAAGGGATTCTTGACGGAGAAGTTGGAGGTAATCTGGAATATAGCCGGGTTAGAACCCTTTACACGCGAGAACCCAGCACCTGAGGTACGCTCTCATACTTTACCTCCATGCTTTTCTTCCTGATACAGTTGTTAACTCTCGTCTTCGTATTCTTATTTCAGGCTGATAACAACTTTTGGAGGATCGAAACTCCCCCTGGCTCAGAAAGCCCAGAGGAGGAAGAAGACGCAATTAACTCTGAAGAAGGTACACTCCGAGTCTCACTCACTTTCCACAAGCTCATTGCTGCTCGCTCTGTAATTTTCCGACTATATGTCTTGATAACTTTCAGAACCAGAGGACAAGGGTGAAGAAGAAGAAGAAGCGGAAGACCGGATGGAATCGGCAAACGACGAAGAGGAAGCTGAGCCGACAGTCAAGGTCGGAGCAAAGAGGAAACCCCGAGGGGTCGTTTTTAAGGTTCCATACCGCCTCCTTACTTCCAAACCATTCTCCTTTGATAACATGCACAAGCTAAACCAAGAGTTATCCGACTGGCCGTACCTGAAGGATTCGCCCTCGACCAAGCGTAGAATGACTCGGAATTTTCCGGGTGAAGGCGCTCTTAACCCGGGTATTTCATCATCCTCAACACGACGCGCCGGTACTCATCTGATCCCTTCCTTGAATATCAAAGTTTTTCCAGTTTACCCCTTAGTAGAGTAGCTCCACGTCTTACTTGCTTTGGCATTTTCAGCTTCGTCTGGGTCTAGCAGTGAGCTCCCCTCGGATTACGTGGTGAATCCCGGGTAAGGTTCTTCTCCTGATGCTCTATCGCTTTTCCACAATCTTTCCCAGTCGTATGCTAATTGCTTATCTATACTGTTCGTAGAGCCACGGTCACTATCAGTGACCAAGAGAATGTGGGGGCCGATGACCCGGGTAAGGATAACCCGACTGATGATACGACTACCGCAGCTGGCGGCGAAGAACAAGTGCCACCAACAAACTCGGCTGACCAAGAGGCTGAGTACCCAATAGCCTCGCACACACGCGAGGAGGAGGCCGCCGCCTTGGGCACGGGAGGCGCACCAGAGCCCGATACTCGGACAGCTCGGGCGCCTTCCCCTACCGCGGAGAAAAATCCCTCGCCGAGCTACCAAGGTCCCGGGTCTTCCCACTCAGGCAACGATACCTTCGATCAAATGATGAGCGCTCTCCTTGCCATGAAGGCCTCAGAGAGCAGTATGTTAGAGCGTCTGGCAGTGGAGCACCAGGTAATCGTTACTTGATATCTAATAACATCCATCTAGTCCCCAAGTTCCGAGTCTAATTTGTCAAAGTTACACTCGGTACTTCTTTCAATACTCGGCTGACTGCAATATCCGATTAGTTTTTAACTTTCCATATCTCTAGGCGCACGCATCTCGGTCCGGGGAGATTTTGGCCAAGACCAATCAACTCCTGGACACTGAGGTTAAGCTAAGAGAGGCGCTTGAAGCTGAGGTGGCAACCTTGAAAAAGGATGTCACAAAATACAAAGAGAAATACACCACCGTCCAAGCTACGCTGAAGGAGCTATCAGCTCAAATTTCCGACACTTATCGTGTCCTTGTTGGTGAGATTTTGCTTCTTACCGGTTCGTGTCTTGGTTTTTTGTTTCTTGATACGTGACACCCGGAATACTTTGAAGTGAACTTTGTGTTGTGTCCTGCAGATTCCAATCTTGCTCCCTCGGAAGAAAATGATATCCAAAAGATAATGAACTTGAGGAATATCCTCCGTAGGTTCTGTGCCGGCACTAAGTGGATCCTGGACGCCATTAAATGGCCGACTGAATCGTATCCGGGTATGGAGACCCTAATTCATGCATGCTCCACTGTTCCTGCATGGATTGAGCTCTGGAAGCGCTCGTCATGCCGGATTGGCATGACCCGGGCCTTTATGCTGGCTAAAGCTTACTTTCCCAAATTTGAGCCGGCAAAGGTGATAGCCGGGTTTCCGGAGTTCAAAGCGGATGGCACAAGGTTTGGGGCCAAGGACTTCAAGACCGTGCAGGCTGAGGTGCGACATTCGGCGACTACTCTTGCCGACAACATGGATTTGAATAAGTTTATGTCCCCATACAATGCTAAGGGCAAGGCTGTGATGGAAGACACACCCGTGCCATTCGATATCCTGGAAAGATGGAACGCTGGCTCGGCCAGGCGAAGGGAGGAAGCTGCGAAGAAGGGGGGCGATTTGGAATCAGCACCCACTACTTCTACGCCAACCGTTCGTCCACCTGTTCGTCCTGATGCTAAAATTCCGGATGATGATGCCGCGAATGCTTTGAATGAGCAAACTCATGATCAAGACCCGGAGGACAAGGTTGGAGGTGTGGACCCCACCTGGGAGGCCGAGTAGATTATTGTCTGATGTCATCTTGATACTTTGTTTGCCCGATGCCTTTGTAAAATCAGACATTCTTTTGATAGTGCGTATGCGCCATTTTGATATTACCATCGCATTATGTAGACACATTGCGAAACTTTTAACGGCTTCAAAGCCTTTTGTGGCCTTTGGATGGACTTGATGCACGTCTGCCTTTAAGCTCGTTTATTCCCGACTTACTTTATGGTTCCATATGTGAGACTCGGTTTTCAGGTCTCGTGGGTTTGACATGGACTTTTCTCTAAGTCCCCAAGTCCCCAAGACCCGGATGTTTGGGTTTTTTGGGCTTAGTGACTAAGCAACTTTTGTCTCTTTTCGCGAAATCCCCAGTCCAAACAAAGCCCGAAATTCCGAGTCTGGGATACGTGGTCTTCCAGAGAGAACAAGTTGTCTTGCGCTAAGCCCGAACCTAGAGCCGTTTCACATAGGTATTGAAGTTATGCTTAATAAACGTTGAGTTTCCGGCTATTAGCCCTGTACTCTGCATAACTTGTGGTTTAGATGACCCTTTTGACTATATTGTACTATAAGCCGGCTTTCGCGTGGATATCATGTTGTTACATCTATACGAAAACAAGGTCAGGCAAGTCCCATTGGGCTTCATGGCTGATTGTAATCGTAAGCGAGCAAATCATGCCACTTTAGTGCGAATCACATTGAGCTTAAGTAAGAAAAGTCAAGAAAATTTGGCTCCTTTGTCCGGTTATAAGATTGCAGCCGTACTCGTTTGCGATTAATCGGCCCTTATAACTCATAGGCATCAAGGCCGGGTCTTTGAGTTTGTAACTTTGCTATTCAAGCAATCAGCCCTCAAGACCTAGATATATGCAACATACTTAAGGAAACTGATGTACTGATAACAATAAACGATACTTACCTGTAAGCGAAGCAAAGATCATAACAGCATAAGACTTGATAACGCATGTGAAGAAGATATATTGCTTAACCATCTCTTTATTGATATGAGAAAGCTTGGGTCAGCGGGCCGCCTCATTAAAAAACCTCCAGTCCCCTTAGGTACCCTGGATAGGAAAAGAGTGCGTCTGAAACCTGCTGCCCGTTACATTGTTTAGTTCTTCTTGGGGATCTGTCCGGAACCAACGTAATCGATACACATTCTCCACTTGTTGGTCTTTTTTATTATGAGTGCCGGGTTCGCTAGCCAATCCGGGTGAGGCGTTTCCGTGACGCGGGTGGTTGTAAACGGTCGTGTGATTTCTTCTCTTATGGCAGATTGTTTGGAGGGATCATGCTGGATGAAAGCCACCATCTTGGTGTCTTGTGCTGCCTTGAACTTTGCCCTTTCATCTTCAGTACTCGGTATTTTCAATGTTGTTCTGTCATCCGGGTCTGCTTGAGACCGGTAATGCTTGAGTTCCTCTTTTCTGCAAGCTTGCTCAGCCATCGCTGCGTCTCCTTCATCGCACTCAGCCGCTATAACCCGGCTTCCATGTATGGTGATGGTCTGCTTAGGACCAGGGATTTTTAGCTGTAGATACACATAACACGGCCTAGCCATGAATTTAGCATAAGCCGGCCTTCCGAACAGCGCGTGATAAGGACTGCGCAACTTGACCACCTCGAAAGTGAGCCACTCAACTCGATAATTATCCTTTGATTCTCCGAAAGCTACCTCCAATGCGATTTTTCCCTCGGGGCACGCTGAGTGACCCGGCACTATCCCATGAAAAATTGTTGAACTTTTCTGTAGCTGAGACTCTTTGAGACCCATGCGTAGAAAGGTCTCCCAATACATGATATTGATGCTACTTCCACCATCCATCAGGACCTTTTTCAGCTCATACCCATTGACCTGCGGTGCAACTACTAATGCTAAGACTCCCGGGTGTTCTATTCTTTCCGGGTGGTCTTTTCTGCTCCATGTTACATCCTGCTCTGACCACCTCAGGTATCTCGGAACAGCCGAGGAAACCGAGTTTACCGCTTGCTTCAGTATCTTTTTGTCCTTGTTAGAATTTCCTGTAGTATGCACGTGATATTGACCCAACTGCTTGGGGTTAGCCTGGAAACCTCCGGCTCCCCCTTGGTTGTTACCCTGATTTCCTGCTGCCGGGTTACCGGCTGGGGGTGGGCCATTGCCCGGGTTTCCACCTGGACCCGGTCCTCCTCCTCTACCTGCACCTCGCATGGCTCTGTTCACTTCCTCGTTCTTCCATCTCTGTAGGTCGGCGCACTGCTCCAAGGAGTGGTTAGCCGGCCTACCGTTCCTGCTGTGTTTCGGGCACGCCATTCTGAAGATGTCCCAATTGTTACTCGGCCTTGGCGGCCCTTGATAGTTTCCTCCATTGTGATTTCCAGTATTGAAATTTCCTTCTGCCCTGGGTCTCGAAGACCCGACTTCTGTGCTGGCGACAAACTCGGAGCCTCCCTCAAACGGGCGCTTGTTCTGGCTGTTTCCGTTATTACCCGACGCTGATCCATTGCCAACTCTTCCATTATTATTTGTGTTCGCTTTTGCTTTTTTGTCATCAACTTCCTCTTCTGTAGTGTCCGTTGCGGCGTGTTTGTTGCATGCATCCATCAGTTCTCCCATCGTAACCTCTGAAGCATTCCGCCTAGATTTCATGCGGGTTAACTTTTGCACTAAAGGTGTGTACTTGCACGTTTTTGCCATAGCTTGTAACGCATCCTTAGGCTGAATATATGTGGATGAATGAAGTATTTCCATAACCCGGTGCACCCAGCTGCGCGCCGACTCTCCCTTCTTCTGGACGCATCGTTCTAGGTCATCAATAGTGAATAACTTTCTGCACGTCCCATGAAAGTGCTTGATAAACGCAGTTTTCAACTCTTCCCACGACTTGATAGATCCTTCCGGTAGATTGGTGAACCATAACTTTGCTGCTCCTTCTGACATCATCAAGTACATGAACTTGGCTTGAAGATTTTCGGACGCATTGCGAATTGACATAGCCAGCTCATAACTGCTCAACCATGTTTCTGGATCCATAGTCGGCTCATAGTTCACTACTTTACCCGGTTCTTTGAATTTTTCCGGGTAAGGTTCAGCCCTGATGCTATCCGACAGACACTTAGGCCCAGCAAGATTAGTCGGGACCGGCCTTACTCGAGAAACATGTGATCCTACAGGGGGTGCGGCCGGACGCGGGACTGCTAGTGGCCCATGCACTGCAGACCCGGCTGCGGCTCTCCTGGCTCTGGAACTGTCCACGATAGCTTGTGCTGCTGATGCTGCTGGTACTGCCTGAACGCGGGGAGGAGGCGGCATTTGCTGCTGCTCTTCCCTCCGCCGCGCTGAACTTGTCTGGATATTGCCGGTGTTGCCTCGTTGCTGACTGATATATGGCGTCCCATGCATTCCACTTCTGTGATTCGGGTAATTAACTTGCTGTGCCACCGCGGTGCGCAATAGATCTATCGCCCGCCGGGTCTCCTCTGCGTGGGGTGACTCTCTCACGGGGATTTGGTTTAACGCGAGTGTTGTTGCGTACACGTTATCCATGGGGTTGTTGTAATGACCCGCTGGTGTGCGAAAACGTGATGGTGGTGGTGGTGGTGGTGGTGGTACAGTATTGCCGGTAGTAACTCCAGTCTATGGTACGGGTAACCCGGCCTGCGTGTCTACCGGTTGTACTCCTCCGGTTGTTGGCTGAGGGGCGGTTCCTTGGTTTGCCGCTGGGATCGGCTGATCCTGAGGCGTGATGAATAGCGCAGCCGGGTTTATGACTCCTCCCAATGCTGGTAATCTGGTTTGGTGCCTTTGATGTATTCTAGTCGTTTCCTCTCGGAGCCGGGTTTCCAGTGCATCCAGCTCGCGTTGGCGTGTGGCCATCCCTTTCCTTTCTGCTTCTACTTGTCTTCTCTGTTGCTCCAAATCACGACGGGCTACATCCAGGTCCCTAACACGTTCCGCCGCGTTTTCTGGAGTGATAACGGTGGCAAGAACTGTGGGATCTAGGATCAGATTGTTGTCGAACAGGGCCGGGTGCTGTGGATTGGAAGGACCCGCTCCTGGTGTCCGGTTTGCTAGGAATCCAAACGTGTTCGCGTGTAACTCGTTTTCCGCCGCTTGAATGGTAACCGATGCCGACTCTCTGTCAACCCGGGCCAAAACCGGGTTCCCGTTAGCCGGACCTTGCTGCTGGGCCAATGCTTGTGCTGCTCCGACCGCGGCCGCGGTCACGTTCTACTGGTTGAGATTGGTCACGGGAGCCGTGTAAACCGCAACCCGGCGCACAATGCTTGGCGCGAATTCATACTGTTCCTCTTCGCTGCTATTTTCCTCATACCGATTCTCTAGCAGATGCAGGATAGACTCGGTATCATCTTCTTTCTCGACCCAGCCATGCGGGGTCCATGCCGGCTCCTCCGGCTGTTCCCTCTTCGTGTTGGGTTCTTCTGTTGGATCTGTCGTCCCAACTGATTCTTCTCCATCTGATTGAATGTAGGTGGCCTCCCCTGACACAGAATCAAATCCAAAGTCGTCAGGGATCGAACCGGAAGTACGTACCATACCGATGAAGACGTTGATCCGGCCGATTGTCACGATAGATCCGGATTCGAGGTGATCTGACTCTGGCCCCCAGCCGGAATCGTCCACCATCTTCTCTCCTTCGCGGTCGGTGTAGATCTCGCCGATGACAAGATTCTCCATGTTCTTCCGAGCTTCTCCCGTGATGTAAACACCTTTGGACGCAGGCCCCACGGTGGGCGCCAACTGTCGTGGGATAATCACGGCAGACGTTACCGGGGGTAACTTATCTTGGGGCAAGACGACACTGGTGTTTGGGAGAGGGTTTAGCTCAGAGGAAAACATGATGATATGCGATCCGGTAGCCGGCAAGCAAGTCGCCGAGTCTCCGATCTCGATATATTAATCTCAACTCTCGTGTTACACTGGATACTCGATACCTAGCGATATTGCTCGAACTCTTGGGTCCCTGAACCTAACCTAGGGGCCGGCTTATAAAGCATCCGGACCCCCTGGCTTGCCCTCCAAGGCGCACCCTGAATCCTACCCGGACACCGCATACAGAGCCCTAACTTTCCTTACCGTAACCCACAATCCGGGTTACCAGGCCTACAAACTTGGGCCTTCTAAAAGTTCCTGTATCCTTTGCCGGATCTCACGCAGTGTCCTTTGGGCCGAGTTACACCTTGGCGTTGGGCTACCGGGTTATCATCCCTCCATCAGAGCTGGCCGCGTACGCTCCCTCGTATGCGAGAAGAGAAGCCATCAAGTCTCAGATTCTGGCGGAATTTCTGGTGGATTGGGCTGAGGTGCAGTACGAGCCTCCTTCTCCCGCAACCAATTACTGGAAGATGCATTTGTATGGATCCAAAATGAAGGAAGGCCTTGGCGCTGGCGTGGTGCTTACATCACCCAAGCGAGATCAACTCAAATATGTGCTGCAAATCCACTTCAAGGCGTCCAACAATGTTGCAGAATACGAGGCCGTGGTGCATGGTTTGAAGGTAGCCAAGGAAGTTGGTGTGCAGCGCATCATATGCTATGGCGACTCGGATCTGGTTGTGCAGCAAGTTTCTGGCACTTGGGATGCTCTGGATGCCAACATGGCATCATACCTCTTCCTGGTTCAAACAATGACGGGATTCTTCGAAGGCTGCGAGTTCCAACACATCCACCGAGCAGAGAATGAAGCAGCGGATGAACTGTCCAAGTTGGGGTCTTCTCGGCAGTACATCTCGGCTGGGATTGCCTTGGAGCATTTGAGAAAGCCATCCATCAAGCCATTCCCCAACTCGGAGTCCATTTTTGTTCCTTCTCTGCCTAGTGAAGAAGCAGTTCCAATGGAGATTGATTGGGAGGGCACAAAAGAGAACCCGGGGACTGCAGTCTCCATCCCGGGGACTGGCGCCTGCAACCCGGGTACTGCCCCTCCTTACTCGGGGACTGCCCCTCTCAACTCGGGGACTGTCGCATTCATTGAGGAAGTACTTGCAAACCGTTCGGGGCTGCAGAGAGTTAACCCCAACTCAGAAAAATACGCAGTGGGGGCTGTTCCGATGGAAGTGGACGAACCAGTGTTTCCCGCACGGGAAACGCCGAGTTGGGCTATGCCCATATTATCCTTTCTGAAGGACGGTACCCTGCCAGATGATGAGGTTACCGCAAGGCAAATTCAGAGAAGATCCAAGGGCTACACCATCTTCAGAGAAGTGCTGCATAAAAGAAGTCCCACTGGCGTGTTGCAACGCTGTGTGGAACCGGAAGAAGGAGAAGAAATTCTGGTGGAGATACATCAAGGAGAATGCGGGCATCACGCCTCTTCTCGGGCTCTAGTCAAGAAGGCTTTTCGGCATGGCTTCTTCTGGCTCACTGCTTTGAAGCAAGCTGAAGATATTGTGAGGAAGTGCAACGGCTGCTAGAGATTCGCAAGTAAGATCCACATGCCTGCTTTCGAGTTGAAAACCATTTCCATCACTTGGCCATTTGCTGTTTGGTGTCTGGATATGGTTGGTCCCTTCAAGCCGGCTAGAGGCAACATGACTCACATCTTGGTCATGGTTGATAAGTTCACCAAGTGGATTGAAGTGAAGCCTATTCGGAAATGTGATGGAGTCACTGCTGTGAGTTTCCTGAAGGATGTGATCCTGAGATACGGCTACCCGCACAGCATCATCACGGATAACGACACGAATTTTGCTGAGGGTGCCATGGTGAGATTCTGCAGAGATAAGCACATCCGACTAGATGTCGCGTCTGTCGCGCATCCCGCCTCCAATGGGCAGGTGGAAAGAGCAAATGGCATGGTGCTTTCAGGCATAAAGCCAAGGCTGATTGAGCCGCTGCTGAAAACACCGGGGTGTTGGTTGGACGAGTTGCCAGCGGTGTTGTGGAGTCTAAGGACTACCCCTAACCGGTCAACCGGCTACACACCATTCTTCTTGGTTTATGGGGCTGAGGCCGTGTTGCCAATTGACCTAGAGCATGACTCCCCCCGAGTAACCCTCTACACCGAGGCGGAGGCGAGAGAAGCTCGAGAAGATGACGTTGACCTGCTAGAAGAAGCAAGAGAGCTTACTCTGTCACGATCAGCTGTTTACCAGCAAAACTTGAGGCGTTATCATAGCCGGAAAGTGAACCCAAGGGTTTTCCGAGAAGGAGACATGGTGCTTAGGCTCGTGCAGCGCACAACCGGGATGCACAAACTATCACCTCCGTGGGAAGGGTCGTTCATTGTGAGCAAGGCTCTGCACAATGGTGCCTATTACCTTGTTGACGCACAGCCATCCCAGAAGAACAGGCCAGATAGAGCAGGAGAAGAATCCAAACGCCCTTGGAATGTAGCTCTACTCCGTCGCTTTCATTCGTGAGCAAAAATGTGTATGTGTTCTCTTATCCGAGTTAAACCTCTACTCCGCAATCTGAAATTGAACTCGGGGACTGCCCTCGTCCAAATTGTTCCTTGTGTTTACTATGCTTTACTTTTTCTATTCGGTTGAAACACTTAGAATTTCAAAAGCATACAAAGTAGTGTGTTCAAACTCACCGGACACTCTGCGACTCTGCTGCTATCCGCAACCTGGCTTCATGGCAAGCCAGAGAACAAGCCAAAGAGTCAATGAACACATGAAAAATTGCAAAGGAAAGGAAGCGTGTGGCAACCGAGTAGAGTGTTCTTTACTGCTTTTCTGTTAACTTTTTTCGGCTAAGTGGTGGGCAGCGTTACTATGAATGTTTGTAAGTGGCTAAGTATTTGAAACTCCTACTTTGAACTCTTGTGACTCGACTACCAAAAAAAGCAACAAGTTGTAGGTAAGAGCTGAGATAAAAAGGAAGAGTGGATGAAAAATGCAACTCGGGGACTTGCATGATAACGCAACCCGGCATCGAGCCAGAATTGCTCAAATACTAAGTATAAAACATCAAACTGGAATAAAAACTGAGTAGCAAAGGAAAAGATAATTGTTTGATACATATGCACCCGACATCCCGGGGATTTGATAAAAAGTTCTGGAGCATAAGTGTTTGCAGGAGATCACTAGTTGGAGGTAGCAGTGTTGTCCAGATTGGCATTGGCAGCATCAGCTTCGGTGTTGGCGGTGGCTTGCTCAGAGGTGGCAGTGGCCACCGAGATGGGATCGGTAGCTGAGGTGGAGGCAGCGGATTGAGTGCGGGGTAGCGCCGCGTCATCAAGTGCCGCGCCAGACGAAGAGCCCAACTCGAGGGCAGGTTGCTGGGTCACCATCTCGGTGGTGAGGTTGGCGTCTTGGCCCCCGGCTTCCGGCTCCTCGTCGCTATCCGCAGCAGCCTTGCCCTTCCCCTTCCCGGATCCATCCTTGGCACCAGTGTTTTCGAAGCAACTCAAGTCATCCGACTCGGTGTCCTCGTCCTCGTCTTCATCTTCATCCTCGCCTTCCACCTCGGTGTCAGGCTCGGTGGGGCCATCGACGAAGAGGGCAGTGTCCGCGTAGGAGGCGATCTCGTGCGCAACTGCCTTGTGGCGAGCCACGTAGTCGGGATCCTCCTGCCACTTCGAGTTCTGGCGCACCTCAAGGATGGTATCGAGATTCAGGTTCTCGTACCAGCTGCATATGAAGAGGAGTAGCATATCGGCGCCTGCCCGAGCTGCGGACGCACGCCATTGCTTCAACTCGGCCTTGACACCATTGAGCTTCTCGGAGAGCGCGCGGATGGTCGCCGGCGCAGGGTCTTGAGGCCAGAACAGAGCGTGAAGCTTGAAGGCTGTGGACACCAAGTCGGTGCCCAAGCCCCTAAGATGATGGAGCTGTGACTGCATGCTCATGAGATTGTCCTCAATTGAAGACTTGGTGTCCGTGGGCAGTCCTTTCTCAGCTCGAATTTTTTCCGCCTTAGCCAGGGCAGGTGTGCAAGCCGAGCAGAGGTCAGGGAAGATTTCTGAAAATGCTATCAGAAAGGATTAGAAACGGAGGCAGAGAAGAGATGCAAATCAAGCCAAACAGAAGAAGAAGGAAATAGGCAGGTGTAGAGAAGCGCGAACTTACTGTTAAGTTCGCAGAGTAGCGCTTCCAGCTTTCTCCTCCAAGCCTCCTCATCCGCAACATGCTTCTCTTCAACTTCCGAAAGTTGGCCAGCTGGAGCATGAGGTCCACGTTGCTCTTCTTCAGCACCTCGTTTTCCAACTCGAGGGCCCTCTCCTTGGCCTTGGCTGCTGCCTTGATTTTGTCCTTCTCGGCGGCTTGATCTATAGCATCCTGGAGGGCAGCCCTCAATTGGACTTGCAGCTGTTCCAACTCGGTATCGTGCTTGTCCTTGAGCTCTGTTGCTTGGCTCTCCAGCTGCTGCTTCACCTCTGCGGGCTTTAGGCAATCAAGATGCTCCTCACGGAACTTCTTTTACTCTTCTGCGGGAGGAAACAGCACGGTGAGCAGAGTAACCAAGAGAAAGGAGAGAAACAAGCGAGAAGACGGCAACTCACCTTCCAGCTCCTTGATTTTGCTCTCGGCGGAGGCAGTGAAGACGTGGCAGTGCTGGTGCTGCTCCTGCAGCTCTTTGAGTTTGTCTGCAGAGTAAACAGAGTTAGAGCAAAGAGCAAATCCGGGCGTAAACACAAAACGCACTAACCGAATAGCTAAAGGCTTACCTTCCAGTGCAGAGAGTTGAAGGGCACGATCCACTGCCGCCTGCTCCGTCTCAGCGTCAGTCTTGCGCTCCTTCTCCAGGGCCTGAATGCGCCTCCTTGCGATGCTATGATTCCAGAGCAGCCGCCGGAACAGATTTGTCCTCTTCATGAGGCTATTCTGTGAAAAAGAAAGAAAAGGAGTTAGATAGTTTTTTGAAGATTTGGCCCGAGAAGACGGCAACTCGGTTGAGTAACCGTCTACTCGGCCCGAATCTCGGGGACTGGATAGTGGTTAAGGAGGAAAAGAAGAACAGAAGAGAAGAAACCGCAACTCGGAACAAGCAAAAGAAACTTACAGCATAAGTCTGCTCGATGTCTTCGGCGGCCTTGCGGTGAACGTATAGCTTCGCGGCCAGGGTGCTGGTAGTGGAGGAGATGGTCATGGGAGTGTAGCCCATGTCAGCTTTGTTCCAATCAATGCGCCAGTGGTCCAGTGGGCCCACGGTCATGCCGTCCCAAGTCTTGTTGCCATGGACGGCGCTTTCCCACACCTGGTCGATGAAGCCTACCCGGTCAATCATCTGCTCGAGCCCCTCGGAGTGCACCTCAGTCTCCTGGACCTCGCGGGAGTAGATCGAAAAGGCCTTCTTCTTATCCGGCAACTTGGAATCTACCGCTTTGGCCTGGGCGCCCTTCGTAAGGGCGATCCGTTGCTCGGTCTTGTTCAATTTGATGCCGTGCTGCTTGGCCATCTGCACCATGTAGGGCAAGAAACAGGGCTGCTCTTGAGTGCTCGATCCCTCGCCTGCGCCAGCAGAACTGCCAGAAGCGCCAATTGTAAGCTGCGCGCTCTTCGCAGCAGCCTTCCCGGTTGATTTCGGCGGTGGCATCATAGCTGAATCCAGCGCAGCGTTGCGCGGTGGATTCCTGCGGACTAGGGCGTCAGACGGGACGGCTTTCTTGGGAGGAGGGCTCGACGCGGTCTTCTGTGTGCTCTGCTTGGCTGGAGGGCTTGGTGCAGTCTTGGTCTTCTTCGCTTGTCGTGGAGGGCTTGGTGCAGTAGGAGAAGTAGCCTGCTGGGTAGGCGGCACAGGGGGCCGGCTACCCGGCGCAGCATCCGGCTGCGCTTGGCCCTGCGGGTCTTGTTCCACCGCAGTCATCTCAACCCGCTGCTCGGCAGCGGGATTCGGGCGTGCATCTTCTGGTTCTTCTACCCGTGGCTGGGCCGCGGGGTCGTCTTGAACCGCAGCTTCGTCTTGCGGCTGCTCCAGGTTCTCATCCTGCCGCTCAAGGGCGACATGATCTTGGTGCTCAGTTTCTTGATTGATATTCTCCCCAGCTGGGGGAGAAGAGGGCGTCTCATCATAAGCAGCATCCTGCGCGCTCTGTTCTGCGCGGGCCTGCTGCTCCTGGTCCATGTCTTGGGCACCAGCGCCCATGTCCTCGGCGTTGGTGCCTTCTTCTTCTTCCTTCACGGGAGAGGGCGCACGTGTCCTATCCCGTGCTGCTGGCTCATCCTCGTCCGCGTAAAGATCAATGAGAGCCTCGAGGTCGATGGCTGATCTTTTCTTGGAGGTGGCGGGAGCCGCAGCAGCATCGGCATTCAAAGGATCACTGAAGGAGAAAGAGAGTTCAGAAAAAGAAAAGTGGAAGAGAACACCGAGAAGCAGCAGCAGAGTATAACGTAGAAGGAAGTTACTTACCCCTTGCGGGTGGGGAGTTGTCTTTTTGCGACAGCAACCTTCTTCTTCTTCTCGGTCTTCTTGGTTTTCTTGGCGGGAGGCTCTTGGGCACCGCTACCCGTCCTCTTCCAAGTAGTAGGAGCAGCTAATGAGATAGGATCGACGTCGAGGGCATCCTCGTCTTCCTCGTCCGCCTCGGGGTCATCTGCAGAGTAGAGGAGAAAAAGGGGTTGAGAAGCGGAAAGGAAAGGGGATTGCACTACTCGCAACTAGAGAGGCGAACTCAGTCACCTTCTTCTTCGTCCTCGGACCAATCCCGAATGGACGCATCAACGTGATGCTTACCCGGCTGTTCGGCGTGAGGGATACAGAGGGTGTCCTGGGTATCATAGGCAGTCTCATCGTCCTCTTCTCGGTCACCGCTCCAGTTGGCCTCAAAGAGCTCCTCATCTTCAACAGCTTGGCGATCGATATGCTGGAAAGACAAGAAAGTGGTGCAAATCAATTGAGTACAAGGCTGAGGGGCTCTACCCGGTACAAGATGCAAACACAAAGCATATAAATCCAGAAAATCCTATTCAGAGTAGCATGCAAACACAAAGCATATCAGGCTAAGGTTCTCTACTCGACAGGGCGTGCAAACACAAAGCACATAAAGCCAACTAAGATGCTCGGGGTGTGCTACTCAACATGGCGTGCAAACACAAGGCACTTAAGGCCTACAGGGTATTTGATGTGTTCTACTCGGTATCAAGGTACAGAGACAGAAAAGAGAGGGCTAACCTGTTCGATGCGCTTAGTACGGCTATACGGCACAAAGCCGTATTGACAGGTGTCGGTGAGGCCGGTCTTCATGTTGGATCTCGCCCAGACGGCGACATCAGCAGCGCTAAGCTCGAAGGTGGTGATCCTCGTGCAATCCCGGCTGCCTCCCATGTGGCACATCTTGTGGGTGCGGCGTTGAGGAGGGAGCACCCGGCGTGAGATCCAACACGCGATGGGATCATCGCGTTTGAATCCCAACTCCGTCAGCTCGGCGAGGCGCTTCTCGATCTGAAGGATTTCGTCATGGTTCTTCGGCTTGTATCCCCAATTCTGCTGGGTTGGCGGCGTGTTCGTCCACTTGGGGAGATTTATCCGGTCCGTGATTGGCGCTCCTTCTTCGGCAGGAATGTTCTTAACGTAAAGGAAGGAGCGCTGCCACTTACGTACCGTGTCGAGCCCCTTGATGCGCGGGTGGCTGTCGGCGGTGCGCTGCAGCATCATCGCGCTTCCTGTCTTTGTCATGCTGCGGGAGCTCTCCGTGCTTCCAGGCTTGGGGACGCTCTACTTCCGGAAGAAGAAGTAGCGCGCCCAGGTATGCACCGTTGGGCGCACGCCCAGGAACGCCTCGCAGACCACGGCATGGTATGCGAGCATCACCACGGCGTTAGGAGGCAGGTGGTGCGGCTGCAGCCCGAAGTGGTTGATGAACTCCCTGAAGAAGTCCGACGCCGGGAGGCCGAATCCCCGCTTGAAGTGCGCGAGGAATACGACGAACTCGCCCTCCTGCGGTGCGGGGACGATTTCGCCGTCCGGCTTCCGGCAGTGCACGCCGGGAGGCACGCGGCGGGTATTGACCAACCAGCTGCAATCTTCCGTCGTGACGTCGGATCCCTCCCATCCGGCGCGAGCGTCGTCATCGCGAGCCATGGGGAAGAGATGATTTGGTGGAAGTTTCGCGGAGATTTGGTGGAGGAGTTGCTAGCCTTACGGTGTCGCACGGAGCAGCGGCACGGCAAAGGTGCGCGGCGGTGGAGTGCTCTGCGGCGGCGGAAAGGCGAAGGGGCAAGAGATGAATGCGAGCAGGAAAGAGAAGGAGGAGTTACCGAGGGGGTATTTATCTCTCTCCCCTCGGGTTGCCGTTACCAGCGGAGTTAGTGGGATCAGTTGTGCGTGGAGATCGTGCGACGTGGGATGCGAGCCGGTTAGAAACGCACACAGCGCAGGTTGCATGCGTAACGGGCGCAATTGATCCCACGTCGAGATCGTGGGCTAATAACTGCAGTTGATGTGACCTAACGGGCCGGTAGGCCCAGGTCGCAGTGATGGGCGCGTGGCCTGTCATATCCTAGGCACCGAGGGGTCGGGGGTACGAGGGCGTGACACGTGCCCAGTTGTGATGCGGAGAGATGGATTTGCTCTGCCACGCTGAGATTCTGTTCAGGATTTCACAAAGTCATTTTACTCGGCGAGAGGGAAGAGAAATGCTGCTACTCGGAAAGGAAGAGACTCAAGAAAGAAGTGTAGGCTACTCAGAGGTGCTACTCGGCATCTCACGGTCCGAAGGCAAGATTTGTTTTAAGCTGGAAGAGCCCAGTGAACAAGTTCGCAGGACTCTACCAGCTTCGGGAACTAATGTCGGGGGGTTACCCCCGAGTAGGGGTAACGCAAGTGATAAAGGCAAGATCAAAAGAGAGGTTTGGCTGAGTAGCTGGCTACCTGGTGCACGCTACCCGGTCGACTGCTATTCGGCCATACACGCTGATAGCCAGGAGAAAGAATCAAGGAAGTTATTCTCCTCCGAGTAGAGGAAGTGGTCCGAGTAGAGGTGGCGGTTTCCTACTCGGGCCAGAAGTCAAAGGAGCCGTTCTGACACAGGATCCCGCGTATCCTGGGTCCGTACTGGTGCACTGTTCATCTGCAGAGCGCGTGCTTATCCGCGCCAGGGTGTCAGCAGGGCGGTGCAGGTTAGGGGGCCTACCCTGTGGCCGTGTCAGTGATAACAGATCGTCTTCTTGGTTTTGCACAACGACTTTCCACACAAGACAAACTAGGAAGCCAAAGCTGTCAGCGAGAAGCTGGAAGTGTGCAGTGTGCACACTATGTCGACATCTGTTTGTACTTTTCCCTCTTGGCTGTATCCGGCAGGGCACCAGTATATAAGGTGCCCTACCCCCTCCTGCGCGAGGGATGCTAAGAGACGTTGCGTGAGTTCACATTCTTGACCTAGATCATCACGTGGGAGAAGAGTGGCTACTCGGCGGTAGGCCAAACTTGTACTGTGGCTACTCGGTGACACACAAATACAAAGAGAGAAAGGCAGTAGTAGGGGTTTTACCTCCACACGAGGGCCCTGAACCTGGGTAGATCTTGTTGTTTGCAGTGATTGATTCATCCCACGCGCGGCTACTTGCTGCGTGATCCCTCCCCGAGTACCTCCAGCGTCCATCGACCCCAAACAATTAGCCATCCTATGGCATCTGCCGTGATACCACCACGACAACCTTCATAGTTGTTGTTCGAGTAACCGGTGACTTGTTCCTGGCAGCTCCTCTACAAACTGTATACTCAAGGATTCCTTGCTCTGTACATCACATACAAGTTGAAAGGACATTCGTCCCCTAGTCCTATTTTGATATTTGATCACAACACTAGGAAGTTTTAACCATTTTGCCCAAGTGTTTTTAGGAAACAAAGCTTAATATATAAATGGGTCAATCCATGACTAATAGATCAATCCATGACTGCCTTGGCTGGGCTTTTGAGTATATCCACCAATGTAAACAATCCAAAGCTGAGATTGTTATCCTAAAATTGGATTTTGCTAAGGCATTTGATACTATCGAACATGCTGCCATTTTAGCTATTCTTAAATGTTGGGGTTTTGATAACAGATGGCTCAATTGGGTGCAATCTATCTTTAGCACTGCCACTTCCTCGATCTTACTAAATGGAGTCCCTGGAAAGAAATTCCCATGTCGCAGAGGTGTTCGTCAAGGAGACCCTTTCTCCCCTATTTTATTTGTTGCTGGGGCAGACCTCCTCCAGTCCATGATCAATTCACTTATGCTTGCTGGATCACTTACTCCACCTCTTCCAATCCCTGGTGCTGATTTCCCAGTTGCTCAATATGCTGATGACACGCTACTTATCCTCCAAGCATGCCCTACTCAACTTGCTACGCTTAAAACTCTTCTGACCAGCTTCTCTGCTGCCACTGGCCTGCACGTAAACTACTCCAAATCCTGCCTATTTCCTATCAATATTACTCAAGAGAAATTGAATGATCTAGCCAACATTCTGGAATGTGCCACGGGTTCTCTGCCATTTACCTACCTTGGGCTCCCCCTAGGAGACACCCGTCCTACGGTGCAAGACCTTTCTCCTATTGTGGACCAAGTGGAGCGACGACTTAATGCTAGTGTACGATTTCTGGATTATGGCTGTCGGCTTACTCTTGTAAATTCAGTCCTCTCATCCCTCCCGGTGCACTTCTTATGCTATCTACGCATCCCTAAAACCACGATTGCTCTATTCGATCGGGTGAGGAGACAATGCTTATGGAGTAAGGCTGATGAGGGTCGTGTTCAATCACTAGCTGCTTGGCCTCTAGTCTGCAAGCCAAAAATACATGGTGGACTCGGGATTAAAAACATCGATTTGCACAATCAGGCCCTGCTCATGAAACATCTCCACAAGTTCTTCTGCAAGCATGATACCCCATGGGTGCGACTAGTTTGGTCTCTATATGATACCAGCTCACCGCCTCAAGCCCAATCTGCCAGAGGATCTTTTTGGTGGCGAGATATTTTCAAACTCATTGGTACCTACAGGAGTATTACTACGTCAAACGTAAACAACGGGCTTACAACTTTATTTTGGAAAGATTATTGGCTAAACAAGACTTTGCTATGTGATCGTTTTCCTCGTTTATACTCATTTGTGCTAAATGAGAACTCTTCCGTGGCTGAGATGAAGTCCTCGTGGGATATTAACAACATATTTGCCCTGCCATTATCCACTCAGGCATTTGACGAACTCAACCAACTTCTTATGTTAATGGACTCCATTATGCTCACCAATGAATTGGAAGACACAAAATGCTTCCCTTGGGGTTCTAGTCTCTTCACTTCATCTAGATTCTACAACTACATGTTCTCTCAGCTGCCTAAGCAAGAATCTTTCATTGCAATTTGGAAGTCAAAATGCCTTCCAAAGTTAAGAGTGTTTGCCTAGCTTTTGCATATGGACAAACTGAACACTAAGGACCTCATGATCAGGAAGCATTGGTCATTTGATGGGGGAACAAGCTGCATTCTATGTGATCACAATGCTGGTGAAACAAGAGACCACCTGTTTTTCTCATGCCAGTTTGCTGCCAACTGTTGGAACTTTACCCGAATTAAATGGAACTTATCCCTCCCTTTTTCCCAAAGATTTCTCCAGGCCAAAAAGGATTTCAGTGGAGAACATTTTACTGAGATTTTTGTATGTGCCTCCTGGAACATTTGGAGGAGTAGAAATGATTTTATCTTCCAGGGCATTACTCCTACTTTCACCAAATGGAAGAGCACATTCCATGAAGATCTCCTCCTGCACCATCATAGGATTTCACCTCTATTACTTCAAGGGTTTTTAGCTTGGATTTCCAAATACTTCTCCTAATGTATATTTACTTTCAAGTCCACCTCTTTCCCCCCTAATTGTATTGCTTGTTTTTCTTCAATCCCCCCCTTTTTTTTTCTTTGTAAGCTCCTGGCTTTCATTATATAATTTGAAAATCACACCATAGGGTTTTTGCCCTATGGTAACACTTTCAAAAATATATAAATGGGTAAGGATACAAAAATGGAGAAAGTAAATTAAGTCAAAACATATTATTTTTGAATAAAAGAATCAAATGAAGAAGAAAAAGGAATAAGAAAAAGGAAGAAGAATAAAAAGAAAAGGGAAAACTACCTAGCTGGCCTGGACGGGCAGCTTGGGTAGGTGTCCGGCCTTAGCGCAGGAATGCCGGCCTAGGCCGGGCTCCAGGTCGGGCTCCCTGCAGCTGGATGGGTTATCTTCCTAGCCAGCCCCGGCCAGGTTCCTGGCCGGCCTGCCTGAGCTCCTTGCCGGCCTCCCTGCATCCCAGGCCGGGAAGCTCAGGGTGCAGGGCCGGGATTTCTGCACAAGTGAAATCCGCCCCACCCCCAGCGCCCGTTTTTCTCCCCTGCTATAAAAGGGGGTCTTCTTCTACCTTCAGAAGGTGTCACTTAAAACTTCTCTCTCCTCCATTTGTGACCACCTAAAAACTCATAGATCTCCCAAAAAACCCAACCAAAGCTCTTGATTTCTTGGGATTCGACGGAGAGCCACTAGATCTACAACTCCACCAAACCGATTCATCACCACCCAATAATATCTTAGGGATCTTGAAGTTCTTGGTTCATTAGAACCGAGCACCTTGTTGCTCTTAGTTCATTGGAGCTTGGAGCCTTGTTGGTGTCGCCAAAGCTTTGGAGCTCGTGGATCTTGTTGCTCGGAGACTTGGAGGTTTCCGGAATTTGGTGAGGACCCTCCAAGTTGTGTAGTGTGCCTCATCCTTGTAAAGGTTCTAGTTGTCAACCTCAATGGCAACATAGTGATTCGTGCCCCATCCACTTTGGTGGTTGGACACGAAGGAGATGCAGTGTGCCATTTGACGGCTACTCGGTGTTCCACTTTGGTGGCACCGTATTGCTTCAACGCAGATTAGCTTCCATTGGAAAGTGAACTTCAGGATAAATCTCCGCGTCATTGTGTTCGGTTATTCCTCAACTTACCTTTACTTGTTGCTACTAGCTTAGTTCTTGAATATCGTGTGATAGTATTATTTGCTCATCATATAGCATTGTTTATATAGTTGCATAATCTACACAATCTATATTTGAGCAGTTATCCTTAATCGAAAAAGAAGTAAAAAAATTAGTTAACCTATTCACCCCCTCTCTAGTTAGCCCTCTTGATCCGTTCAATTGGTATTGGAGCCTCGTATATTTATTAAGGCTTCGCCTCCTAAAGAGGAGGATGGACGAGGAGGAAGAACCTATCACCATGGATGCTATTCAAAAGCTAATCCAAACCATGCTTGATAACTCGGAAAAGAGGATGGAGGGATTGATAAAAGAAATGATATCTTCATCTAGTCACTCCTCTTAAAATATTATTTTAGATGGAAATGGAACTCCTATACCTTTTAAGGAAGATTCCAAGGCATCTAAGCTTAAAAGTAAAATCAATGAAAATGTTTTCGGTCATGCTTACAAGATTGCTCCTAATGTTCAACACCCACATGTAAACAATCTTGGTGCACCTCCTTTAGTAGATAGGTCTCGTTTTACTAAAGCTTACATGAAGTCTTATGTGTGTAGCTCCTAAATGCAAATATGGAGAATCATTCAGAATGGATACAAGCCCAAGGATACTAAGAACTTGAGCTCAAGTGATATCATAGATCAACAACTCAATGGTCATGTTATGCACATGCTAGAGAAGGCAATGGAAAATGAAGGAGTAGAGCACATCTGATCATTCACAAATTCTAAAGAGGCATGTGATTGCATAATTGACATGTATGATGTCAATGTAAACATTCAACTCTCTAAGAAGTCCGTCCTCCAAAGACAAGTCAATGACTTCAATATGAAGGATGGAGAGACTCTAGAATACATGTTTAGAAGACTCAAGGCTATTGTGCTTGACATGAGAGATTGTGCATTCCAAGATTGCAATGATGATTAGGTCAAGGAGAAATTCCTTCTCACCTTGATTCCATACAATGTGAACATGGTGATGAATGTGCAATCAAGGGCTGATTTCTTGGATTTAACTCCTAATGATGTTTTGGTTATCTTCATTACCATAAAAATGATGAAAAAGTCCTTCGATGATGTCATGGCCCATGTGAATAGAATGAAGAAACCTTCTCTTGCTTTGAAGGCCACATCTCATGAAGAAGAGGACTCAAGTGATGATGGTGGTTGCTCTATGTTGTCTCCAAAAAGGAGAAGAGGATATCACATGAAGAGTGTTTGGCTCTTGACCAACATAAGTGGTGGAAGAAATGAGACTTTAGATCAAATGCAACAAAGAACGAGGGAAAGGAAGCCCCAAGCATGAAGAAGGAAAGAACTTGATTCAATTGTGGAGATAGTGAGCACTTTGTTGCCGAGTGACCTTTGAAGAGTAGAATTGAGAATGGTGGAAGGCTAGTGAGGAATTCCAACTTTGTTCCCAAGGTCAAGAACTTCATGAGAAGAAGTCCACCAAAGGCTTTGATTGTCAAGGAAAATGAATTCTTGAGTGATGAGGGGATAAGGCATCAATTTCCTGCTGCGTACACCCCTCAACAAAAGGGTGTGGCGGAGACAAAGAACCATACACTCATTGATATTGCAAGAACTATGATGGCCGAATTCAAATCCCCATATAACTTTTGGGCCGAAGCCATCAACACCGCTTGCCATCTATCCAACCGCCACTTTCTCCATCCGATGATTGGCATGACTCCATATGAACTTCTATCCGGTAACAAACCCAATCTCAAGTACCTTCGAGTTTTTGGGTGCAAATGCCAAGTCTACATTAAAGGCACTAGATTGTCTAAATTTGATCCTAGAACTTCTGAAGGCATATATGTTGGTTATGCCACGAACTCTCATGCTAATAGAATCTACAAGATAGCCACCGGATGTGTTGAAGAATCTATGAATGTGGAGTTTCATGAGGATAATGTCTCCCAAGTGGATAAAATTGATTGTGATGATGTAGGTGATGAACCTTCCTCCATAGCCATAGGAAGAATATGTATGGCTCCTCTTATACCCATTGAGGGACACCTTGTGGTGAATGAGGATGGAACAAGCTCTACGCAATTGGAGCCCTCTACTTCAACCATTAATCAAACAGTAGACCAAGAATAAGAACAAGACCTTAAAATTGATACCCCTCATCAAGAAAGTGATCAAGATCCACCCAATGATAATGGTGGTCCTGGTATTGGTGACTCTTCACCAAGAACTCCACTCCGGGTAGATCATGGCCTTGATGAAGGAGATGACGAGGATGTACCTCCAAATGAGAATCCCGATGATGCACTCATCTGTAGGAAATCTCGTCTAGCCGCAAGATTGCATAAAAATTCATATTATCAAAAGAATGTTATTGGTGGCTTGTGAAGAACTGTATCCACTCGCGTTCAAGTACACAAGTTTTGTGGTCTTCACTCCTATGTCTCTCTTGTTGAACCTATCAAAGTGTATGATGATCTTGAAGATGAATTGGGTTCAAGCTATGCATGAAGAGCTCCACAATTTTGAAAGAAACAAAGTATGGTCTCTAGTGGAAAGACCAAAGGATCATAATGTCATTTGAACAAAATGGGTGTACAAGAACAAGCAAGATTCTCATGGGCAAGTGGTTCGCAACAAGGCTCGTATGGTTTCTCAAGGCTACTTTTAAGTCGAAGGACTTGACTACGGAGAAAATTTCGCTCCCGTAGCTAGACTTGAATCCATTCGTGTATTACTTCCATTTGCCACTAGTCATAAATTCATCTTGCATCAAATGGATGTTAAAAGTGTATTTCTAAATGGTCCCCTAAGTGAGTTGGTATATGTTAAACAACCTCTGGGATTCGAAGATCCCAAGTATCCTAACCATGTCTAATTACCCCATAAGGCTTTGTATGGCCTCAACCAAGCCCCACGTGCTTGGTATGATCATCTAAAGGAGTTCTTAGTAGATTGTGGTTTCGTACTTGGGGTAATTGATCCCACACTTTTTACAAAGAGTGTAGATGGACATTTCTTTGTGTGCCAAGTATATCTTGATGAAATTATATTTGGATCTATGATGACCCACAAGTATAGGGGGTGTATCATAGTACTTTCGATAAATAAGAGTGCCGAACCCAACGAGGGGCAGAAGGTGTTGACAAGCAGGTTGGATAGAGTATTCACTGTAAACACTAGCAAACGGGTTTTTGGAGGTTTTTGATATAGAAGATAAATAAAGTGCGAGTAAATAAAGTGCAGTAAATAATACTTATGACTACCAAACGTTCTCGAGGACACATGGGAATTTCGTCAAGTGCTTTCGCTTCGTTACGTTTGATTAATATCCATTGGTTCGTGAAGTCTTTCGTGGGTGAACCTATGCTAATGCACCGCCAAAATAGGACTAATAAATACTTGTGATTATACCCCTCGTAAGCATCCGCAAATACAAGAAAGTAATTAAGATAAATCTAACTATAGCCTTAAAACTCCGGGATTCTACGCTCCCTCGTGCATTGCTTTCCTAACGTGGGTTTAGGTTTCTGTCACTCTGTCAACCCCACAATTAGTAGCCAAATACACAATGCATCCTCATAGGCCCATAAAGGTGAAGTATCATGTAGTCCACGTTCATATGACACCACTAGAAGAATAGCACCACAGCTTAAATACCGAACCACGAGATATTACTTCAATATAACTTCACTACTAACATCATGACTTCTCACATGTCCTAAAGAACTAAACGAACTACTCACAAGACATCATATGGATCATAATCAGAGGTCATATAATGGATAATAACAATCTGGTCATAAAGTGCTACACCGATAAATCTCACGAGCATCAACTACTAACAAGTAATCCACACCGGGAGAGAGATCTAATGTAAAACAACGATAGAGGACCCTAATTGTTACAGCGGCATGACTGTGGATGATGAGGGTGATTGTGCTGGTGGTGATGATGATGACGATGACGATCTTGATGATGCCCGGAGCGATGACGGTGACGATGACGATGATTTCCCCTCTCCGGAGAGGAATTTCCCCGGCAGATTTCTCCCTGCGAGAGAGCTTTTCTCTCTCGGGTGTTTTCCTCCCTGAGGCGGTTGTGGAATAATTCTTCGATGATAGTCTGGGGCTTAGGGTTCCCTCGGGGTCACGTACGTGAAAAAAATCGACCAGAGGTGGGCTAGGGTGGCCACACCACTTGGCGGCGCGGCCAAGGGGGGGGGAGGCGCCACCTGGTGGTGTGGGCCCCTGGTGGCCCCCTCCGGTTCTCCTCGTGGCTGGCTCCCTCATTTGGACTTCTAAGATATCTCCAGTGTCCCCCCTCTTCTTTTGATCTTCTAAAATAGGGTATCATGACGGTGCTTTTTCCATTAAATTTGTGGCCCCGGTGTTTATTCTCCAAAAATTATAAAACATGCAAAATAAGATAAAATAACATAAGGGATGCATCATAACATGAAATATATCGATAAATAACAGAAAAAATAACAATATAAAACTGTGATGCAAAATGGACGTATCACCTCCCCCCAAGCTTAGACCTCGCTTGTCCTAAGCGAAACTGAACTCAGTAAACATGACCACATGTTTATGGAGTGAGGTGTCGATAAATAAAATACGCACAAGAGGCATCACATCTAACAAAGAACAAGTCATTTTAGACAACAACCTCCTCTCATATAATCAAACTTGAAACAAGTAGAGGAACAACAAAGGTGGAAAAAGTAAATCAAAATTGGTGAAGGCAAACTTTGTTCTTGGTCAGAGAACAATTAACAGTGTACTTATCTTTCGATCAGAGTCTTTACTTATACTAGAGCTATATTGCAGAGTTTATCATGCTCAATTATAACGGTCTCTTTGCAAACATTGGTAAATTTTAAAAGTGGTATTCAAACCGATAAAAGCATTTGTAGAAACAAGGAAGAATAAAGGACATGATTGAGTAAATCAACATATAGCTAGATGAATCACAAAAACTCAAATGCTTGCTTAAGATAGAAATAAGTAGGTTTACTGACTCAACATAAATGTAAAAGATAGGCCCTTCGCAGTGGGAAGCATTAATCACTCATGTGCTAGAGATTTTATTTTGTAAAACAGAGGTATAAAATGGTTGACACTCCTCCCAACCTTTCTTACACAAACCATGGCTAATCGAATCCTCGGGTGTCTGCCAACAATCACAAACCGTGGAGGAGTGTCTAATTTAGAGAGGTGTATGTTTATGCCAACGAATGGCAAACAGAAAATACAGTACATCACAAGCCAACTAGACTTCACCAGAGCAGCTCCCATAGAAGGATGCAACTGGTATAGAAGATCATCCCTCTTTCTCTTTTTCTTACACAATTATGCTTTGACTGATAAATCAGGGGCAAAAATAGTGAAGAGATTTTGTATTATTATTTGGGGCTGGGAACCCGCAGCCAGCTCTTCTAGCATTTGAATAAGCGGATGAAGCCACTAGTCCGGGGTGTGAGATCCAATCAACACGTGAGATAAAGATTCTCTATTTGCGTCCTCATGAGCTAAAACGGGAGCACAAAACAGGTGTAATTTTTAAAGTTTAAATGTAGCACACAAGCAATTAACTTGGAGTGGCGGTGAAATACCACATATAGGTAGGTATGGTGGACACGAATGGCAAGGTTTTGGGCTAAGGTTTGGATGCACGAGAAGCATTCCCTCTCAGTACATGTTTTTGGCTAGCAAGGTTGGGTAGCAAGGATAAGAATCAAAGTAAAACAAACAAAAACATATATGATAAAGCCAATCATGAAATCTTCCTTGAAGGTGCAAACAAACTTATTTGATAATACTAAGCTTATGGGCTAACAAGAAAGAAAGATCATGGAAAAATATATCTATATGCAACTCCCTCTTTTCTACTTAAGTCTCAACGAATTATTGCTACTGACGAATGCTAAGTTTGCCAAAACCAACTAGATTATCTTGAAGCTCCAACATTGATAACAATACTAATAACAAGATCAACCACATAACAAAAATTGCAAACTAAAATAAAGTAGAACAAGTAGATGATGAAAGTTCTCATTAATATTTCATTATGGCAACTCAAACCAAGGGATATAACGATAACCAACTAGAGAGGGACACTTCCATACTGCAAACCATACTATATGATATTTTCTCTACTCATGATATGACTCTACTAAAAAAGGTAAAAAGGTGGAAGATAAAGGTGATACCGCGACACTCCCCCAAGCTTGGAACAAGCCTAGGGGATGCCAATGCCAATGACGAATCAATTCTTCGGTGCTGGTGGTGAATCCTTCTCAATGAGCTTATCAATTGATTTCTTCAGATCTTCAATTGCGAACATAAGAATACACATCACCTCCGTATTATGATCAATACGGTTTGCATGCTTGTCAGATGGTGAATTCCATCCATCAAGATTCCCCCCCCACACTTCCTTAGGTTGAGAGCTTTATTTATCTGGACGGTTAGATCCATATCCCAACAAGAAGGCACATCTGCCTCGAGTACCCTCCTAGATTGATACTCATGAATTAAAGTATGGAAAGGTTTTTTATGCCTGAAAGTGGTGTCCTTGAAGCTAAGCAGTGACGTGGGGCCTTCCCTCTGTTGCTCATCCTCGCCATTTGCTTGGAAGGTCTTGCAACCACTCCAAAGCTTGCGATGGTGGCGCGTGGACGCACTCGTGGGTTTTCTTCTACATCTCTTTCAGCTCCACTCTCGATCTCCTCCTCCGGCTTCCGGTCTTGGAGATCATCTTCCTTCGATCCCTTCCCCTTGTTGTTGTTGGCGGACACGACGATGCTTCTAAAACTGAAAACAGATCCTGGCAGAAACAGCTCGAAACAGAAACACGACGAGAAAATGATATACAGACCTCAGGGGATTCGGGGGATTATATAGCAAAAATATGTGTAAAGAAAGGAAAGTCCAGGTCGAAAACGAGTCAGAAAGGGGCTCCGGGGCTCCCACACCATTGGGTGGCGCGGCCAAGGGTGGGCCCGTGGGGACCCCAGACTAGCAGTCCGAGACCTCCAGTATGCATACATTCACGATCCCATGATCAGTTAGTCGTGAACAACATACTCGAGTTGGCATTGCAGATTACAACATCCACTACATGAATACACGGCTTACATAACTGGTCACATGACTCATTTGAAAACAACTGCCACGCAGGGCAGGAACACACACTAAAAACAGCGGAAGTCTTCAAAACACACTCGTGGTAAACCCAAGTCATACCTTGACTACCTACAGGCTACTGACTCGGAGACGTTCCTAGCTCGCACAGCCGTCAGCGACACCATCTTATTCAGGTTCTCTGGGTTTCTGTGCAAAGTCTGGCTAAGACGATAGCCATGGACGAAACCATTGTGAGTACATTGGAATGTACTCGCAAGACACCCCAAATGAAAGCTAAACATCCAAGTATGCATATATATATAGGTGGTAGGGAGGCTGTAATTAAGGTTCAACTAGCCATGATGAATTTAAGACCCATTATGGTTGCACAAGTTTCAGTTGTTTTTGTTGAAGAAGATACTTCAAAAGATATTTTATTTCTCTTGTAGATATTGCATATCCACAAAGTTTTGATAAATCACTCTAAATAAAAGAAAGTTTCTCTTTGCAAAACTTCTTGGAGAAACACCTCTTCAAAACCATCATTTTTCCCGTACCTCAAAGGTACAATAAATTCCCTTTCAACGTACCTCCCAGGTACAAGTTCCAAAACACTTTTCCAGCTTTTCGAAAACATTAACACAATGCTAGCTACATGGCCATTCAACTGTCCATGTCTGAGGACGCGGATATTCTGAATAGTTTTACTCTGCAGAGGTGTACACAATCCACAAGATCCAGTACATCCGCCGTGAACAACCACGGACTGTCCAAGACAGTATGCAAACATCAGATAACTGGTCCCAGCTATCCACTATGTAAGCGCTAGTAAATGGCTACCTCTTCAACTGGGTTTGTTCTCCCCGGCACCGAGTGAGTCAGCTGTATCGATCCGGTTTCCCCTGACAACTCACCGCCATGAAAGGAGACCCAACTGTTGCAACCGGAGGCGAACTTAATCCCCACACTCTGAATGTCCCATGTTTTCCTTTCTGGCGACAATTCGGTTCGGGGGACTCTAACCCCTATAGCATATTGAGGTAGACACGGACTAACACCGACAAGCTTTTAGCTAGACCCCGTTCCCATATTGGGGTAATGTGGCAGCACGGCCTGGTTGTCCGGCGAAGACTAGGTTATGTGTCAGTTTTGGAAAACAAGTCGAAAACATTTCCTTCTTCACAAACCTCCCTCGGACAAGGTCCCACCTTTCCTCGGGGTTTTTCCAAGCTTTTGCTTTCCAAAAACATCAAGTTAAAATTTCCACTAGGGGACTTAAGTGAATGAAGTGATGATACTAAAATATCTAAAGGGCTTGGTAACACCAAGATTATATAGTGGATATAGCATATTAGATACATAAAACAGATAGTGGTATAGTCCACTTGAGGAAATAGTTTTTGAATCAACTTTTGTAAAACATCAGAAGTAAAGCATGCATGATAGATAATTATAAGTAAAACGACAGCAAGCATTTAGAGTGGCTTGCCTTGGCACTGGTCTTGGTCTTGAAATAAACAACATTTGCAATAAAACCTCTCCGGGAAATAATACCGTATTCGTTATCTAACGTCGTAAACTCAAAAAGGAAAACACCCAATCAGAACCAAACAAAGGCAAGAACTTGACAAAAAGTAAACATACAGCAAGCATTTCATCAAACAAGTACACTCACAAACAATATTACTAGGGTGCACACCAACAAGCAAAACAGGCACAGACAATACACATGAATAACACTAGAGTTGATGCTATGGATCCTCAACCCAAATGGCATGATTTCAGTGGGTGTGCCACTCTCATATCATGCTCAAATAAGGTTAAATGACTCTCTGGTCATTCATGAGGATGAGCAAAATAACAAGAAAACAAGCTAGAAACAACTACACATGCATAGAAAAATATTAACAAGCAATACTACAAGCCCATAGTAACACATGCTTTTCTGAACATGGAGAAATAATATAACCAGTAGCTAAACAACCTAATAACAGAAAAAAAAACAATATCAAACATGTCATGGAATCACTCAATGGATGAAAATAATTCATGGAGCAAAAAGACTACTAAAACTAGAGATGCAAAAGGGGCTATTTAGACATATAGGCATGCATAACCATAATAGATCATCAAACATGATTTATTATAACATGATAGATCTATAAGATAGCATCCAAATAACAGAGAAACAACACCTATACATGCTATTAATATCAAAATAACAATATAATCAATGCCTCAAAAATTAAGCATGCAAATAACAACATCATGGCAGAAAATCATCTAAAACTATTATAGCATGAAAAATTTATCTAGATATTACTCAAGCATGTAAGCAAGTATAATAAGCTAGAATAACAGTAGCTATGATATGGAAAATAATACTAAAGCATTTATTCAATTCATCGTACCAATATGAAGAATAACATAATTTTAACCTATCAATACTAGGAAAACAACCCTATGAGATTTAAACTATAACAAACATGGGTTTTCACACACAATTCCTAACATGATAGTGCCACACTCAAAACACATATCAAACATGCATTAATACCCTACACATGCTAGGAATAAGTTTTATAACAAAAACAATATAACACACAATTTTAATAAAGGCATAGCAATAATATGCAGAAAATGGCTAAACACTAAATAATCCACCAAGCCTAGTCTGTAACTCCTAAAATCATGAAAATCTAGTATAAGGTGCTACTGGTCACTAGCAAACCAGAACAAGTAGATTCACATAAAAATTCATCACCAATAAAATTAAACAATTCACAGAAGTGCTCTTTGGCCTAAAATTAACATGCATGTCATTTTCAATCAACAACTCAAGTCAAACAAGGTCAACTTCCACAGATAGACATTTTCAAGGGCTACTCAGAACAGTTGAGTTTCCATGATTTGGATACTTAAAACTCAAGTTATTAAATAAAAGGTGTTAATGCGTGCTTCTGCCATTTATTTTAGTTCTCCTAAAATATTGCACAAAACTTAGATCTACAAGTTGGAGGTGGTTAGGAATTTGCAGATCTACAACTGTGTTTTTTTAGTTTGTCAAGATTCACTTGTTAGAATTTTTATTTTCAAATAAAGTAGAGCATCAGATCTGGATCTGCAGGGAAAAAGAAAAAAAAACCTGCAGAGAAGGGGCATGCCAGATCTGCGAACTGGGTCGGCCTTCTAGGAGCTCTGCCGCGCGGGAAAAGTTCAAACGCGAGGCTGGGCCGCGGCTGGGCCAAAAACAGCGACGGCGCGGTCAAACCGGTATGCTGTCGTTGGATTAGAATCTGACGTCTTGTGATGGAGGCGCCGGCGAAGGGGTATCTTGTCGTCGGATCCGTGATGGACGGCAGGGATGCGGCCACGCGGCATGGCCGGCGGTGACCAGTTTCTGGCGGCAGGATCAGAGAAAAACGGCAGCCCGGGGACGGAGATTCGCCGAAATCTCGCCGGAATGAGTTCCCGGCATCACCTGGAACCGAGAAAAGGTCGAGGAGGACCCGGACGACGATGTGCATTCGATGCCCTCATCGGCGCTTGCTAGGGAAGTCTCCCGACCGGAGCTCGACGGGAACCCGTGGTGGCCGGACATGCCATGGATGGAGACGGACCTAGGATGGAGAAGGAAGGTATTAATGGTGTTCACGGGCAAGAGAGATGGGAGGGGAGGCCATTGAAGCAATCATCAAGGGCAGAGGTGCGCAGTACCTTCCGGTCGACGGTGAGGTTGCCGGCGGAGGGTTCCGATTCGATTCCTTCGATTAGGAGGGTAAGGGAGAGGGGTTTTGCGATTAAAGTGCTATTGGGGAGGAGTGGAGGTGGTGCGGCAGGGTAGACATCAAGGAGGAGGCTCGGGGTGGCCTGGCCGCAGATCTCGGTGGACGGCGCCCACAGCGACCATGGCGGCTCGGTTGTTGGCTTCAAGGAAGAAGAAAGGGTTGCCTGGGTGGTGGAGCATGACCAGGAGGTACTCTAGGAACAGCTAGAGACGGAGGAGGTGGTTTGTAGCGAGCGGGAGCCTGAGCTCCGAGCTCCCACCCGCAGGTGTTCGACAGAGATGAGGAGGGGATCGGAGGGCGAATGAGGCCAAGGGAGAGCACGGGCATGCTCCTGGAGAGATCGTGGGGCGAGTGGACAAGGGGTGGAGGCGCGGCATGCGGCCCAGGTGTTGGAATGCGAGGGACGTGGCGAGCGTGTCCTGGGCGCCATGGACAGCTCACGAGCAATGGAGATGGAGACAAGCATAGGGGGAGGGGTTATGCCAGAGAGTGTACACTATGCAAGGATGGTCTTGTGGCGCAAGGGCTCTGCCTGGAGTGGACCGAGGAGGTGGGGGTGAGAAGGAGGGGTGATCACCATCCTTGGCTATTTGTGGTTGGCTGAGTTAGAGTGAGAGAGAGAGGGAATGGAACAGGTAGACCATGTCTAGGAGGTTAAAGGACTAAATGCCACTGTCCAGGTGCAGGAGAGAGGAAGGGAGAGAGAGAAGGATGACCAGAACAAGCATGAACCCAACAGTGTCCAGAATAAACAGAGGAGGTTTTTGATTGTTTTCACCAAAAGTTTGAATATAACATATGTGAAATATTGTGTTCATTGGATAGAGGATGAAAATTGGAGTCTAGGGAGGGTGGTCTCAAGTTTTTCTAAAAACATTTCTTTCACAAAAAATTTGGGAATTAAAAAATGGCAGAAACAGTTTTTAAATGTTTTCTCCAAAATTTTCAACACAACATCCAAATTGTTTTGTACAAATAAGTCCCACATGACCATAGGAATGTTGGGTCATTTTTCCAAGATTTTAGGAAATACTTTTATTCACAAAATATTTTAAAGTCCATTTCTGGCCTTTTAGAAAATGGAAAATAATAAATAGTAAAATGATTTTAAAACAAATATTTTTGAGTTGGGATGATATATCACATAATATAGGTCTCAAAAGTGATTTTTAATAAACAACTCCTATGAAAATATTTGAGACACCAAGTGGAAAAAGGGTGAAAACATGAGTTTATTTAATAGGTTAAAAACCATGATAGATAAATAATTAAATGGTCTTTGGAAAATAATTGGACCACATGGATATGATGTATAGGTCATGGAGATGACAAGGGTAGGTTCTTGGGCCTGAAAACAATAAGGGGTGATTTTGAGTAACACAGAGAAAGTGCATCAAGATAACAGGAATATGATCAATATTTAGGGATGCCTTCTAAAGGACTTTGATATAAGATGCCAAAGTGTTTCAATGTCCACAATAATAACTTGGATAGATATCATAGATATAGACAATGAGATGTATGATGATGCATTGATGATTAGTTCAAGATTTGCCATAGAAACATGTCACCAAGGTTGGAGATTTTTAAGAAAACAGAAGATGATATGGACATGAGATGGAATATGGTATTTATGTTTGATCTTGCTATTACTAGGTTTTATTCTCTTTAAAACAGCACACACTTATGAACAAACATAAATAAATACTTGAAAGTAAACACAAGATAAAATCACACAACAAGCAGATAAAATAACAAGTCACAGATCACTCAATCAACTGAGTTCCTCAAATTAATTTCCAGGTGTTTCTCTCAAGTGTTAATTTTAGGTAGTGATCAAGACATACCATGACAAGAGGATTTTATAAAGAGGTTCAGCTCAAAAGTTGTTATTTCCAAAATAATATAATTGAGGTAAAACACAGGGGTAACATAGTCCCCTCTTATTGTTTTTGCAAAAGAAGGAAGTGAGAAGGAGTTTTTGAAATACTAGCAAAAACATATTGGTTGAAAACAGGTTGGAGATGATTAGCTCCAAAATACTTTTCATATCGTTTTGGAAATTACCTTTTTTTTTCTCAAAACTTGGCCTTTGGGTTTCTTCTCAAATCAAAACATTTTCAAAAAGGTTGTTGACAAAGGAGTGTGATGGATGGAGATGATAAGATTTCTTGTCATGACTTGATCACCAAGGTTGTGTTTTAAGAAAGTTATGATCATAGGTTTTAATGTTACTCAAACAAAAACACAATCAACCAGCAAATAGAAAATAAACACAAGCATAAGTCAAACATATCAAAAAGTTTTTGATGGCCCTGATTTTTGGGTTATTGAAAACAAGTTTTTCCTGTCTTCCAAAAATTGGGCTCTTACAGGGCCCGTGGCCCCACATGGTGTGGTGCCTCCGGGCACCTGCTCCAACTCCTCTTCAGCTCGGTATTTTTCATATTTTCCAAAAACAAATATTTATAACTGAAAAGGTAATCCGTGAACTTTTCGTTAACGGAATATTACCTATTCCAAAGCAGACTCTGCCGATTCTGGAATCTTCCCTCTAATGAACTTCTCTGGAGTCATTACTTGAATAACATCAACATCTTCATCATAGGAATCCCCAGAAATATAATGTTTGAGTCTTTGCTCATTTACCACTTGTGTAGTGTTATCTTTGAGGGAAGCAATTTTAATTGCACCCGAACGATACACTTCTTCAATAATATAAGGACCTTCCCATCGGGAGAGTAATTTTCCTGCAAAAAAAACTGAGCCGAGACCGATACAATAGAACTTTCTCACCAACATGAAACTCTCTTTTAAGGATTCTTTTAGCATGCCATTGTTTAACTTTCTCTTTAAAAAGCTTGGAATTTTCATAAGCTTCACATCTCCATTCATCTAAATGATTCAAATCAAGCATTCTTTTCTTACCAGCAAGTTTAAAATCTTTATTTAATTCTTTCACTTCCCAATAAGATTTGTGTTCTAATTCTAAAGGCAAGTGACAAGCTTTTCCATAAACCATTTTATAGGGAGACATACCCATAGGATTTTTATAAGCAGTTCTATAAGCCCATAAAGAATCATTCAACTTATCTGACCAATTCTTCCTAGATTTATTAACAGTCTTTTGCAAGATAGATTTAATTTCTCTATTTGATAATTCTACTTGCCCACTGGTTTGAGGATGATAAGCTGAGGAAATTCTATGATTAACATCATATTTAGCAAGGGTCTTTCTAAAACCACCATGAATAAAATGAGAACCTCCATCAGTCATAAGATATCTAGGCACACCAAACCTAGGGAAAATAACATCTTTAAGCATTTTCAAAGAGGTCTCACAATCAGCACTTTTAGTATGTATAGCTTCTACCCACTTAGTAACATAATCAACAGCAACAAGAATATGAGTGTAACCATTCAAAGGAGGAAAAGGACCCATAAAGTCAAATCCCCAACAATCAAAAGGCTCAATAACAAAGGAATAACTCATATGAATTTCATTACGTATGGAAATATTTCCTACTCTTTGACATTCATCACGAGATAAAATAAATTTACGTGCATCTTTAAAGAGAGTAGGCCAATAGAAACCTTGTTGTGGAACCTTCTATGCAGTTCTATCTCCAGTGTGATGTCCTCCATAAGCACTACTATGGCACTTCTTCAATATTTCACGTTGTTCATGATCTGGTACACATCTTCTCATAATACCATCTACTCCTACTTTATATAAATGTGGGTCATCCCAAAAATAATGCCTCAAATCATATAAGAATTTTCTTCTTTGTTGAGCTATAAATGTCGGAGGCAAATACTTTGAAACAATAAAGTTAGCATAATCAGCACCATGGACTATCCTGGGATTTTACCTTTACTGCAACCAACTGTTCATTTGAAAAACTATCATTAACAGGAATAGGATCAAAAGTAATGTTTTCCAATCTAGACAAGTTATCAGCAACAGGATTTTCAGCACCCTTCCTATCCACAGTATGCAAATCAAACTCTTGTAAAAGCAACACCCATCTAATAAGCCTAGGCTTAACAACTTTCTTTTCCATAAGGTATCTAATAGTAGCATGATCAGTATGAATAGTAACCTTTCAATCAACAATATAAAGTCTAAACTTATCACATTCAAAAACTATAAATAAGAACTCTTTTTCAGTAGTAGCATAATTCTTTTGAGCAGCATCAAGAGTCTTACTAGAATAATGAATAACATTAACTTCTTCTCTACGCGTTGTCCAAGAACAACACCTATAGCATAATCACTAGCATCACACATAATTTCAAAAGGTAAATTCTAATTAGGCGGTTGAACAATAGGAGCAGTAGTTAAAGCCTTCTTTAAAGTTTCAAAAGCTTCCTTACAATCATCATCAAAAACAAATGGTACATCTTTTTGAAGAAGATTAGTAAGAGGCTTTGATATTTTAGAGAAATCTTTAATAAACCTCCTATAAAAACCAGCATGACCAAGAACACTGCGAATACCTTTAACATCTCTAGGAAAGGGAATTTTCTCTATGGCTTCCACTTTAGCTCTGTCAACTTCAATACCTCTTTCAGAAGTTTTATGTTCAAGAACAATTCCTTCATTCACCGTAAAGTGGCATTTCTCCCAATTAAGAACAAGATTAGTTTCTTCACATCTCTTCAAAACTTTGTCAAAGTTGTGCAAACAATTATCAAAAGAAGTTCCATAGACGGAGAAGTCGTCCATGAATACTCCCGCAATTTCTTCACAAAAACCATGAAAAATAGCAGACATGCATCTTTGAAAAGTAGCAGGAGCATTACACAACCAAAATGCATATGTCTATAAGCATAAGTACCATAAGGACAAGTAAAGGTTGTTTTCTCTTGATCCCGCTTCCTAACAGCAATTTGAGAAAACCCAGAATAACCATCAAGAAAGCAAAAATGAGTTCTCTTAGACAACCTCTCTAACATTTGATCAATAAAGGGCAAAGAATAATGATCTTTCATAGTAACTTTATTAACCTTTCTAAAATCAATACACATTCTATAACCAACTAATAATCTTTGTGGAATGAGCTCATTGTTTTCATTAGGCACAACAGTCATTCCTCCCTTCTTAGGGACACAGTGCACAGGGCTCGCCCATCTACTATCAGCAATAGGAAAAATAATACCAACATCAAGAAGTTTTAATACCTCATTCCTTACCACTTCCTTCATCTTAGGAATTAAACAGAGTTGATGTTCAACTACCGGCTTTGCATCAGGTTCAGTATTAATAGCATCCTGACATATAGTAGGAGAAATTCCCTTCAAATCATCAAGAGTATATCCAATAACTCCGAGGCGTTTTTTCAACATAGGGCTCAGGAACAGCAGGATTAACATCATGCACTTCTATATTACTAGCAGGAACAATATCTTTATAAAGTGCATGGTACTTGTGATAATTTTTTTTAGGAATATCAAGATAGGAGGCAAAAGATTTAAGACAATTTGCAAAGTTTTGAGAATCAAGACCACAAACAGCACTAACATCATTGAAATCATTGGTTCCCATAAAATATTTAATGCATTCATAATCATAATTTATACCTGACTTTCTAACTTTGTCATTCTCCCATCCTTCAGTGTTTTCTGATCCCATTTAGCTTCTTCCTTCATACGTGTGAATTATCCAGAACAAGAAGCATCCAATAAATCCTTATCATTAAGAGAAAACCTTGCATAAAAATTATTGATAACAATATTTCTTGGGAGTTCATGAACGGAACATTTAAGCATATAACTTCATTCTCCCCCACGCTTGTGCAATACTCTCTCCATCATGAGGCCAGAAATTATAGATTTGATTCCGGTCTTTATGAATCTCACTAGGAGGATAAAATTTAGAATAAAAGAGAGGAACAATTTCCTCCCATCCAATAGATTCACCATTCTTTAGTAATTTGAACCATTCAGCGGCTCTTCCTTTCAGCGATAAAGAAAATAATTTCCTTTTAACTTGATCCATTGTAATACCTGCACACCTGAATAACTCGCATAAATCATGTATAAAGAACAAATGATCACCGGGATGGACAGTTCCATCACCATAATAGCAGTTATTCATAACACGTCCAACAATTTTCATAGGTATTTTATAAGGATATAATTCAGCAGATGACGGGTTACCAACTACCCTAGAAGCAACGGTAGAATTACCCCTAAACAGAGAACCAAAATTATTCTCCATAATTTAAATAAAACAGCACACAGAAATAAAAACAGCACTCACAGTAAAAGTTTCTCTTACGAATTCCACTTACCAATAGCGCTTCACTCCCCGACAACGGCGCCAGAAAATAGTATTGTTGACCCACAAGTATAGGGGGTGTATAGTAGTACTTTTGATAAATAAGAGTGTCGAACCCAACGAGGAGCAGAAGGTGTTGACAAGCATGTTGGATAGAGGATTCACTGTAAACACTAGCAAACAAGTTTTTGGAGGTTTTTGATATAGTAGATAAATAAAGTGCGAGTAAATAAAGTGCAGTAAATAATATTGCAGCGAGTGCCTCAATCATTTTGAGAGCAAAGGACAAGCCGGTTGTATTACTTATGACTACCAAACGTTCTCCAGGACACATGGGAATTTCGTCAAGTGCTTTCGCTTCGTTACGGTTGATTAATATCCATTGGTTCGTGAAGTGTTGTGTGGGTGAACCTATGCTAATGCACCGCCCAACTAGGACTAATACATACTTGTGATTACACCCCTTGTAAGCATCTGCAAATACAAGAAAGTAATTAAGATAAATCTATCCATAGCCTTAAAACTCCAGGATTCTACGCTCCCTCGTGCATTGGTTTCCTAACGAGGGTTTAGGTTTCTGTCACTCCGGCAACCCCACAATTAGTAGCCAAATACACAATGCATCCTCCTAGGCCTATAAAGGTGAAGTATCATGTAGTCGACGTTCACATGACACCACTAGAAGAATAGCACCACAACTTAAATATCGAACCACGAGATATTACTTAATATAACTTCACTAATAACATCATGAATTCTCCCATGTCCTCAAGAACTAAACGAACTACTCACAAGACATCATAATAAGAGGTGATATAATGGATAATAACAATCTGGTCATAAAGTGCTAACACCGATAAATCTCACAAGCATCAACTACTAACAAGTAATCCACACCGGGAGAGAGATCTAATGTAAAACAACGATAGATGCCCCTAATTGTTACAACGGGATAACGGTGGATGATGAGGGTGCTGGTGGTGATGATGATGACGATGACGATCTTAATGATGCTCGGAGCGATGACGGTGACAATGGCAATGATTCCCCTCTCCGGAGAGGAATTTCCCCGGCAGATTTCTCCCTCCCAGAGATCTTTCCTCTCTCGGGTGTTTTCCGCCCCGAGGCGGCGGCGGAATAATTCTTCGATGATAGTCTGGGGCTTAGGGTTCCCTCGGGGTCAAATACGCGAAAAAGACCGACTAGAGGTGGGCCAGGGTGGCCACACCACCTGGCGGCACGGCCAAGGGGGGCCGCCACCTGGTGATGTGGGCCCCTAGTGGCCCCCTCCGGCTCTCCTCGTGGCTGGCTACCTCATTTGGACTTCTAAGATACCTCCGGTGTCCCACCTCTTCTTATGATCTTCTGAAATAGGGTATCCCGACGGTGCTTTTTCCATCAGATTTCTGGTCCCGGTGTTTATTCTCCAAATATTATAAAACATGCGAAATAAGATAAAATAACATAAGGGATGCATCATAACATGAAATATATCAATGAATAACAGAAAATAAAAATATAAAACAGTGATGCAAAATGGACGTATCAATCTACTAATGTGTCTTTTGTAGAACTATTTGCTAGGCTAATGACAAGTGAGTTTGAGATGTCTATGATGGGTGTATTGAAGTTCTTCCTTGGTTTTGAGATCAAGGAATATTATGAAGGAATCTTCATTTGCCAAGCCAAATATATTCAAGACACGCTCAAGAATTTTGATATGATCAATGCTAAGCCATTAGGGTTTCCAATGTCAATGAATGTGAATCTTAAAATAGATCACGAAGGTATATCGGTTGATCTAAACCTCTATCGTTCTATGATTGGTTCTTTGCTTTATCTTATTGCATCTAGACATGGTATTATGTTTAGTGTGGGTTTGTGTGCAAGATATATCGATCTAACCCCAAGGAAAGCCATATGAATGCGGTCAAAAGGATTCTTAGGTACTTGGTTGACACTCCCACTCATGGTCTTTGGTACCCATCAAATACAAGTTTTGATCTTGTGGTATATTCAGATGCAGATTGGGGAAGTGACAAAGTGGATAGAAAATCAACTTTGGGTGCTTTCCATTTTCTTGCTAGGTCACTGATACGTCATAAACGTATCCTTAATTTCTGATGTTCCATGTTGTTTCCCACTTGTTTTCCTTACACTTTATGTCATTTTATCGATTTCCCGGGACTAACCTATTGACAAGATGCCAAGTGCTAGTTCCCTGTTTTCTGCTGTTTTTAGTTTCAGAAAAGTTGTTCTGGAAATATTCTCGGAATTGGACGATTCAAAAACCAGAAGTCTTAGAAGTCCCGGAAGCATCCCGAAGTCCCGAAGAGCCCCAGAGGGGGGCCACAGGGTGACCACACCATGGGGTGGCACGGGTCCCCCTGGCCGCGCCACCTAGGGGTGTGGGCCCCCTTGCCACATACCGGCATCGCCCTTTCACCCATATATACTCCCCGAGGCATGAACCCTAAATAAATTGACCTTTTCCACAAAATACATCTGTAGCTCTGCCACCGCCGTCTACAAGTTTCGGGGGACAGATCTCTATTCTGGCACCCTGCCGGGACGGGGAAGTGCCCCCGGAAGCCATATCCATCGACTCCACTGCCATCTCCATCGTCGTTGCTGTCTCCTATGATGAGGAGGGAGTAGTTCTCCCCCGAAGCTGAGGGATCTACGGTAGCTATGTGGTTCATATCTCTCTCTCCCATGGTGTGATCTATATGTGATTGTGAGCTTTGTAATCTAGTTGGATTCATAGATATTGTTCTTCATCTATTATGCTACTCAAGTGGTTTTGTTATGAGATCTCCGTAAACACTTTGATCACGGTGTAAAGGTGACAGTGTGTGCATTGTGTGGTTTGCATTATATTTATATTTTGTGTGGGATAACCCTATGAAATTGTGGTGTTTGCGTGGAACCATATGGGTCCCATGGTGATAGCATGGAGGTTACTTGGTTGGGAAAGTGCTTACTCCGAGGAGTGTTGTTAAAGCCCTACGCAATAATTGATGTTTGTTATTCAACCGGAGAGTGGTTCGGAGTAGTATAGGGAAGAAATGATATTTATGCATTCAATTATGTTTTCATTGCTGAGAGTGTCCTCTAGTAAAAGTAGGAACCCTAGGCCTTATTTCCAAGCATTGAAACACCGTTTTACGTCTGTTCTGCTACATGTTTGCTTGCTGCCATTTTTATTTCAGATTTCTATTATCACTTATTATCATCCATATTACTTGCATTTTACTCTCTCTTCACCGAACTAGTGCACCTATACAACTAACAATTGTATTAGGTGTGTTGGGGACACAAGAGACTTCTTGTATCTTGATTGCAGGGTTGCTTGAGAGGGATATCTTTGACCTCTACCTTCCTGAGTTCGATACACCTTGGGTGATCCACTTAAGGGAAACTTGATGCTGTTCTACAAACCTCTGCACTTGGAGGACCAACACTGTCTACAAGAATAGAAGCGTGTGTAGACATCATTCACTCGTGTGTTGGTCTTCCAAGAAACAAAATTGCATTGCCACCTCCTCCACAGAAGCGGAGTATATTGCCGTCGTAAGTTGTTGCTCTCAATTATTATGCATGATGCAATGTATTAAGGATTTTGGAATTAAGATAAAGACAATGTTTGTTTTACGCGACAATGAAAGTTCTATATAAATTCTCCATAATTCGGTGCTTCATGGCAAGACCAAGCATATTGATATTTGGTATCACTTTATCCGTGACCATGTGGCCAATGGAGATATTTCCATTTTCTATGTCAACACCAAAGATCAAATTGCCGATATTCTCACAAAGCCTCTTGATGAAAAGAGATTCAAGCAATCGAGGAGTGAGATCAATGTCGTATGTGCAAGCAATTTTAATTGATTGGAAATTTTGCATACACACCTCTACTAGACTTCTATTTGGCTTTTAGATGCAAGCATGGATATAGGGGGAGTGTACCTCAACTCATGAGTCAACACTATCTCTATAATGCATAAAAAATCATGCATAATGGTCACACTTGTGACACAATGTTCTTAATGGTGAGTTTCAACAATGCTCCCAAGATATATCTTCGCGGTGTCATATCGAGCATACTCATACATGGTGGCTACGGCCATCGACCCTATCAAGGGTTTTGGAATTTGATGGATTTTCTTGGAAAGTTATTTGTTTCTTGATTCATATGCATATTTGTTCTTTATATTCCATATCACATCCAATGTTGCTTATTTGGGGTTTTTCCTTTTTTTTTGCTCCAATTGGATGTGTGAAGAAATCATCATGCTAATGTTTGTTTCCATGTGTCCATTATAATCCTCTAAATCTTTCATATCCCATATAGCAAATACTTCATATGTAATAGTGTACATGGTCAAAACCTTTAAAAATTGGAACTTAAAAAAAATTAAAAACATTATTAATTATAGTAAATTTTTACATGCTCAGAACAAAAACAAAGGAAATTGGAACTCAAATTTCTTTTTCGCAGAAATGCCGGCCTGGAGGCCGGCCTGGCCGACCAGGAGGATGTGTGGCTCGGGGTGGTGCCCGGTCTGCGCCTTTCTTCCCAGCCTAGGCCGTGGTTCGGTCCGAACGGCTCGGGTTGGTGCCCGGCCTGGCCCGGCTCTCGGGGATGAATTAAAATTGTGCGGAAGGGGGCTGGTTCCAACATGTTCCTCTCTTTCCCCCTCTCCCCAACCCGAAAATGACACCATGGGTGCCCTCCCCCCAAGGCCCCCTCCACCCATCCCCTTCCCTCTAATCCAATCGCAACCACCAACTCCTCAGATCTACTAACCGTAGCCCTGATATCCTCTCTCCTCCACAAGGAACCTCCATTTGTGGGAGTTTGGAGGGGATCTCCTCCATTGTTTGTGCTCTAGAAAGATGGCCTCCAACTCGGGTATTGCTTTGGTTTTCCCTCTATTTCTAATATTTGTCTCCTCTTAGCAATATCATCTTAGAAATTTCACCTAGCACACTCCCCTTTAGAGATTTAACATAGAAATCAAGGTTTTTTTTGGGGATACCATGTTAGGGTTCATCCTAGTGCTAGTTTCAAGTTGCTTCATAGAAAATCTCTCTAGTGACATATAATGACCCTACCCTATGTTATCTTGGTGATATGATTATTCATATGCAATTTTTTTCTCTCACCAAGACATGCCATATTCCTTAAGTGTAAATCATATCCAACATATTGCTTTTTAATTAGATCTCCTCACTAGGGATTTCAATTAAAATTTTCAACTTAAAGACATCATAAATATCTTGCTATTGTGCCCCTTGCAATCTTATTTGTTCACTATCAACCAACACTCTCACCGCATGACCTATTAAAGAACTAAATCTTGTACAATGGTAATTACTCCTAATAGCAACTTTTTTTTAATCTAAAACCATTTCCATTATGACCATGTACACTCATCATACATATACATATACATGTTATGTCATTCATAGGCTCTGGCTCTCCTTCTCAAACCAAGGGCAAAGATCCTGCCATTTATGTTAGTCAGATGGACCTCTTTGAACCCCTTGTCAGTCCTGATCCTGTCCTGATCAGCGAGGCCATGTTCTTAAGGACAATGGTAGACATGTGCCATTTCATGGTTCCTTTGACCTGGGCCTTGGCCTTAAAAATCTCTCTGTTCACCGCGCGGTAGCTACAGAGTTGACAAGCTCATGCACAACAAGGCTACGCACCAGAGACGGATCGACCATACCCATGTCAAACAAGGGCTGGGAGTCATCGACATAGGATGGGATCTGCAAGTCCCCAATCGGAACCAGTGACTGACTAAAGTCCTCGTCGAACATGTCCTACATGATGAAGACGACACAATGAATATGATAGGTAACTACACATATCTACGCACAAGCTCAAACAAAAAGCTAGAATGTAGTATGGCCAACAAAAGCATGAAGCTAACTAGACAGATCTATGTACCACAAGCATAAAGCACATGACCATTACCATGTTCTACCAACAGATCTACATAATCCTATGTTCACAGATCTACAAAATCACATGTAAATGAACATGCCAAAGGTTTGATCACTTAAAACCATGGGTGGTGTTGAGCGAAGAATAGAACGGATGGAGACGCTGAAGACCTGTCTCCGCCGCGTCTACCGCTGTCGCAGACCGAAATTGAATGCTTCGTCGCCGCTTACCTGCTCGGTGAAGTGAGCTCAAATCACGAGTGGGGGAATGGCGGGCTTGGTGAGAGCAATGAGAGTGGAGAGCATAAATAGGAGAATGTTTCGGAGGAAGGTGACCGAATATCTCCCGCCCCCCTTTTTGATGAAGCAGGGGAGCTCCCGCCATCTCCATGCTCGCATGAGCTGAGCGCAAGGGGATGCGGATTTTGCATCGACGATCTGAGAACAAGCTAGGCTCCACGGAAACGTCTGATTCGGTTGTTCCCAGCGGGTCTGGCCCGAAAATGCTTTAAAGTTCGCGCGAGCGCTGCATGCAACCAAATGCCAGCCCATGTGTGTAGCTACCAAGCTTGGGCGAACCTCCTGCATGCTACCAAACGCGCCCCTATTGTTTCGTGTGTTTGAACTCTTGCTAGGTGGTGACGCCTGCAAAGCACCTGATTAGCCGAATCTAAATCTGTGTGGAGGTGGAGGAGCATCCCATACTTCCGCATGCCTCCGAAAGGCCATCACCATCTCGGGATCCGGCCGCATCATGGAGGTTGCCCCTATTTCCAAACTCATGCGCCGCTATCGAGTCATTTGCTGCCACAACACGCCGCCAATATGAAGTGCTTGGAAGCCTTCATATTGACGTTGCAGCGAGCAAATTGTGAAACCAGATCTGTTGTCACGTGATTGGCTACCGCTGAAGTGCGAGCAGCCACCACCACCCGTTGGAAGCCACCACCAACCACCGCCCCACAAGCCCGTAGTCTTGAAGCACCTAGCCGTAACGACTTCAACATCACCGCTGAGCCAGTGTCGGAGGCCGAACACCATCCTCGTTGATGTTCCACGAGCACATATGTTGATAGATGGAATATCCGCCGCTGTCACGGGCTTTGTGCGACAGTAATCCCCACTGGTGACGAGCGAGAGGGGGAGAGAGTATTTGGTTAGGATCGACGAGTGATGGCATAGATAAGAACGCCCCAAAGCCGCCTCGTGTGCGACTCGAGAGTAGTCAAGCCACAAAGTTGTAGGTGTTGATCATTGAAGTCATCATCGTCTCTCCATTTGCTTTCTGCAATGATCTAATCTTGTAAATTCTAGCAATCAACAAAATATGGTACCTGATTATACATCTCTTAAGTCTTGCAGAAATTTAAAGTTTGCACATGCGTGCATTCCATCGGATTGCATCGAACCTCCCTAACCTCCCGATTCGCCCTCCCTCAGGCGGCTCTGGAGGTACCCAAAACTAGCCAAAACAAACCCGATATCGGATCCCCTCCGGCCGCTGCCATCGCCGGCACTACCGGCGCCCTGCTGGTCTAGGTCGGAGGGCATGGCGGGCTCTCAGGCCAGACCCTCTAGGAGCGGGGCGGCGGCGATGGCGTGGAGAGGGGCATGAAAGCGGGTGGCGGCGGTGCCTGTTCCCGGGGCTTGAGGCCGGCAGCCGTGACCGGCTGAGGAGGGTCTTCTAGCGGGGCGGCGCCGCGGAGGTGGTCGGGCGCCGCCATGGATCGAGCGCTCTGCGTTCTCGTTCGCTCGGGCGTCCCGGGCCTTGGAACCTCGATCCGGCCCATTGGGCTAAGATCTGGGCCAGTGGGGGTCCGGCCAGGGTGGTGACGTGGCTGCTCGTGGCTTTGTTCACGCCGCCGGTGACCTAACGTGCTGGTTTACCCCTCTCCCGCTATTGTTTCAGCTGGAAGTGGCCTCGCGGCGTGGGGGTCTGTGAGGCCAATAAAGGCGGTGGTTCTAAAGTTCCTTTTTGGCGTCAAGACAAACACTAGCTTGTCTCCGGTCTTCTTTGATTTGGCTGGGACGTTGGGTTCCGGAAACCTCCGCCGGCGATCTCCCATGGGCGTTAATGCCTGGAGTTTTCTAGAACAGGGTGGGTTTCGGTTGCGCCGGAAAGCGAGCACGAAGCTCTGCTCTGTTGCCATCAGGGGCAAATCCATGGTGAAGTCTGAGGGAGAATGTCATGGAAGCTGTGATTGGAGGAATGGCAACGGCGCTCGGAGTCTTTGTATCGATGGGGAACTGGTTTAGAGTTTCAAGATTCGTGGCATTGGTATGTAAGCGGGGGCGACAACCCAGGTTAAGTTCAAAGTCTTAACGTTCAGGGTGAAAATACAAGGTCTGGCCTTAATTGGTTGTGCCTGGCAATGGTCTTATTGAAGACATTATTTTGAGAGCGAGGACTATCTCCAGGGTGAAAACCCGAGATCTAAGATCGGGCAACGATGGCGCAAATGCACTGTTCCTTTCTTGAAGGTGTTACTTTTAGAGAAACTGAACATCAGGGACTGTTTTGGTGGTGGTTGTGATGATAGCTGCTTTGACTGGAACTCTGCAGCGAGACATTTTTTTAGTTTTCTCTTCTTTTTTCGGCCGTGTGCATCCAATATGCCATTTTGGTATTGAGCAGAGGCTGATTGTAATTGGTATCTCCGCGATATTAATATATACTCCTTATCAAAAAAAAAATGTGTGCATTCCATCAGTGACAATGCGTGGGTCAACAACCTCAGCGTTCAAAATGTCTTCAATATTGATCACATGAATTTATTTCTCTAGGAGAGTCGCTTTTCAAAGTCAACCTCTCCCATGACTCCACCGATATAATTCGTTGGAAATTCACTAATCGAGGGTTGTTACACTGCCAAGTGGGCCTACAAAATAAAATTTGAGGGCACAATTTCCACTTTTCCTGTTGCTTAGGTTTGGAGGGCATGAGCGCCTCCTAATGTAAATTCTTCGCTTCTTGGTCATGCAAAATAGGATATGGACGGCGAATAGACTTCAACAAAGGGATTGGGACAATTGTGGAAATTTCCCTCTTTGCGACCAAGTTAAAGAATCAGCGGATCACCTCCTCTATAAGTGTCGTTTCACCATTAGTATTTGGAGGGAGATCCGCGCTTGGTATTGGTTGCTAAGACATTTTACCTATGAATTTGACCAATTTCGCATCTGTAAAAAATTGGTGGATGAGCCTTACCCTTGACCACGACATCGCGCGAAAGGCCATGTCCTCCTGATAATGCTCAATTTTTGGGAAATTTGGGGAAAAAAGAAGTGTTCTGACATGTTGCTTCGCCGACGGTTATGGTTCTCGCTAGAATTAAAGATGGGGCGAAATTTTGGTGCTCGGCCGGGGCCAAATATTTAAGCAATGTAATACCGGGAGAGTAATCTTCCTGATGAAAAGTCATGCGGATTGTCTTAAACATCTACGTCGAAAAACTCCTTCTTAGTTAATATGAATGGTAAATGTTTTGTCTTATTTCAAACAAAAACACTGGTCTTGCACAGCCGATTGGAACAGTCTCTCTAGAGAAAACCTACAAGTTATTTGTCCTGAATTCCAACCGCGGCTCTGTTTCCTCGCACTATAGCTAGGAAAAAGACCCTGCAGATCATCCTACAACTACCGAGAATCTCCCAGTTCTAGAAGACAAGAGCAGAGCACATTTATTTATGCAACATCAAGCGCTACGGATTACTAGAACCTCTTGGCCGTTCCTGCAAACACGCGCGTGGCCATGCGGTCACTGACAGAACACTAAGCTCGCGGCCATGCTGTTACAGCCGGATCATGGGGAAGAGCTTCTTCCACGACTTCCTACTCCTGTAGGCGGTGAACGCTCGCAGGTAGTGCTTCCGGGCATCCCCCAGCCTGGCGTCCTCGTCCAGAACCTGCTGGTCCGCGCCCCAGAACCGCGCCGCTCGCCGCTTCCGCCGGACGGCCGCCAGCACGTCGTCCCGGTTGCATATCCCCCACACCGTCACCTTCTGCTGGTGGTAATCCGCCTGAACCGAGTGTATCCCTGCAAGTAGTAGCAACCCAAGTTAACATCCGTTTTCGTCGCTTGGCTTCATATATGCTCTGCTCAAGTTAGCTTATGGTAACAATTTGTGGCGAAGTACTCTACGTTTGGGTACCTTTCAGATTCGACAGCGCCTTCTTGATCTTCTTCTCGCAGCCGTAGGAGTAGAGCGGCACCTTCATCTCCACGTGCTGCGCCTCGATCTTCCCCCCTGCCAGCACGATCTGCATGTCCCCCATCGGATACTACTATAGCTAGCTCTCAATCTCAAGACTAGCAATGTATCTGCAAGTGCTCGAAGTCAGCTGGAGAGGGATCAGCGTTCGGTAGAGTGCAGATAAACTGCAAACAACAGCGCACGGGGCGTTTATATACACAAGCAAAAGGCGACGGCGTTGGATAATCTTTTGCATAATCATATCCTGCCGCATGTGCGCAGGGGCCTAGTCATTGCATCATCACGCTCGCTTTTGATTCATCGCCGAGCGCGCCTTTTTTCTGAGGCGTGACAAGCGCAGGCTGGTAGGCGAGCTTGTAGCACGATGGATGATTCAATCGGGGAGCTTGTAGCACGACGTAGTGGAGGGATTACGTGGAGTCAGTGGCGTCCTGTCGCCGCGGAGCGTTGTGCCGACGAGAGACGGGGGCGTTCGCGCCCATGTGAAGTGTCGTGGAAAGCGGAGGGTTTTGGAGGGTGGGGTGGAGGCGACGGCGTCGTGTTGGGAGTATCCCGCTTTTGAGATCGCCGTGGAAGGATGGCCTGATTGGCTGATCGGTAGGAAGTGTTGCAGGTGTCACGCGTACATTCGATGGAGGAGCTTATTGGTGGTTCTTTGTCATGTGGGTCACTGGATCATGCTCCTTTTTCTTGTGGCTCGTCAGTTGGGGACATTTTGGATCACGATCTAAGATTTATGTTTTTTCGCTTTCGCGCTCTTGGAAAAGTATGCCCATACTCCATGCCTCATTCAACTCATCTAAGGTGAAAATTTGTGGCGAATTTGGCATTGATCTGTTGAATCTACCAAAAGGCTTCCTTAGTGGATTGGTTAATTTGTACCCGGGCAATGGGAGCACAATGGCGCCTCATTGTTGATGTGAGTTTTAGCTCTCTTTTTTCAAAATGGGAGAAACTTCTGCCTTCTTAGGAACCCAACGGCCCCGCCTAAATCGAACCAAAATTGGTCCTCTTTTGATCAGTTTAGGGTGGGCCGCAGACAGAACCTAGGCCAAACCACCCGGTTAGAATCAAACCATCCCAACGCCCCCCCCCCCCACCCCCAACAAATTCAATAGACCTAGAAATTAAGTTGCATTCATATAGGGCCCGAAGCCGATGCATACCCCGAAGGCCAGTACATACTAGATAAAAATAAAATATAAACAAAAAAAACTCTAGCTACTACCTAGGGTTCGCCACTGTGACGCCTGCCGCCACTGTGTCGTGCCGCCCGCCGCCGCTACGCCTATTCGTCGTCGTCGACGTCGATGTAGGCATGCGCCTGCTCCGGAGGTGGAGTCTGTGGCGCGGGAGGCGCCTGTGGCCATGCTGGAGCAGCCTACCCGCCTCGCGGGCATGCCATGGTAACCACTGTGCCTGGCGAGCCTCGTTGGCCGAGACCTAGACTGTGACGGCCAGATGTGGCCACATCTCGGCCTCGGCTGCCTCGATGGCGCCGTGGAGGGCCGCTGCCCCCTGCTCCTCCACCTGGTCCTCCTCCCGTGAAAGCTCATCGAGGTCCTCCTTCTCCACTTCCCTGGCGTCGAGATCGTTGAGGTACTCGCCGAGCCCGCCGTCGATGTCATTGCCGGTCTTGGAGTCGCCAAGGTCGATGAAGTACGTCACTCCGGGCGGAAGGGGCAGCCGGCACCTACTGAGGTGCCAGCCGACAGGGTGGTGCACCACAGGCCACGGGAGCGGCGCACAGTCGCGCCAAACGGTCATGGCGATGTCAATGGAGACCCTGAACGCCGGTGTGCAACAGGGAGAGGGGGCCATAGTCGCCGAGAAGGGAGTAACGATGGTTTGGCTGCCAGGGTTTGGGGAGCACGAGTGAGTGGAGTGTCGAGAGATGCAGATGGGCTCAAGGGGCGGTTGCTTTAAAACGGACGTGGCGAGGCATGCTAGACATCACTCCGTCGCTGCCATGTGGGCCAGGGATGATGCGTAGCGAGTCCGCGGACCACCCCAAACATGGACCAAACTTGGGCCGTGTTTGGGGGAAACTCGGCATGTACCCCCTGGGTCCATTTGGGGGGGGGGCGTTGGGATGGGTTTTTTACCCAAACTGGTCCACGAGGACCTAATCAGACCAAATAGGGGGGGGGGGGGCGTTGGGTTTTCCCTTATATCTCATTTTGTTGTTCGGTTTAAACACTCAGGTAAAAAAGACACATGGCCCTACGGGATGCTCAAATCCAGCGTCGGTCCGTTTTTTGTCCGTGGTTGCTTATTTGTGGCTCAATATTGGGCAGTTTTTAGCAGTGCCGGACGCGTGTGTGTTTGTTTTGTCCGTCTCCACCTCCGGTATGGCCCAGTTGTCATAGACAAATTAACAAGTCCCACCTTATCTTTCTCTCTCCCCCTCTCTCTTTCCAAGGAGATGTCCACGCTGGTGGGTGACCACGGCGGCCCGCTTGTGCTCCTGAATTCGGCCCCAGCCGGAGGCGCCGCGACGAGGTGCGGTGGAAAATCAAACCAAACACGCGGAGTAAATTACATAGAACTACCATATTTGAGGTGAGTTTTACGGGTCAGTACCAATCTTGTTATTTTTTTAAAAAAAATCTACCAATTTTCGGACAGGGCGTTACAAATTACACTGATTCATGTTTAAAAGCATAATAACAACAATTATGACTAGTGGGGTCCATTTGTCAGTCTGATATGGCTGTATACATGGAGGAGGCGTCGAGGTGGACGTGGGGCCCACCGGTCATCCCCATCTTCTTCCCTTTTTTATTTTTCTTCCCATTTTTTGATGTCTAGCGGTTGCTGTAGATTCGATTTGTTCGTCTACTATATTAGTTGTTTGCATGGCTAGTTTATTTGCCACTACCTTTGTCATGATTTATTTGTCATTTATTCGGATTAAATCATATGCTAAATAGCTCATATATTTAACGGGGACACGGTCCGCTGCACCTCCAAGGCCCCAGGGCCCCCGGAGGTGGGAAACACCAGCGGCATCGCTCGCGAGAGGGGCAGAAACCTTAATGGCCTCTGGATCGTATTTCTCTCTCCTTGTTGGACGAACCTTTTTTATCAACCTTCTCATAATTGTCCGCAGAGTTGTCCCAATGTCATTTTCATTTCAATGCGTCAGACACATTTTTCTGTCGTCGGATGTTGTATCACCAATCTCAACGCATCGCTCCTCAGTTCCGTCTCCGTGTGTCTGTGTCATGCACTGAGTCAACTAGTCATTCCGGTATTTTTTGAGTTTTTTATTTGAACTTTCATTCCGCACCGCTCATTCACCGCTCTCATCCCGAGGGAGAGAGAGAAGCGATAGTGATGGCGGAGACGATGTTTCCGCAACCACCTCGGGCTGCGCAAGTGGTGGAGTTCCCTCACGAGCCACATATCTAGCCGGCAGAGAGAGAGCGGCGGCGGTGCAGCCAGAGTTACCTTCACTGCAGAGGGTCGGGACCCCCTTCCATACTCGTCCGGCGGCAAAGAGATGGGTGATTCATGACCGCGAGAGGCTTCTGGGTCGTCGCCGATATAGGTATTCCTCTTCTACTCCCGCTTCCTTCACGAATCCCATCTCTCTAGCTGCTCTTTTTATTCCTGGATTCGTAGTAGCTTTTGCTGGCCCGGGTGCCCCCTCTAGATCTAACGATAATTCCTTTTTACTATGAATAGGTTGTTAAATCTGTGAAGAGAGACATCTCCCAAATATGTAACGACAATAATGTTTTGGCAAAGGTTTTATTTGTCCTTTTATTTGAATTGTCTTTTATGCATATATTTTTATTCATTTTGACATGGTTTCCTCTTTAATATCCTTTTTTTTATTTTAGCTTTGTGTTGGTGCAAATTTTCAGAACAAAAGGCCTAAGCCACATTCGATTGGTATATATAAGTTATCTTCATATTCCATTAACTATTATTCGGAAATTTTGAAATTTTTATCTCATCATCAAGAAGTTTGGTTTCAGCTCTCTTTTCATTAGCATTGTGTAGGAAGTGATTAAGAAGTTTGGTTTCAGCTCTCTTTTCTTGTTCTAGAAATCTGAAGTTCCATCAACTTTTGTTTTGTTGATTGCTAGTTGTATAGACCCTGTCTCCTCTCAGATAATTGTTGATGATGGCAAGATTATTTGAGTATCAAAATATTATATTTATCATGTCACCGGTTTGTCGAAGAGTGGTTCTGTCCCCGTGCCCAATAATGACCGTGGTTCTAAATTCATTTTGTCATTATTTGGCTTGACGGAGTTGCCGCATACTACCCTCTTTAGGAATAAGTTGAAGTCCGACGAACTTTTAACTAACAAAGAAAACCGTGTGTGCTTCATTGCTCTAGCTTTTAAGTGTTTTCTGTTTCCATCACCCGATGATTTGCCGAATACTGATTTCTTGCATATACTTGAAGAAACAGAATTAGCTAACGATGTGTACATATGCTTTCTTGTGTATGAACATATTATTTCCAAAGTATCAAAATTCATCAGGTTTTGTAAAATGAATGGAATAAAGCCCAAACACTTTCAGTTTCGCTACTACATCCTGGCAGTGAGCTTTTAAACTATATCTCCTTTTTTCATTCTTATTTCTGTTTTTCATTTTTCATATAATTGTATGCACCTTATTTTGTTTCTTTAGGTATATTATCTTGATTCCTTGGATTTTGGTGTTAGAACAGTCGATCAGATCGCTCCTAGGTTTTCTATTTGGAATGGGAATATGACAAAATCCTTATCCGATTTAGACTATAGGAAGAAAAATAAATTTGGGAAGAGGCAGTTGAAGAAAAACCTTGCTTATTGCTATAGAGGGGTGTTTTTGTTTTCTCTGTTTACATTCGTTTTAATTTATTATTTTTCTAAGTGGCTAAAATAAGTTGTGGCACTAACTTCTTCTTTTTCTGTTCAGTAAGGTTGGACTTGTTGCAGAGAAACAACATGAGAATGATGTTTCATTTGGAGTTTCTGGATCTTCTTGCTTTCAAAGGGTTTTAAGGATAATTTGCATAATATGTTTGGCAATGCAGTTGAAGCCAAGTAAGTGTTTTTTATGTGTTTTGTTTTTTACTATAACATGTTTAGTCAATTTTTTTTACTTTATCAGTCATGCCTTTTTGTTTCATTGTTGTGGATTATCAATGGTATTTTTGATTCAGTTCAAGTTGCAGCTCTTGCTTAAGTTGACAATTCTTCCAAGTGTGAGCTTTGTGTTAACAACGTGTTGCAATTTTTGACGGTGTGGAATTATGCTAAACTTAGAGTACCATCGTCAGAAAACAAATCTCCAGGTAACATTTCTTTTTTGCTTTTCATTATTTCTCAATTTGCTTATTATTCTTTATATGTTTTTAATTTATTTTTTGGTTGTTTGCATTTTTAGGAGACATCCGCATCTTTAAGCTTGGTAATTCTAGAGGAGCTGCAAATGATTCTATCTTCACTAACATTAGCAGCAAAGCTAATCTGACTGATATTGCAAGCAATTTGGATGTTGTTAATCCAAACGCTTTCTCACGTGCTTTAGGTAGCAGCAAATCTGTGCCTTTGCAATTAGGCAATAGTCCCTTTCCTCTTTTTTATTTTGTTGTTTACTCTTTTTTGTTTTAATTGGTTTAGTTTTTAAATTTATCCTTTTGGTTTTTGTTTTTTGGTAGTGAGCCTTGAATGTATTGTTCCGAAGTCAATTCAGTCTTGCACTATCAACACATGTACCCCTTTATTTTCTTTGTCCTTTTTTATTTTAATTTTGTATCTCTCATGTGTTTTTATATCCCTAGTGCCTTTGTTTATTTTCACCACTTTTTGTTTCCAGCTCCTGCAATGCAACTAATGAAGAAGGTTGAAGTGGAGCAAAGTTAAGTGTAAGGGACCCATTTTATGTGTACCTCAAGGGTGATTTCGAGGAATTCTTCGTAAGTCATTGATTTTTTATATTGGGGCTTTTTGTTTGATCAATAAATCTTTTCTTTGAATCATGTGTTTGCATCAGTTTCTATTTTTTATCATTGCTTGTCCTGATTTATTTTATTTTTCATTTTCTATGTTTTTTTTCTAGGTTGTTCTATGCCATATCGACAGGTCCTTCTGTAAGCACACTAGGAACATGATTTCAGTCCAAACACCTGACAGACACGATTACGAATTCAATATAAAGAATATAAAAGGGCATCCGACATGTCTCTATGGCAGTCAATATAAGGCTTTCATAGCTGAATATGACATGCACATAGGCGACAAATTTTATATGAACATGCACAACCAAGGTTACGTATTTCCGATATGGCTCGAAGGATCCAATAATGAGGCAAAGAATCATCGTGAAGGTATAAATTAGTGTGTCTTAAATTCTTAACTCTTTCACATTTATTGGGTTGTTCATTTGAGATACGAGCGTTGTCTTTAGTGCTTTTTTCATTTCTTGTGTGTAGCCAAAGTCAATGCATCCGCAAATATGAATTCCAACAGGTTTGCTTTAGAGTTAATCGAGAACTAGCCTAACAGATATGATGCGATCATGGCTGATGCTGCTGGCCGTGTGGATGGTACCTTCCTTCACCACTTGTCTTCATCAGATATCGACAAAAACTAATTGGTATTTATTTTTCTTGTTCACAGTCATTTTTTGGCTATTTTTACTTGATTCGGTTCATTGGCAGTCAACAAAACTTGCCAGTATTTTTTATGTTTTTGTAAAGGCTACCTAGGGCCCTCTCTGAAGCCATAAATCTCTGTAAGTCTGGTGATGCATTTCTATCAATTGATGATGGGGTCATAGTTCAAGCTGAGTTCGAGAAATGCGCTGACGAGAGGACTAGGTTCACGTCTCATTTGGATTTTTTTGCCAGGTCAAACAATCTTGATGCATGCATGGTTGTTGTGTGTTGTGTACCAGTAGCAGAGCTGATTTACTTAGCATAGTTTTTCATGTGCTCTAGGTTGTTGATTTCAAATCAGTTGTTATTCGATGATGATCACTCGCCTCCTTTCTTGAATAAGTTGTACGAACAAAACCAAATTTTCATTTTGCCGTCAGTCATATGAAATAAGTTGTATGAACCTTTTCGAACGAAGTATGTGATGTTTTGTTATTTTCAGCTTTAAGTTTTATATTTTTCATTTGAATTTTTGTTTTTCTATGTATTTGTTTGGAGCAGGTAACTCCGGCTACAATTTTTCATGTCTTGTAGCTGGTTCCAAGCCCGGATAAAGGAGGAGGAAAACTCGTCTTTTTTTCTCTTTGTCTCTGTCATTTACTCTTTCAATTTTCATCTTTCATATTTCATTCTTTTGTCTTCATTTTCGTAGTCTTAAGCTTTTCTATATATCTAAGCTTATCAATTTTGATTTTTATTTGACTGGTCTATTTGCATGGTTTCAAGTCTTTTATTTTAGCGGGAGAGAAGTTAGAGAATAAAGGGGAACATAGCATTGGAGAAGAGAGAAGTTGTGATTTTTAGCTATCTCGGTTTCTCCACTGTCTTGATTTCGTAGGTTTCTCGAGTGTCTCAATTTTTTTTTGATTGGGCTATTTGCATGGTTTCAAGTCTTTTATTTTAGCAGGAGAGAGAAGTTGGAGAATAAAAGGGAACATAACAATGGAGACGAGACAAGTTCTGATTTTTAGACGTTTGTTTGATAAAAATGTGCCATTATATATTGTTTTGCGTTGTTTGTTTCACACATTTGTTTTTTTTCATTCATCACTATTTTTTCATTCATTTTCCCATCAAGGATGGATGTAGTGTAATGTAATGCATTAGTTTCATCAGGTGTATCTTGTAAGAAAATAGCCAATCATCTGAATTGTGTTAGTGAATTAGGTTGTCAATATTTTTTATGCCCTAACGAACTCATCGTTGTAGACCAAAGAGGTTTGAGCGAACAATAAGGTCTAGCTTCCGTATTTGCGCCTTGTCTAGCAGCTATTGCTAAAGCCTCCATGAGTTAGTTGAATGCAGATTGGAACATGCTGGCTTAGTGGGTAGGCACTAAAGCAAATTTGTGTACAAAGTTTGAGTCTGCAACCGGAGACAACAATTCAGTTAAAAATGTAGTTTTCAGCTGGCTCAGTACCCGGCCTTGTGGAGCTGTTTGCTTTTCTCCAGTTAAGGCATTTATTTGGTTTTCTGTGAGGTCTTTGCTTTTAGTTTTTGTGTGCATGTTTTGGAAGATAGAGACGATGCAAGTATTGTGTTCACGAATAGATCAAAGTTCTCTGGACCCTAAACTAATTTCTTCAACGAGTTTGTGATTAGTTGTGGTCTTAGGATTCTTGTCGTGTTTTTTCTTTGACCGTTTGTATGTACATGAGCTATTTTAAGATATTCTTGATATTTTTATGATGTCTTTGTTTGATGTATCCACTAGAATATTTGTATGCAAAAAGACACTTGCTATATATAACTCATAGGAAATTTTCAAGATAAAGCACACCAAGTTTGTAAGTGTCTTGTTTACTTGAGCAAGTTGGGATAATTCAAAAATTAAATACCACCCGCCATTATTAAAGATATGAATACCAAGAGAACATAAATATCACATCTCATTGTTTTTACAATTTGGAATATTGCAAATCAAAATCTTTGTTATGGTATTTTTTTTATTTTTTTATGTTCAGTCTCGCGTGATCCACTTGTCAACCGTTTGATGTAGATGTTTCTCCACTCTCTTGATTTTGGCTGGGGAATCTGTACCTAAAAGCATTAGAAATTGATTAGCTTTTTAATCTTAAATCATTATTTCTTTGATGATTTTTATAACAAATATTCATGACTGTTCTGTTACGTGCTCCTTTAGCGTGCTATTTTCTAGTCCTTTTGGTTTTGGGCAAGTTAAACTCCAGATGCTTATCAGGACAGTTTTTCTTAGTATGCTTAGTACTTGCTTAGTGGATGCATTTGTAAAACTTATTTTTCTTTATCTTCTCTTTGATTGTTACATCCTTTGGTGTCCCTTTGTGTTATCAATATCACGGTCGAGAAGTTCAATTGTTGAGCTTGTCCCTTCATTCATTGTTGTAGCAAAAAAATTGAAATTGTTCTGGTTGTAGCAGGTTGTTCGGTTTGTGTTTCAGCAATCCCTTCAGTCACTTTGTCCATTTCTTCAAAGTGATCTTCTATTTTCTGAATTTGTTGCAGTAAGTAACGACTTTTTTCTCCGATCTTTAATCCTTTTGATGATGTCTACACCAACCTTCTTGATAATAAGTTATACCTCGGACAATCGTTGTCTATATGTTGAGGCGGTAATGTTGTAGTTAAGCTTGTTTTGCTTTTTTCACCACCTGTCAATGATGTACTTTTCTGGTATCTTTTCCACTTCAAGATGTAACATCACTTTAAGTATGTGTGCACATAAGATGCCATCCTTCTCGAACTTACAACATATACAATTCTTCTTGCTTCAGGCTACCTTGAACTATGTAGTTTCTTTTCCGATGCTCTTTGATTGGATACTTACTTGCTTGGAACAACACGTAATTTTTCTGTTGTTTGCTCTCGAAGATGTAGCATTGTCACATCAAACAGAAAATGCTGGAACTCTCTCAAAATTTCTAGTTTGTAGAGCTCATGTGCTTGCCTTGTTATTTAGTACTTAGTCAAGAATTGCTTTGGTGGTACTATTTTCTTTACATTCTGGTCACACTCATCTTCTCTTGCATGAATAGTATCGAGGATACGCTGATATTCTCTAAGAAATCTAGTGATGCTGAATTTTGCACCAACAAGTTTTTGAACAAGGCGTTTGTCCCCTCACTCCTAGTTGGTGTTTGTATGAAAGGAAAGAATTTTGTCTTGAAGTACACTGGAACATATCTCTCTCTTGATTTCCACTTGTCTTCAAAAAAATTTACACCACCAACTTAAAGTTCTTCAATCATAGCCCGCCGAAGTGTTTCAAACTCATTTTTTCTCAAGGAGTTGCCTATTATATCTTTCATTTCTTCATATAACTCCTCCTTTGCAGCAAATGTAGTCCCGTTTTTGTCGTCACACTTTGTCTTCATGTGGAACAAACAATATCTATGAGTTGCATTTGGGAAAACTGACGTGATTGCATTCTCCATTGCTTTAGCATGATCAGTTATTATTGACACTGGGTGTTTTCCTCACATACATGTCAATAACTATCTAAACACCCATTCGAATGTTTTTGTTGTCTCATTAACGATTAATGGACAACCAAACAAATACGTCTTATCGTGTGGTGAGATTCCTACAATAGGTGCAGAAGGAAAGTTGTATTTGTTTGTAAAAAATGTTGTATCAAAACTGATGCAGTCACCATAGAGGCCATTATATTCCCTCGACCTTGCATCTGTTTAGAACACACTTCGAACCTTATTATTCTGATCTAATTCCATAGAGTAGTAGAACCCCGGGTCCTCAGCTTGTTTCTTGTTAAACCATGCCTACACTTCCATGAGATCACTATTTTTGAGTTCTCTGTTGACACTGGAACCATAGTTGCAGACTTTCCTTTTATTGCATGGAAGTTGCTGCATAACTCCTCTTAGGTGTGCTAGAACTGATACTACATTTCTTGTAGGAATGTTACATTGCTTCATTGTCCTGATTATTGCTTTTTTCTTATTTTGTCATGTAGACATGTGACCTGAAAAACCGGCTACCAGGGTCAAGGGGGGATTGTGGTCAAGCACGAGGTTAGTCATGGGCCATACCCCATTTTTCTCACTAATGACCATCTCCACTTTGCAATCTGTCCTGACAAAGACTATTCCTCGCGACTGTCCCTCTAGTTTCTCATTTTCAGTTTCCGAGTTAAGACCATGATTATTGCACTTGATTGTTGCTCTTGTGAATGTGTTATTTTTTCTTGCTTATTGTGTGGTATACTGAAACAACTGCTATAGAAAATCCAGTAGAAAATGAGTACATATTAAGGAATTTTTTAGCCTCATCTCTTGATTTAAATTGTATTCCTTTCTCTGGTTTGAGCTCAGCGCTTACTCTTGGTCTTGTTTTTTCAGCTTCTTCTTTTTCATTTTCTATAAAGTTGTCAACATCCTTTTCATTTATCTCATCACCTTCTTTATTTCCATTACCAGCAAATGATTCAACATATACATTACTTGGATCATCATCTTCACTAATGTTGCCATTTTGATCATCCAGATTCCAGGTATGATTGAATTCCTGGCGATGAGTCTCATCTCTTGCGTCGTCATCATTTTCAACCTAGCACAAAAGCATTTTTCCCCGCAGTCATGATCTGGTACTATATCATACCTCATTGAGTTCTATGTTTTCAAAAGCATAAGAGAGAAAATACATGAATGCATACCTCATCGAGTTCTATGTTTTCAAACAGATCCGGGTCCCATGGGTTATCTTCAGGAGTGTGATGGCCGTTGTTACTATCCTACTAGAATAAAGTTTATTGAGGTTAGTTCTCATAAAAATGTGTCATTCATTGGTTTTATTGTTTTTTTTATTTTCATAGGTTCATGTGTTCATACCTGAAAGAAGTCTTGCTCATACGATTTGTATATTGTACTAAAAGGTTGTTTTTCAGTACTCATCCTTACTTTATCATCATGTAGAAGTTACTTTTTTTTTGAAGTTTTTGTTTCTATACTTTGTTTTGAAGCACAAATTTCTTCCATTTGTTTTTGAATTTGATGTGTTACACACCTGAACTGAGTTTGCTTGAGGATGGTTTCTTGTATGATCACCTTTTTTTTTTACTAGAACCTGCCCACCATGATTTCTCATTGTTTGTCGATGAAGAAAAAGTCATGTTATCCACCTACAAGCATCATAATTTTGTGGAGTGTCCATTAATTCAATCAAACATAGTTTAGGGAAACAGGTTGCTAATTTTGAAAGTACATAGCTTCTTTTTTAGTTGATCTTTACCTCGGGTATATGGTTATTGACATAAAAGCATCCTATGTCAATTTCTCCATGAAGCTATGCCATGTATGAGAAGTTACCCTACACATCTGTAGTAACATGTTTGTCATACACATACCTATTTTTTGTTAGTTGTATATATTTTTTATTTTCTTTTCTTGAGTGAAAATAAGCACCTATAGTACACCATGTTCATTCACTTCATAATCAGTTGCTGACATTGAAGTGCCTTCACCAACTACTTGCAAGAAAGGAATAATCAATTAGTACTGAGTATGAAGCTAATATATGTTTGTTCAGTATCAGTTTTTTTGTCGATACATTCTAGTTTTTCATACCTGTAAGACATCATTTCTTTTGATCTGAACCTGATATCAACGGTGCTAATATTTTGCTTCCCTTTCTCATAAACTCCTCTTTTTATCTGCACAGTAAAACAAATTTTTAGAGTTCATAAAAACTTATGAAAATAAGTTTATGTGGCCCTAGTGCATTTGATTCAGACTGCCAATGCTACTATTACCTGATTTTTGTGTTTTTTTTTAACTTTTCTAGCAGGTGCTATACTGGTTTTCACCATGCAGAAGTTGACAATTCCAAGCATTAGTGGCAGAGAGCACGTTGAATCTTAACCTGCAATTCATTTTGCAATTCATTTTATTCAGTTTTACTTTCATAGGTAGTCACTTTTTTCAAATAAGATTCGACAGTTGTAAGATTTGTTTGTTCGCTGGATTTTGTATGTTTACGGCTGCACCCTACTTTTTTTTTTGCAAAATCTATCTAAGTTTAAATGGTTTTGTCATTTTTATTTTCTTTTTTGAAAAATTCTTTTTTTGGTGTTATGTATGGTCTACTTGAGATATCCTCCTCGCCAAGTCCGGATTGAGGAACTCCACTAGCGCCCTGTGGATGCACCGGCAATCGTCCTCCTGCAGATGATGAATGCTACTGTCTCCTACAACATGATGGAAGGGCTCAATGTGCCTCACCCGCAACATTTTCTTCAGTGGGTACTATTAATTTGCGGTAACGTCATGTCCTGCTGCCCCCTGAACTAAGTGTGCTAACCAAATGTAGTGTGTACTAGATCACCACGGCAGAAAGTCTTATCTTGTTTCGTATACCATCTTTCCCAGCTGATTGTTACCGTATGCATTGCTCCGGTGGTGGCTCTTTTATACTCTCCAACAAATCGAGCAAATCAAAAGGGCATATCCAAATCTCCAGAAATATGGAGTCGTCGAGTGGTACTTATCTCAATCATTACTAACTGGTTTACGTAGGAACAAGGGTTGTATTCAACAACATTTTTTGCTTTCCGAATCTGTAGCATGAAGGAGATGCTAGCAATAAATAGGCTTTACTTACCAGCGAACAAATTTGTTGGCAATGACGCAGTGACAATTACAAGTTTAGGAATTGCACTAGCTAACAATAAATAGGCTTTACTTACTGATGGACACTAAGTTCTGACAGTAGCACTTAACATGAGACATTTTTTATGTCAGGGCAACACCTCACTTTCGTAATAAATAGCTGATTCTATGTACTGATCAACACTAAGTTCTGTCATTTTGATATCATGGCTGCTTTTTTTTCAGGAAGAGATCCGCATGTGTGCAAGATGATTATGTGCAGTTGGGCATCGTCTAGGGAGAAGGTTCAAATCAGTGCACAAGTTCATGAATAAAATTCAGTCCATACCTGGGATTCTGGAGGTAGGCCAAAATTTATAGCTTGTGAGTGTTTCTCTCCCTCTGGTTCCTCCATGTGCCGGGTTTGATCCGTCTCTTTTTTGTGTTTTCATGTGGTGTGATCCTTGCGATCTGGGTTCCCTAGATGGTGAAGCAGCAAGTAGTCGGGTGGAGGGAACGGGAGGATGGGGATGAGTAGTTCGTGAACTTTTCTTGGCTGACAGGAAGATGAGTTTTGGGTCATGGGCTTTTTCTGCTTGTGGAGTAGTATTTGTGGGCTAGCTTGTCCGTTTTGGCGCATCAAGAATGATGAATCAATGGACTGACGATACTCAACGAGACAATCAATGGGCTGAAATGAAGACCGACGAATAACTCAAGGGTTGAAAATGTGTATGTTTTTGTGCCGTTCTCACTTGGCTGGAATCCATCTCGCCCACCAAACCCGACCATCGACGACCTAGTCTCATCTAGGGTTAGGCGACTTTGGTGGCGATCTGTCTCCGACAAAGGTTTTGGCCACCGATCGGATCACGGGGTTCCTGCATCCGCTCGGGCTGACTCGGGGGCTATCTGGTACAGCTACCCGGCCTTGGCGGTGCACTCCATCGTGGTCTCGTCGGGTGGTAGAGTTCTAGAGCAATGGCGGTGGGAGGCTCGTAGGAACCTAGGGTCTTCGAGGTGGATGAACTATATATTGAGGAATCTGAAGTTGAACGACGCGGAGCGGGAGGGGGTTACGCTAGCAAAGGCGGAACGCGTGGAACTGCTGGAGGTAAAGAGGTTGGCAGTTGCTAAGCTTCTGACGGTGAGGGGGTTTAGTGACCAATCTTTGGAGAAGACGATGAAGGCGGCATGGAACACCGCGAAAGAGGTCATGTTTAAACCAATTGAGAAGAATTTGTTCCTAGTGCAAGCGTACTGTTTGGGCGATTGGAATCAGATCATGGAGGAAGGTCTGTGGCTTTTCAGGGAGTGCGCCCTGATGCTCGAGAGTTTTCACGGTGCTACGCCAGTTCCGAAGGTGATGCCCAACCGGGTGAAGGCGTGGATCCAGATTCATCGGATCCCGCCTCTGTTCCGCACCGAAGGCATACTGAAACAGTTGGCATCACGAGTTGGGGAAGTGATCAAGGTGGAGACCACGACTATCTCGTCTGGCAATGGTGAATTTCATAGGGCAAGGGTATCCCTAATGGCAGACAAACCACTCCAACGAGTTGTGAAATTTACGCCGGAAGGAAGTGAGAGCATGCTTCTGCTGGTGAAGTATGATAAGCTTCGGAAGTACTGCAGTTTCTGTGGGCTGATGGGACATGAACACATGGAATGTGGAACGGGAGAATTCTCTAAATAGGAGCTGCAATACGGCAAGTGGATGTTGGCCTCGGAAACTACGTGGCACCCTAGTACCCCTCGTGTTAGGAGGGGATTCACACAGAGCTGGGAAGCGGGAAGAGCTGGACGCGGGGGAGAGCGAGGAGGTCGTTTCCCTGTCCACGATGGTGGTAGGGCACGCCACCCTAGAGGACGAAATGGTGGCAGTGAAAATGTCTGGAAGGTGCGGGAGAACAGATTGATCACAACACCAAAGAAGAGAAACTCGGGAGAAGATGGTCTCGATGATGATTCTGGAGATGCGCTGGCTGACACAGCGACAATCCCGCTTAAACCCGTGGCGGAGACTACCGATAGGGCTGGAAGTTCAACAGTGCAAAAGAGATTAGATATGGGGAAGGCCGAGGAGCTGTCAGTTCCACCGCAGCCACCACAGTACGTGTCCCCAGCACAAAAGAAGAAGTTGATGAAAATTGCTGCAGGAGAGGGGCAGAACAAGAGCATAACTATCCCAGAGGCGAGCTCCCAGGTGGAGACTCGCCTGCAACAATGAGTTGCTTTAGTTGGAACTGTTGCGGACTTGGCAATGACGCAACGGTTAAGGAACTTCGCGATTGTGCGAGGATATTTGCCCCCTCGATTTTATGTGTGCTAGAGACTCAAGTACACAAGTCAAGGGTAGAAGGAGTATGTCACACTCTAGGGTACAAACATGTATTTGTTGTTAGCAGCTAGAGCCCGAGTGGGGGCCTAGGAATTTATTGGAATATGGAATAAATATTCAGATTATTGGAATATGGAATAAATATTCAGATTTTAGCATACTCGCAATACCATATTTCATGCAATTGTCACGGAGATGGGTGGTTTGCTGTGGAGGCTAACATGCGTGTATGGGGAGGCTCAGACTAGGGAAAGGTTCGAAACCTGGGATATGTTCAAATTTATAAAATCATCATCGGACCTTCCTTGGGTCTGTATGGGTGATTTCAACGAGGTTTTACATCGATCGGAACACACAGGAGTTAGGGACAGAAGCCATACCCAAATGGTTGGGTTCTAAGAGGTGGTGGACGTTTGCAGATCTTGGCTATGAGGGCCGAAGCTGGACTTACGAGAAGCAGGTGGTGGGTGGCTCATTCTGTCGTGTTCGCCTCGATAGAGCTTTGGCAACACCAGATTGGAGCACCATGTACCCACTTGCAAATGTGAGGAATCTGACAGCGGCAGCATCTGACCATGGTCCAATTCTGCTAAGCTGGAAACGAGATAACAAGAGACAGAGGGGATCCACTAGAAGATTTTGCTATGAGCTTATGTGGGAGGAGCATAGGGATTTCCAACCTATGGTCACACAAACTTGGCAGGAGGGGGTGAGGCAAAAAACCTCTTAGAGCTGAAGGACAAATTGTCAGTTTTCTCGGGTAACCTGGATGGTTGGGATCGGTCAACTTTTGGCAAGTTAGACTTGAGTTGGGAAAATTAAAGGTTGAGCTAGAGAGGTTGCAAGGTGACCCAAATAGACTCGGCCCTTCTCATGGGGAAATCAAGATTACTGACCGGATAGTGGAGCTGAACCACCGGGAAGAGATCATGTGGCAGCAGCGATCCAGGATCCAGTGGCTGGCTGCCGGGGATAAAATCACTAAGTATTTTCACATGAGAGCAAGCCAGAGAAAAAAGAAGAACAAAATCACGCAGCTTCGGAAGCAGTGTGGTCAAATAACGTACGATGAAGGTAAGTTGAAGAGTTTAACTACAGCATTTTACAAACAGCTTTATACGTCTAAAGGTACATCGGGCATGGAGGAAGTACTGAGCACGGTTCCAAGAAAGGTCTCGGCCGGGATGAACAAGGGTTTACTCGCGCTGTTTACAGAGAGCGAGGTGAAGGTGGCGCTTTTCCAAATGTTCCCGACAAAAGAGTTGGGGCCATATGGGTTCCCGGCTCACTTTTTCTAGAGGTACTGGGAGCTATGTGGATCTGAGGTGACCGCAGTTGTTCTGCGGGTGTTGAAGGGAGAGGATGATCCAACGGACATTAATCACACGATGGTTGTGCTCATTCCTAAGCTTGCTAGTCCGGAGGAGCTAGGACAGTTCCGACCAATAAGCTTATGCAACATAATAAATAGCTTCAAAGATGGCAGCTAATAGACTCAAGGTGATTCTGCCTGAGATTATTTCACAAGAACAATCAGCCGTTGTTCTAGAGAGATTAATCACAGACAATATTATTACGGCTTACGAATGTCTTCATTCTATGAAGAAGAAGAGAGCAACGAATCATCGATATTGTGCACTAAAGTTAGATATGAAGAAGGCCTATGATCGCTTGGAGTGGAGTTATGTGAGGGCTATCATGCCACGGCTAGGCTTCCATCGACTTTGGGTGGATATGATTATGAGGTTGATTACCTCAGTTTCTTTCTCAGTCCTCTTTAATGGAGAGTGTACGGAGAGCTTCACCCCAACGAGGGGTATTTGCCAAAGAGATCCTATTTTCCCTTATATTTTCCTATTGGCAGCAGAGGGCCTTTCGTGCCTGTTAAAATCAAAAACCGAGTCATCAAACTTAAGTGGTATCAAAGTGGCGCCGACAGCTCCGGTTTTTAGTCACTTACTCTTTGTGGATGGCAGCCTGCTGTTCTTTAGGGCGGATAGGGAGAATGCTGAGGAGATCGAGGGAGTGATGGAGATGTACTGCAGGGCCTCGGGGAAGCAGGTTAACATGGACAAATCGTCCATTCATTTTGCAAAAGGATGCAACCAAGCTCTCAAATTAAAGATCATGGAGTTTTTGCAAGTTCACAATGAAGCACTGAGAGAAAAATATTTAGGTATGCCTTCGGATGTGGGGGTATCCACTATCAATGCCTTCAAATATCTGAAAGATCGGGTCTGGAAGAAAGTACAGGGCTGGCTGGAGATGCTCCTTTCGGCGGGAGGGAAAGAGGTACTTATCAAGTCTGTTGCACAAGCCATACCAACATTCTGAGTGGCATGGGAAGATGTCATCTTTTAAGTTTCCCCGGGGTTTATGTGAGCACATAAACAGCTTAATTCGTAATTTTTGGTGGGGGAGTAAAGCTGGTAAGAGGAAGACATGCTGAGTGGCATGGGAAGAGATGACCAAACCAAAGAACATCGGAGGATTGGAGTTTCGAGACATTGAATTGTTTAATTTGGCACTTCTCTCAAGACAAGCATGGAGAGTTGTCCAAGACCCTGACACTTTGAGTGCTCGCACTCTAAAGGCGGTTTATTACCCTTCTTGTGAGGTCTTGGATGCAGAGCTGGAATCGACACCATCGAGAGTATGGCGGGCGATTTTTTAAGGGAAAGGAGTCCTGGGTCAGGGCTTGATCCATCAGATAGGCGATGGGGAGGGGACAAACATCTGGAACACCAACTGGTTACCACGGGATGGGCTCCTTAGACCCGTCAGTTGCACCCATGAGGAGCCACCACATCTTGTGAGTGAGCTAATTGATGCAGTGACCAGGACGCGGAATGTGGAGAAGGTGCGTGAGTTCCTTCTTCCTATGGATGCGGAACTAGTTTTAACCATTCCACTTCCATCACGACAGCAAGATGATTGTTGGGCTTGGCACTATGATATGAGAGGTATATTCTCCGTGCGCTCAACGTACCGGATGCTAGTTGAAACACGGGAGAGAAGGACTGCATGGATTGAGGAAAATGCAGGAAATTCTAATACAAGGAAGAAGGAAAAAAGAGTGGACTGTGTTATGGCATGTTCGGGTTCCATCAAAGCTGCGAGTTTTCCTTTGGCGACTCGCAAAACAGACTCTTCCCTCGGTGGATCTTCTTCATCATCGACACATGGCGGCACATAATTCATGTAAGCTTTGCGGCGTCCCTGACTCATGGAGACATGCGCTGTTAGAATGTAACATGGCCCGTAGTGTATGGGCATTGCTATCGGACGAGATGGTGGTGGTGGTGGTTAACATTCAAGAACCAGATGCTAGAGGATGGTTGGCAGCAGTGATCATCGCATTACTGCATGTTGAACTCACTCATACAGACATCACGCTCTAGGCAATATGGTATGCGCGGAGGAAGGTGATATATGAGGACATATTTCAGAGCCCCCTCTCGACACTCAGTTTTATTGACAGGTTTGCTGCGGACCTGGAAGGGGATAACACCCCAAAGACGCCAAGTTGTGGCGGAACAGCGGCTGTGCCGAGGTGGTGCCCGCCGCCTCCTGGCATCATCAAGGTTAATGTGGATGCGGCCATCTCCAAGAACACTGGAGTCGCATCAGTCGCAGCTATAGCAAGGGACCGCTCGGGCCTGTTCTTGGGGGCGTCGGCGGTGCTTGTCCAAGGAGCAACGGACCCCGAGTCCCTAGAAGCTGCAGCATGCAGGGAAGGAGTAGCTCTAGCGAAGGATCTTTATCTTCGGCGAGTAAAGCTGTCTAGCGACAGTGCCAACGTAATACGAAGTATACAAGAGGATCTACCCTGGGTTCCTATGGCCAGGTAGTGCGGGAGATCAAAGCAGCGGTACAGGATTTTGATGATTTCACGTTTGTACATGAAGGTCGTCGCTCTAACGGGGATGTCCATGGGTTGGCCAGAGGCTCGCCGTATTATAGCCTTGGTGGTCATGTTTGGTTCAGTGATCCGCCAGCTGGTGTGAGTGTAAACATTTTGATTCCATGATTAAGACTGCTCACAATGGGAGTAACATAGTTGGTAACATAAGTGTCACATAGGCAAAAAAATGATGTGGCACACATTTAATGAGAAATCTGTTAGTGGTATCATAGGTAGATACCGTAACATAACGCATTTCAAGATAAGATGTGTCTATAACCTAAAAAATATACTAGTATATGATACCACAAACATGTTACTACCCACATGTCAAAAAAAAAATGTTACTACACATTGTGAGAGTAGTAACATATAGTAGTATCATGTACATGATACTAGTATATGATACTCCCATTGTGACTAGTCTAAAGACTGAGTTCTTAAAAAAAAAATGTTTCCGTTTCGTCTGGGAACCGAAACTGAAAATACAGCAACACCTAGTACTAAGCAACGATGTATACACTCTTGATCGACTTCTACAATGAAAAAAAATCCTAAGATAATAATCGTCAAGTCCTAGGCAATTGACCTCCTGCTTTCACCTATGAAGTCTCGAGTTGAAGACGCCTGATGCCGTGCATAATCGGGCAGAGGAAAAAGGCAACGAGGTGAACCCTATAGAATTATTGCACTAGCCAGTTATTCCAAAAGTCCGAACTGATGGAAAGGGGCTAGGCGTGTATTTATATTTCAACACTCTCCCTCACGTCTAGGCTATTTTAGTCCTTAGCGTGGGTTTGGTGCGGGCCGCAGAATCTTTTTTCTTTTTGTTTTTAATACTGCGTGAGCAGGGTCTCGAACTCGAGACCTCGTGGCTCTGATACCATATAGAATTGTTGCACTAGCCAGTTATTCCAAAAGTCCGAACTGATGGAAAGGGGCTAGGCGTGTATTTATATTTCAACAAACCCGAGAAGATCATGGCTACAAAGATGGTTGCGGCGGCGATGGTCATTGCCATCCTGGCCACGGCAGCAGTGGGTGCCACGGCAACGGCCGGGACGGGACCGAGGAGCTACGTCATGGGACGGGCCGGCGTGCACGACGAACAGGGGGCGCAATGGCGCATGTCGAGCGTAGGGACGTGCGGGTGCAGCCCCGTCCGCTTCCGTGGCGAGACGGCGATGCTCTACAGCGAGCACAGCTGCGCCGGCACGCCGTACAAGGTGTTCGCTCAAGCGTGCGGCGACTTCGGCTGGCGCAGCATCCACATCGACTGCTGAGCGTGACCTCCGCCACCCGCTCTATAGCTTACCACAGAAATAATAAAGTCCACTTGTGTAAAGAATAACTGTCTCACTGTAAGGGGAGAAGATTCAAAAGGAAAATGACAGAAGCCTTTTTGCGCCACAGCCACAGTTAGCTGCAGGACCCACGATGTCCGGCGAACACCACTCTAAAACACGGTAAAATGATCTTATGTCGACAAGTCTTTGGCACAACAAAGGTAAACGAACATAATTGAGCTTGAGAACCATTCAGCGTTGCATCATTCTTAGGTTCAACAAAATGTAGGGCATCTCACGACACTGCCACACCACACTAACACAGATGGAAGTTTGTTCACCAGTGGCCCGGTAACAAAAAAAAAAAGGCATCATGTCAACAACGTGTACTATTTGGGAGCTCCTGACATCTCACGAACGGTAGTTGCGCCTCGAGTTCTGCATATACACACGAAAAACATTAGTTTTACACTTGCTATCGACTGTTTTTGTCTATTGTTTTAGATGGCATGTGCATATAAGGCGTATATTACATGATCATATGACAGCGATTTTGACAAGGATTTTGGTAATACCTGAAACCTTGGCCTGCTTATATGCAGCGACTCCATCTTCACTAAATTCTCAGCATCGTCATGCTCAACGATGGCCTTGATTACTGCATTTGACAGATCTTTGTCTTCATTGGCGTCAAAATAGCAGCCTCGATCACGTGCATCGTTGACTATCTTCCGCCAAACAGACTTGCTGTTGGACAAAGTCATCCCATTTCCTACTATCCATAAACAGTGCCTGCCAGCAACCAACAAATAAGTTGTTACTCTGATGATGCTATCCATAACACAGTGCCTGCCAACAACCAACACATAAATTACTCCTGATGATGCTATCCATAATACAGTGCCTGACAACATGAGAGTTCTGTGACATAAAGTGTGCTGGATTCATATTTTAAAACGTTTTTCGTAAAATTATAGTTTCGTAACTAACCTATTATAAAAGAATGAAATGTCAAAGTTAAAATTTGAAGACTGCAAGGAGTATATATTTTTATATTCGTTCTTGCATGTAGCCTGGAATCGAGCAACCAAAAAACTTACTTTGCCCTTGTGAGAGCTACATTGGTCCTCTGCATGTTTGTGAGAAATCCAACAGAACCAGCTTTGTTGCTCCTCACTGTTGATATGATAATGATATCTTCCTCTGCACCTTGGAAACCATCCACGGATTTCACTTTCACAGAGAAACCATCACGCATATTGTAGGATTTCCCAAGTTTTTCATGGATTGCTCTAACTTGAGCATTATATGGGGACACAACACCGACAGAGATCTTGGTTCCTGTAGAGACTGACTCTGCAATAAGAGATAAGGAGAAAATATATGTTTACATGCAGTCAGCCAAGGTAAAGCTCCTAGTTGTGCAGATTGCATTCACATTTTATCTCTTTTGCAAACATTTCTCTTCCCCCTATCTACAACATTTATGCATGCATTTTTTCATACAAACTTATCTCTCTTATTACTAACACATTAATAACATGAATAGCATGGTAAACCCATTTCCCTCAAGCAATCAATTAGTTTCATGACTTTCTTAATCCCTGTGAAAAAACAAAACACCACCTCCTATATTTTTTAATGGAGGTTATTACAAAAAAAAAAAAAAAATCTGCTACCTAGTACTACACTAAAGAGGAAATAATGTTGATTACCTTTGAATAACCTCTGCACTATCCGCGAAACTGCAGCAGCTTCAATTGTGTTTTTCAGGCTACGGCCGTGCTTCTCAGTTGTTTCATATCCTCCATCTACATTTATGAATGAGTACGAACCAAAGATTTTGCTTGCTAAAAACCTCTTTTCATAGCTTTTAGTAGTGACATTGGGACCATCAGATATCTTGCCATCGTAAAATGTAACAACTGGAAACTTGCTTATTTTTGGATGCATCCGGTATTGCACATTGAGAAGGTGCTTACTATAACCCAGCATACTTAACCTTTCAAAAACACTTCGCCCGAAGTTAGCTTTGTCAGATATCTACAAAATCACATTACATGTTAATTCATCGCTTCCAAAAGGAAAAATTGAAAGAAGAGAATAGTCACACATCTAGCTTACTTTGCTTTTCACAAGAGCAGGTAACTGATATTCGTCTCCAATAAAAACAGCCTGCCTTATGCCAGGTAGCTGCAAGGGAATTAAGGTCTCACACTCTTTGAGCTGTGCAGCTTCGTCGACAATCAGAAACTCCAGATTCGACTTTTCAGGCTTCTTGAGCAATTGGCCAACATCAGAAGTAGGTTTATCCATCGGCACACCATACAACCTGAAAGAGCTGGAAACTGTACAGAGAATGCATTTCGTTCTCTGCAGCAGATACAGTTGAATTGGCTTCGCTCTGTAATAATTTGGAAGCTCAAAGTTTTTGCGAAGATATCTTAACTCTTGAACACACAAGGATCTGGCCAGCTTGAACTTGGATTTATTGCGTGTATTGTTCCGCACACAGGCTAGCTGCTCAGGCCAGGAAACAGGGTTACAGTCCTCATCTACCTTGCCCTCAAGAAGTTCATCTGACCATATATCATCACTATCCCTGTCACAATTTATCAAAGCATGCAGAATTTTGATCAATTCAAGCACTTCAAGCATACACTGAAAGCTCTGTCCTAATTCTGAATTTCTTGGATGATCATTGTACAGTATCTCGATGCAACAGCACAAATCCTCAGAAAGTTGGTTGTAGTTATCTTTCATATAATCCTTGAATGGCAGTACTCTTACTGCTTCCAGTTCCATCATAGCATCAGAGTCATGACATCCTTCCTTATGGCACTCTTCATCAGCTTCAGGCCTGTTATGGATTGTCTTGCGGAATACCGAGAGAGGTGCTACAAGATGATCTTTGGAGTTGGGATTAGAACGTAAAGGATAACGTGGGGAAAAAAATTTCCTGTCCTTACGCCGGAGGGGTTTGTCCCCATCCTTTTCAAGTACTTCCTTTTCCACCTTCATTGCCTCAATAATTTTCTCAATGTGCAATTTGTACTTGGTTACAGGATTCTCAAGAAGATCTAGCAGTGAGCACAAGCAATGCCTCCAACCAGTGTGTGGTACGAAACATGGCAACAGCCGCTCTGCACGCGAGTCAAGGAATACCATGGAAATATCATGCCTATCATCAATCTTCATCCTATCTTTGTTTCCAAACAGGACAATGTCATTCAGATAGACCCTACCATCGGAAGACTCTCCAACAAGCCTGACAATTCGAGATGCAACTTCCAGTACAGCAGTATTGGTCGGTGCACAGGTAAGTGTCTTTAAGCCCTTGATGAGCATTGCCCACAGGATAGTGCTAATGGTTTTTGTTTTGCCTGTCCCAGGGGGGCCCCATATTAGTTTTAGGGAAGGCGAGTGATTCTCCATTGCTGAGACACAGTCTGCTACTGCATTCAGCTGTGAATCATTTAAGTTGAACTTTTCAATGCCAAGACCATCAGTTGATCTACGAGCGAAGCACTGAGATATCTGGGAGCATGACGAGTATTCATCCACTACCTTCAAGGGAAAATGGGCAAGTAAATCAATCATGTACAGTAATGTGCATATAAACCACGCATTGTAAAAGAATATAAGGGAGACATCTCATTCCACTTTCAGAAGGATATGATAAATATTTACCGACAGATTTTATATGATGTGAAAAGGCAAGATTAGCAAAATCAATGTTAACGCGGAGGAAATCTTGCATGGAAAGGCAGGATTAGCAAAAGTACTAATTTCTACATTCTACTCCTCCATTCGGAATTAGTTGACACATATTTGCCTGAATACGGATGTATCTAGACATGTTTTAGTGTACAGATACATCCGTATTTAGACAAACACGAGTCAACTAATTCTGAACAGAGGGAGTATATAACAATATAAAAACTGACACCAAGCATAGTAAGGTATAAAAAAGGACCTAAACTTTTTTTCCTTGTAAGCAACTGGCATACCCTTCGCTTGTATTGCCACACCAGATCGACGATGCCAGTACTACTCCTTTTGTTCTGGTGTTCTGCTTCCATACGAAGACACTTCCATATACGGCTGTATGTCTTCATATTTATGAGAAACACAGCAAATGATGACCATGTAGGTATTTTCGTTTCTGGATCTACCTCAACAGGAATGGCAGATGAAAACCGAACAATACAACAGTTGCGTGGGAAATCCTCATCTTCTTTGTCTCCACATTTCAGAACTGAACCTAAAACATACAATGCCTTGTTCTGTATCAAATCAGACACATGCTGCGGTTTCTGCAAGGACACAACAATTATGTCCCCCTCTTTGGGATCATACATCTCCCTCGATTTCTGATCCTTTGATGGCTCGGAAACCTCAAAACAGAATATTGATTTCTCGTCATCAAGCTTCTCCACCCAGATTATTTGTATAAAGTTTGCCTGAGCATAGCCGTCCAATGATGAAAAGACATCAGCATGTACTTCTTCAATCAGCGGGCATATGAATGAGTTCAAATAAGTGTATGATGACGTGAAGGTATCTGGTATCCTCTTGACCTGCGATGAATGTCCACACAGCATGATTAGCTCCCATTGGAGTAAAATTAATGCAGTCCATGCTTTGTGTGAGAAGAACAAATGCAATAGACAGTTCAGAGTTGGTCCAGCAGAGGATTCAAATGGTATATACACTATGCTGGCATGCAATAACTGCATCATAATAAAAAAAATATACCTAGGTTAAGAAATCATTATTCGGCACTGGACTAATATACTAAGCGCACAAAGATGTTGAAATGAGCAATCATACTAAGTACACAAAGAATATACCGGATACTGTACCTATGTTACAGCTGCGGGCATTTTACCCAAAAAAAACTGCCATTCAGTTGAAAGCTGTTCTTATTAAGGGGAGATATTCTGGTTGGCAAAACAACGAACACCTAGCATACAAGCTCCGGTTACCATCCATATTGCACAGCTAAGTAGAAAGAAGAAATGAAAGAGGCTAGTAGGCAAAAGCGGGACGAATATACTTCGGCTCCGCGAGTGACGAGAGCGGTCGACTGGCGGCGAGTCACCCCTGTTCGGACAGGGTGGCAGAGTAGCCTCCATTGGAGAAGCTCGAGTTCTAGGCAACGACGGCACAGGGAACACAGAACAGGGAAGGGAGAGCGTTGAATGGGCCTTGACGAGCTGCTAAAGCCTAGATGGATATTACCTACAAGGCTACAACTTGGGCCGAGCAGGCCTGTAACCCAGATATTCTGTTGCCTAAAAAAAAGGACTTTGTTTTGATGAATTCAAAAAACAAAAAATAGGACGTTGTCCAAAAGAGCATATCTTTTTGTCCTCCAAAATTCCTTTAAAAAATTTCCTCGATAACATCGACTATACTGTATTTATTTTCTTTTCCCATACGAAAAGTGAAAATTTCATAATGTATTTTCTTTTCAGAGAATCCTACACATGATTCAACTATATTCTATTCGATTTGCGAAAGCCAGTGATGCATTTTTTAAACAAATCTAGAAATTAGCTATTTTATTTTATTTAAATCGGGAGACTTCCATAATATAATTATCCATACGGATGGTCCATGTAAGAACTCACGAAGATACACTAATCAAAGTCCCTCAAAGTTCATTTATCTTCACTGCACTCATTCGAGGCAACGCTTTTTTTTCGAAGCTTAATTACAAGATCAATCACAGCCAAAGAGAACGACAAAGTGTTGGAACCATAGTTTGGAATAAAAACATAGTAGTACAAAAGAAGAAATGTGACTTGCAAGCAACATAGGATCGGAAACTAAGAGGACCAGTGTTACGTAATTACCTGCTGCCTCAGGAGGTCCTTGTTGAAGATATCCTGGACGGACCAAGATAATATCTTCAGTGCAGCCCAGTAGCTGAGCACGGCCTCCCTCCTCCTTTGAGACTCCATCTCGGCCTCCATGTCCTCCGCACTATAGAACTCCTCGTCGCTGTCACTCATGGCGACGGTGCTCTCGGAGACCTCGGCTAGTACTAGAACCACAGGCGCATGTATAGTCAGTGATACACCGCTTCCGCCTGCACCGCCGGAGAGAGGGTGTTCCGTTGGAATTCCCGAGCTTAAGTAGGAGTAAATGCTGTTAGGTTGATATGATATCGGCCGTTGGAGTTCCCGACACGAAGTAAATACAGGTAGGATACTGGCTGTGTATGTGTGTGTGAAGTGTCTCGCTTACCGATGGGCGCGCCGCGCACGCGCTAGGTTAGAAAAAGTAGCACGCGAGATTTTCTGGATATGACGCGACGCTGTTCCGTTTCACTGCTCACAAGAGCATTCATGCCTTGGAACCAAACGCAAGACTTTAGAGAGCAACTCTAGCTGAGGCCTAACCCAATGCAAGTCTCTTATATTTTATAGGCATTTTGTTTATGTGGCACTATAATTAATGAGGAGAGATAGTGAGGTTGTATCTTAGCTAAGATACAATCTTGGCACGTGGCCATAGGCAAAAAAAGGCTCTAGGCCAATCAAATGCATGCATGGGTCCAAAATTATTAATTTAGATACAACATCTAAGATACAATGCATTGTACATGTTGTATCTTAAATTTTTATTAGACATATGATAACGTGCTAAGAGACGGTGCATTGGGACAGTCCTAACTCTCCGAAAGCAACCGAATCGTAAAAACCGGCCAGTTTAAAGGGCTATGAGAACTAAAATAATATTATTATGATGACATGAAGGAGAGAGAAGAACAGAGAGAATGGGAGTGGGCAGCGCGTGCTCCTAAACACTTTGTGAGAATGAGAGGTGAGTCATATTTTGATAAAGTAAGATAACTTTATTGCTAACTATTGTACTTGTTGGCTATAGATGAGGGGCGAGAGGGACGGCTGTCCCGGGCCTAAAAAATTTGGGGCCCATTTTATGTATGTTTAACTAGGCTTAGTTTATATAAAAAAAGAAATCAAGTACTAGCTTAATAGGGAATTGAGAAGGCCTTCACGTGGCCAATTGGGTCCATAAGCTAGCTGCCTCGCTCGCAGGGCTTGCTCGCTCGCAATGGAGCTACGTGAGTCGTACCTGATCGACAATGAACCTACAATGCAACAGATAGAAGGTATACACACTTACTTTCAAAACTATAGAAATGAAGGTTTTTTTCAAGTTTGAGTAGTGCGAAGGAAATTGCATCTGTATTGAGTGTGGAGTCATATTTTAAGTAAAGCGTCGTGCTTCTAGGACAAAGTTTTTTTGTGAAACTGAATGCGAGGAAGCAATCTTGGAAGTCGGAGGAGGATTTTAAAGTTAACTACTTTTTTTTGTTATGGATGATATGGCAATTACATCACTGAAGAGTAGAGTTGAATAACTCTAGTCGTTCAGAGGTATATTTGAATTTTTAATGAGTTCAACAGATTTGAGGTTAATGGATGGCTCTCAAATTAAAGACATTTCACCAAATTTGCAAAAAAAGTTCTCTCTAAATAAGAAATGAGATATCGAGTTAACCGTTCTAATTGTTGTGTTAAGTGATCTGCACTTGATCTTGCCAGATAGAACAATGTTTGTATGGAGATGTTTCAGTTTGTCACAAAAGCAGATTGTTATCCTAATATATATATTGCTTATCGGATCTTGTTTACTATGCCAGTGACAGTTGCATAAGCCGAAAGAAGCTTTTCAAAGTTTAAATTATTGAAAAAATATTTAGGATCTACAATTTCACAAGACAGACTAAATGGTTTGGCAACTCTATGCATTGAGAAGAAGCGATTGGATGAGATTGACATTGATTCCATCGTTGATGACTTTGCATCTAGAAACACGAGGAGAAAATTTTAGGGTATATTGAAATTACGCCTCCGTGCTTCAGTGGTTTTTTCCCGCAAGGGTTTCCACATAAAAATTTACAACTCATTTCTTTTATTTGTTTTCATTTCACCAACGCGTAAGGGGCCTCAAATTCTAGTCTTGCCCCGGGCCCCGAAATCTCAAGACCGGCCCTGTAGATGACATGTCAATTTGTTATAGCCGGCTGTCGACTCTACTATTGAACTTGCTCTAAGCCTAGTCACAATGGGGACTAGTAACATACACGTTATTCTAGACTATGTTACCATATTCATAATGGATAGTAACCAACATGTGCTGTCATAGTCTTGTGCCAATTCATTGTTTCTTGACACGGTATTAGGCTAGTCACAATGGAGAGTAACATACCTAGTAACATACACGTTTTTCTAGACTATGTTACTACCTCCACAATGGATAGTAACATATTTGTGGTGTCATGCATGACTTCATTTATTAGGGCTATAGACACATTGTTCCTTGGTATGTGTGATGTTACTAGTAAGGCTGGCCACAATGGGAGTAACTAAGGTAGTAACATCACATATTTCAAGGCAATTTTGCTTATGTGGCACATATTTAATGAAGAGAGAAGTGTTTGTGGTAACTAGCTATGTTACTAGTAACATCACACATACCAAGGAACAATGTGTCTATAGCCCTAATAAATGAAGTCATGCATGACACCACAAATATGTTACTACCCACTGTGGAGGTAGTAACTTAGACTAGTAACATCACGATGTTACCACTCTTAGTTACTCCCCATTGTGACCAGCCTAACATAGCTAGTTACCACAAGCACTTCTCTCTTCATTAAATATGTGCCACATAAGCAAAATTGCCTTGATATGTGTGATGTTACTACCTTAGTTACTCCCATTGTGGCTAGCCTTATAGGAGCATTAAAAATTTAAGAACCTACTTATCCAATGCATTGTCTCTTAAAGGTTGTATCTAAATTTAATGAAATGATGCTCATGCATGTATATGATTGGACAATTAGCTATTTTTGCCTATGGTGACGTGCAAAACTTGTATCTTAGCTAAGATACAGCCCCACCCTCTCTCTTCATTAAATAGTGTGACACGTCGGCAATTTGCATATGAAACCGTGCTAAGAAACCCCAATTGGGATAGACCTGAGCAAGTTCAATAGTATAGCCAACAGTTGGCTATAAGGACTTGCCACGTCATCTATAGCCAACCATAGAGCCAACATGTACAATAGTTAGATAAAAAAGTATGTTACTTTATTAAGACATGACCCACATTCCACTCTCACAAGGTGACTAAGAGTACGTGCTGCAGCTGGCTCTTGCATGAGAGACCACGCACCTTCTCTCTCCTCTTCTCCCTCATCCATGTCATCACAAAAATATTATTTTAATCTTTATAGCCTGTTTACGTCATCTTATTGTACTTGCTCTAAGTTACCACAACTCTCTCTCTCCTTATTAAATAGTTGTCATTTTTTGTCCTATGTGCCATCTATGTTACTAGTGAAGTTATTCCCATTGGGACTAGCCTAAAAATAAGGTCTACCAGCATCTCCATCGTCGACGCCCCCAAATACATACAACATCCGGTAAGAGCTGCCGCACATGATATTGCACGCGCGGACATGCGTTACCGTCCTATTAGGAGTATCGTGCCCCACCAACACGTCTCAATAGACGCTGTCAAAATCTTTTGATTTTTTTCTTACTCATTGCTATCTTAAAATGTCTCGAATAAATCATAGTAAACAGTTTTAAACACATAAAATAGTTTCATCACAAAAAATCGAATAGTCTCATAAAACTCAAATTAAAAATCAAAAGGGAATGTCGGCTACTGCTTGTCCTTTTTGCGCCACCAGATGCATAATTAGATCATTTTGTAGTTGGATGTGAGTGTCTTGATCTCGAATTTCGGCATGATGTTGAGAAAAGCGCTAAACTCTTTTGACGGTAGATCAACAAGCTGGACAAGAGGGTCCTGATGATGATACAAGTGATCATCAATCTCGCAATGTTCAGCATGTTCACTCTCGATGATGACATGTGTGTAGGATAACACAAGTACCTCCGACAGTAGCAAATCAAGCTTGGAGCATGCCAAATGCCCGCTCGATATCCTTCCTTACACACTCATGTTCTCCTGCAAAATAAGATTGTTTTTTGACTTTGAGGTTTCAAAAATGTGGACCATCTTGGATAGATGTCATATGCTAGGCAGTACCCCTTGTTATATTGGTTGTCATTGATCTTAATTAAAGTTGTACGGTGGAGAATGACCTTCAGCAAGTCTTGCAAACACGGGGGAGCACTACAGCACATTGATGTCACTGTAGGATTCCTCCATACCAAATAAAGTGTGTCAGATCCACAAATCATTATCTGTCACAACTTCCAGTAGAAACAACAAACTCCAGCATGACCTTTATAAATAACTTGCAAACCGAAAGGGCAGTTCTTCCATCCCCAATACATGCAATCAAATACTATCTAACATTTCAGGTCATCCTCTAGCTTCATTTTTTGCTAGAATCAGACGGATTTAGAAATCGTTGATGTCATTGCTCCTTGCTAGTGCTAGCCGTAAACATGGGCACACCTAGTGGCATTTATTTATGATAGATGAACTAGAAGAATACCCCGCGCGTTCCTGCGGGGATTGCTCTACAAACTATATTGTACACAAAAATTTATAAGAGATATTGTATAATATGGTTTCTATGTGAATATGCTAAATTCAATTGATCATAGTATATATAGATTTTAAATTATTGATATGAATAATTGGATGGTTTAAAAAATGGATGATGTATAGATTGCATGTAATGATTAATAAATATTAGTGAAGATGGTATGGACATTTGATTGGTTAGGAGAATGGATGATGTGGATAGGTTGCATGTTGAGATAGAAAAATCATTAATGCATTGTTAGTGGGGTTTTGATTTATAAGAAGTATAGATGGGGTAAAGTCATGTTGGATGTATGCACAAAAGACAATAATATTCATACATATGTTTCATAATTATGATTCATGATTACTATGCTATAACTGATGTGACTTCTGAATGTGAGATTCAGAGAAAAACTCACGATCACATGTAGTAATATGGACATGTATTTGATACCCTAGTCTTACCTTTAAGATTAATTTATTGCTTGCTTGGTGACCGTGTTTTCCTGGTCATGGTCATCATTTATGTCAGCATCAATGAATAACATATTGTTGGAAGGGGCTAATATGACCGGGTAGACTAAAGCATTTGATATACTAAGAGATTCCAATGCGATGTATTTTGTCCTTATTGACATATCAAATCCAGCATATCCTTAAACCATGATTTTATTGAGGTTGTATATTCTGAAGGTTTTATTTTGGTACTATCAAGTGTCACACCGTAAACTGGATGAACAAAAAAGTAGCCATTAGGTAATTCTAAAGGTGTGTATTACCTCCATGTTCTGAGATGGGAATTACTCCTCTATAAAAAGAGGGATACAACCTAAGCCCACTCGATATGAATGATATCCATATTTTCTACAAACAATGCATGATGATGATACATCATGTGGGACATCGTAATATGGGAACGAGTAAAAAAAACTTAGCAGTTAACGAGATAGACAAAGGTATAATGAACCAAGAATTGTTTCACGGTATTAAAAGAATAATTAATCTCGGGTAAGTTTGATATCGCGAATAAGTAGAATATTGTACAATAGCCAGCAGATTCAACAGAGTTTCTTTCATATAATGAGTGGGAATCAATATGGGAGTCTATGGATCAGCTATTCACCATTGATCTGGAAAGAGTTTTCCAATGTCATGTCCACTCATTATCTAACCTGTAGGGGTCACACACTTAAGTTTGGCTTGGTTTATGTGTACATTGGTAGGTCCGGAACAATAAGAAGTATAATCGAAATTGTGTTTCCGCGTGATAGACATATTCTATATATCAGAGAGAAATTATAAAGAGGGCATTAGATGCCCCATAGTAATAGAAATAGCTATCAGAATTTATTATGGAGTTTTTCTGAGAGAGAGAAAAACTTCGCACACTTTTCGAAGCGTTTGCGGGCGGGCATGAGATATTCCGGAATGTTAGAAAGTGTTTATAACATCAATGGATAGAGTTGATAATTTTATCTATAGGGTATATAGGATTTCGAAAGAGTTTCGAAGAAAACCCGACAGGGGGAGTGGAGGAGGAGGGCGGAATTGCCCCAGTGCTGCACCCAAATATTTGGTGGATGCCAAGTAGGCCCAAGGGCCACAAACAAGGCGCATCACTGATACGTCATAAATGTATCCATAATTTCTTATGTTCCATCTTGTTTTCATACTATATACTACATGTTTCCTTTACACTTTCTACCATTTTTATTGATTTCCTGGGACTAACCTATTGACAAGAAGCCACAGAGCCAATTTACGTTTTCTGCTGTTTTTAGTTTCATAAAAGTTGTTCTAGAACTCGGAATTGGACGATTCGAAGCTCGGAAGTCTTAGAAAGTCGTCGCGCACAAGGAATCCGGAGGGGAGCCATGATGTGCGTGTAACACACGTTCGTTGGGAGACCCCGAGACGAAGGTATGAAGAGCACATAAGTAATTTTCCCCAGAAAGAAACCAAGGTTTCCACACATGGCTGCCAACCCTGCTTATTTCAGCAACTCTGTTAATCTCGCTGACCCAATGCTCCTACAATACCACTTTCATTCAGCAGTTCTTTGCTACCCTGGTTTTCGATGATGCTGAGGAGATTGGGATGACATGGATGTCAGGACCTCACTTGCTCACAGCCACATTCCATGACTTTGCTTATGACCTCGGGTATCCTTTTGCTGGCCTCAATGTTCCTCAGGGTGTTCGCATGCACGTCCACGGCGTGGAGTATGAAAAGAACAAGTTGGTTGAGTTGTATGGTCCTCAAGGTACCATGTGTTCCGCCAAGGGTCTCTATGCCATCTATGACATTCTTCTGCGTATGTTTCAGGAGACCATTGCCCCTAGCGCTGGCAACAATGATGAGATCCGTACCGGTTTGGTGAACCTCATGCACCATGCCTTCTTGACTTTCATATAGGGTGATCTTGAGGATACTGAGCACCACAAGATTGATGTGATGGACTTTATCTTTCATGAGATCCACTTTGCTCTCTACCACCGCAAGGTGCCACCTTATGCACCGTACATCATGAAGCTCATCAAGTCCAGGTATCTAGCTGACCTTCGTGCAGATCTTGAGTTGGATTGTGAGACTCACAAGCATGTGAAACTGTACAAGAAGAGCGCCCACACTCAGCAAACTGCACATGATGTTGGTGCTACCGGTTAGGGACACCGTGATCCTCGCATGCGACAGGCTCCGTCGGGTACCAAGAAGTGCTCCTGGGTTGTTCATGCCATTGAGAAAGTGCTACGCATGAACGTCTGCATCCACAAGGAGAACTACAATGCCTATCTCAAGCGTCGCTCCATTCTCGAGAACCAGCGCTCCATCATGAAGGCCCTCAACATGCCCAATGTTCCAGCTCCTCTTCGTGCTCAGATTCCTTGGACTGGGATCTTGATGTTACTGATGATGATGATGATGATGTGGAGGCTGCTAGTGAGGAGGAAGGCTCCGAGGAGGCCCCCAAGGATGATGGTGCCATGGACTGGAGCTTGTTCCTTGGGACGTGGTGCATTCTTCTCTCTTTTTGGTATCCTGATGCCAAAGGGGGAGAAGATCTAGAGATCGCGGGGATTTGCTAGGGTGGGCTGCTTTTTATCTCTCGTGTGTTTTTCGACTTTGTTTTATTTGTGATCGTTTATTCGTGGATTCCTATTTGTGAACTTATATTATTGGGAGGCATGTCTCCTAGCTATGCTTATCTGTAGTGTATTAATTCCTATCGCATTGATAGATTATCAGTATGCAAATACCCGTGTTTTCATCACTCGCCAAAAAGGAGGAGATTGAAAGCTCATGTCTCTTCTAATGTTTTTGGTGATGATAACAACGCGGGTATGTCTACTAACCTTGTGGTTTAAGTGTTCACAGCTGGCCTCATGATATCTATTTTGATCAACAATAATATCTTCGAGAAGATTTACAAAGGATTTTCTGAGATGAGCAAATGTCTGCAGCCGGATTATTCAGTGTACTAGCCCGGAAATTCCGGTGGTTATAGGGCGGAAATTCCGGCCTACTCAAGGCTCCAGATGGTGAAGTACTGGCATCCAACTGCCCGCTCTCAGATGCAGGGGCAGAAATTTGCCCGGAATATTCCAGGGCAAATTTCCGGCCTCTGGTCCTTAGCAAAAATTTGGACGAGTCGCTGCTGCCCGCCCTCAGATGCAGGGGCGGAAATTTGGCCGAAATATTCCGGGGAAAATTTCGGGCCTTTGTTCCTTAGCAGAAATTTTGACGGGTCGCTGCTTCCCGCTCTCAGACATGGGGCGGAAATTTGGCCGGAATATTCTGGCCACCGGATTATTCAATAATCCGCCCCCCGGAATTTTCAAATTTCCGGCCCAGCTACCCCGGAAATTTCCGGTACTAATACCGAAATATTCCGGCCCTCGAAGGTAGCAATGGCTAGATTTCGGAGGAGGCTATAAATAGCTGTCTTCTTCCTCTAGACAGCTAGTTCGTCCATTCCTCTCTCTCGTCCATTGTTCAAGAGCTCAAAACACCTAGATCTCCCTCCTCCTCCAACCAAACTCGATGCCCTTCAAGGATCTGATGGAGGAGGCCTAGATCTACACTTCTACCAAGCCATAAATTGTTTTCCCTTACCATACCTCTTGAGATCTTGTAAATATCTTGGTTGACTTGTCATCCTAGAGAAACCCTAGTGCTTGTAGCTTCCACCTTGTAGCAAGAAGCTTCGGATCGTTGAGAGCCTCCATCTCACTTGTGGAGTAGCCTCAACCACTTGTAAAGGTTTGGTCAACGCCTTCAAGTCGACCTCATAGTGGAAACGAGAATCTACCTCACCGTAGAAGCTCAAGGAGAACAAGGTGTGCACAACTGTGCTATTGAGGAGCGCCTAGGTGGCTACCCACCTCTCCAACATAGACGTACTTATTTTAAGAAAGAAGTACAGGAAACATATCCTTGTCTCCGTGTTTTACACTTGTGGTTATCTTGTGCCTTGCATATTACTTCCGTTTCATACTTGTTTCTTATCACATAGGGTGTCTACCTAGTTGCACATCTAGATAACCAAGTTGTTTACTTGCTAAAGCCCATATAAAAGTGAAAAAAGGATTAAAACTTGTAGGTCACCTATTCACCCCCCCCCCTCTAGTTGACCATAGTGTACTTTCAATTGGTATCAGAGCCTCGACTCTTATATCGGTCTTAACCACCTACGACTATCATGGCCAACAGAGATAATCCCGACTCTTCTAAGGAGGACCTCTCCAAAATGGCCGAGACTCTAGCTAACCTAGAGACAACGGTTGTAACCATTCAAACCCAATTGTCCAAGGTTAGCTCTAGTGTTGGTTCGGAGGTTTCCTCCATCAAGAGGATGTTGGAGAACATGATGGGTAAACCTAAGCGGCACGTGAATTCTCCCCATGTCTCCAATGAGGAAAGTTCGAAAGAGGAAACTATTTCGGACGATACCGAAATCGAAGATAACATTGACAAAGCCAAAGCGAAAGCCGCACAAAAGGCTAAGGAAAAGGAGAATTCTGGAGGCTCCAAGTCTCAAACGGCTAATGGTTCGGGGTCCAACTCAAAAGTTCCACCACCTCGAAATTATGACTTCATCCATCCAATAGTTTCAATTCCACACATTCTTAATGTTGGACTTCCTCCCATGCTTAAAACTAATGAATTATCTTCTTGGAAGTTTGAAGTGGAGTCACATATCTCTAGCTCGTGCACCGCTTTGTGGTGGAGTGTGGTCCATGGGTTCCATCCCCATGACCCAAGAAACTTGACCCCTAGGCAGTATGTGGAATCTCAACTCAACAAGACCGCCCTTGTCATCATTCAAAAATGCTCTTCCAAGGGAGCATCTCACTCACATTCGCGGTTGCAAGACCGCCAAGGAAGCTTCGGACAAGCTTGACACTTTGTTTCAAGGGAATGCCAGCATCCAATCATTCAAGTATGATGTGGCCATTGACAAGTCCGAGAAATTTGTTATGCAAGAGGATGAGTCCCCTGAGGAGATATATATAAGAGTTGTCACCCTTGCCAATCAATTGAGGGACTTTGGAAAATAAGAGATCTCCTATGAGTGGATAAAGAGGAAGTTCATCAAAGCAATTACACCCTTCGAGAAGAACCTCTCCACTAGCATACGGACAAGAGGGGACTACAATTCTATCAACTCCATTGGTGTTCTTAGTGAGTTCATCACCATATCCCTATCGCATAAGAGTGCGGATGATGATCTCGCTCGCTCTAGAGGAATGGGAAAGTCACCCAATCTAGCTTTGAAGTCAAAGGAAATTGCTTGAGTTGAAGAAGTTGAACAGGAGGATGATGATGAGGAATACTATGAGGACACTTACACCAGCGCTCACAAGTGCATTGCCCTTGCCATGCACAGATATTGGAAGAGATGGGAAGCTCACAAGGCCGGCTCTCCAAGACCTCCTCGAAACAAGAACTATAAGAAGAAGGGGGAGCGACCAAGGACATGCTACAATTGTGGAAGTGCAAACCATTTTGTGAAGGAGTGCCCTTTTGAGCCAAGAGAAGAGAATGAGGGCAAGCTTGTTCGCAAAAACAAGGCCAAGGCTCCACAAAAAAAGAACTTCGCTAGAAGAGTGCCAAGGGCTCTTTATGTTCAAGAAGGGGCGGTGTTGGAAACCTATATCTCCGGAGATGAAGGAGAAGATGAAGTGGTAGGTGTTGCCCATGTTTCCATAGCTACCGCCTCATCTCCATCGGTCTCTCTATTTGAATCCCCCAATGAGATTGCGGCTATCCGACTTACATGTCTTATGGAAAAAGCCACTTCGTTATGCTCTCCCAACTCCAAAACCATTGTCACTAACCCTCCTTCATTATTGGATTGTGTTGAAAATGCTTGTGACGAGGATAGTGAGGCAAAGGAACCAGGCATTTGGTTAGCTAGCCTCAAAGGTGAGACTAAGGAGAAAGTGAATGCCCTTTTGCGACAACTTGATGATGCTAACTCTCTTGTAGATGAAAAGGAAGAAATTATCATGACCTTGGAAAGCCATGGAGGCCACTCTTGCAATGATAAAGAACTTTAAAAGGCTCTTGAAAATGAGCGTTCCATTAGAGCCTCTCTTGAGGAAAAATTATCTAGTCTTGAAGAGACTTTTGCTATGAGTGTCTCTGAGCTTAGGAAGGATAATGAACAATCTCTTGCTCTTGTTAAAACACTTGAAAATGAAGAGTTGAAGCTAGGAATTTCTCATGAGGAACTTGTTACTCGTCATGAAAACTAGAAAAGGAGTTCACGTCTCTTAAAGAAATTCATGACAAGCTAACCAAATCTCGTGACAATCTCCTAGCTCAACAATCAAATAAGCAAGGCATGTACTCTTCATCTAATAGCATTGGTATTTTGCCTAGAAATTCTTGTGGTGCAACTAATCTTGTAGGAAGTGAGAAGACTCTCAATGAGGTGGTTCCTCAAAGAGTCAAGAATGGAAAGAAAGGACCTGGCTATGTAGCTAAGTCAAGGAAGAAGTACAAGAAGAACAAGAAGAAGGTCGCCTCTTCCTCACAACAAGTAAAATTTGTGAAAGAGGGAGAGGTGATCAAAGAGAAGGAGACCAACACCATTGTGGGTGGTGAGACCTCTAGGGGGAGCACCACTCATAATGACTTCGCCGACAAATATAACCCATCTTATGTTCTTATGAAATCTAGAGATGGTGTCGTGGTGGTGTCACGGCAGATGCCATAGGATGGCTAAAGATGTGGGGACGATGGACGCTGGAGGCGTTCGGGGAGGGATCACGCAGCGAGTAGCCGCGTGAGGATGAATCTAGCACTGCAAACAACAAGATCTACCCAGGTTCAGGGCCCTCGTGTGGAGGTAAAACCCCTACACCTGCCTTTCTCTCTTTGTATTCGTGTGTCTCCGAGTAGCCACAGTACAAGTTGTGCTTACAACCGAGTAGCCACTCTCCTCTCTAGGCAACTGTAGCCTCTAGTTGTCTCGTCCCTCGTGCAGGAGGAGGCAGGGCACCTTATATACTGGTGCCCAGCCGGATACAGCCAAGATGTCGACATAGTGTGCACACTGCACACTTCCAGCTTCCCGCTGACAACTTTGGCTTCCAAGTTTGTCTCCGTGCGGAAAGTCGTTGTGCAAAACCAAGAAGCTGATCTGTTATCACTGACATTGTCACGGGGTGGGTCCCCTAACCTGCGACGCCCTGCTGACACCCTGGCGCGGATAAGCACGCGCTCTGTAGATGAACAGTGCCCCAGTACGGACCCAGGATACGCGGGATCCTGTGTCAGAATGGCTCCTTTGACTTCTGGCCCGAGTAGGAGACCGCCATTTCTACTCGGACCACTTCCTCTACTCGTAGGAGAATAACTTCCTTGATTCTTCCTCCTGGCCACCAGTGTGTACGGCCGAATAGCAGTCGACCGGGTAGCGAGTACCGGGTAGCCAGCTACTCTGCCAAACGTTCCTTCTGCTCTTGCTCCTAGCACTTGCCTTTAGCCTACTTGGGGGTAACCCCCCGACAGATGGTCATGTGTATGCTAAATATGTTGGTACTTCTTATGGTGATGACTATCATTTGACTGTTTGGGTTCCAAAGACCCTTGTTGCTAACAAAAGAGGACCCATTCAATGATGGGTACCTAATCAAGACATTAATCTATTGTAGGGAAGTGCTTCCGGGTTGGGAAAATGGACGATGGATAGTGGTGCATCCCAACATATGACCGGAAGCAAGGACACAATGAGTGATCTTAATCCTCCATCACCTCATCTCAATTGCGTCACTATTGGTGATAACTCCAAGCTAAAGGTATTGGGACGAGGCAAGGTAGCTATCTCAAATGATGTATCAATTGAGAATGTTCTCCTAGTCGAGTCCCTTGGATACAATCTCATGTCGGTATTTCAACTTGCAAATTGTGGTTTTACCTCGTTATTTAATAAAGAGAATGTGATTGTAACTTGGGAGACAACTCTTAAAGTAGCCTTTGTTGAGCATGTCGAGAACGGCATGTATGTAGTGGACTTCTCTAAAGGAGACACGTGCGCCGCGACATGCCTAATGGCTAAAGTTGATGCGGGTTGGCTATGGCATCGCCGGTTAGCTCACACCAATATGAGGATGTTGCATGACCTTCAAAGTGGCAATCATGTTCTAGGACTAACGAATGCTAAGTTTGCCAAAAATTGTGTGTGTGTAGCTCTTGCGTTCTTGGAAAGCAACATGGAGAATCTCACCCCACCAAGACCACCATCACCACCTCAAAAATTCTCGAGCTCATTCACTTGGACCTTTTTGGTCCCCTATCATATGATAGTATTGGAGGCAAGAAGTATTGCTTGGTGATTGTGGATGACTATTCAAGATATTGTTGGGTGTATTTCTTTAAGAGGAAGAGTGAGACTCAAAAGAGAGTCATCGAGTTTATCACTTTGGTAGAGCGCCAACACAATACGAGCATCATGGCGATTCAGATAGATAATGGCTCCGAATTCAAGAGCTACACCTTGGAGGGATTTCTTAGTGAAGAGGGGATTGCTCATCAATATTCTACTCCCTATACCACTCAACAAAACGGTGTGGCGGAGAGGAATAACCGGACACTAATGGATGCGGCAAGGACCATGATTGCAGAATTCTCTTCTCCATACAATTTTTGGGCCAAGGCCGTCTCCACCGCTTGCCATGCTAGCAACCGGTTGTATCTCCGCAAGAACTTGAACAAGATTCCTTATGAGATCATCACTGGCAAGAAGCCAGATGTATCATACTTCAAGGTCTTTGGTTGCAAGTGCTTCATTCATAAGAGAGTTAAACACTTTTCAAAATTCGAGACCAAATCATATGAGGGTATCTTTGTTGGTTATGCCACAAACGCTCAAGCCTATAGAGTCTACAACAAGTTCACCGGACAAGTTGAAGAAGCTATAGACGTGGTGTTTGATGAGGATAATGGGTCCCAAGGGGTCGTATAGATCATGGTGTTGTAGGAGATGCAATTCCTCCCATCGTCTTAAGAAGAATGGGGATTGGTGAAATAATCCCCATTGAGGGTTACCGGATGATGGAGGGAGAAGGGCTATGCTCTACTCAAGTGGAGCCATTGACTACACCCATTTATACACAAGCTACCCAACAAGATGCACCAAGCCATCAAGCTACAAATCAGGGCCAAGCTAATGATCAAGATCACTCCATCGATCAAGGCCAAGCTAACAATCAAGGCCAAGTTCATAATCAAGGCCAAGCTCACAATGAAGGACAAGGACAAGACACTCATGTTGGTGATAGAACCCAACACATAAGAGATCCATATCCCGTTGATGAACAAGATCAAGGGCAAGCTGGACATGACTCCGATGATGAAGGCGATGCTCAAGCCATATCCAAGGATACTTTGGAGGAGATGCTAGCGCATAGAGCAAAGAGAAGGCTAGAAAATCTTGCGCGTGCCGGTCACACGGAGGACATGATTCTTGGGAAAGTTCGTGGAAGGGTATTCACGATCGAGGAGGCAATTGGCGGATTTTAGCAAGGCGCATGCTTTCGTCTCTCACATTGAGCCCAAGAAGGTCTATGAAGCGCTTGAAGATCAAGATTGGCTTGAAGCTATGCATGATGAACTCAACAACTTCGAGCGCAATAAAGTGTGGAAGTTAGTGCCAAGACCCAAGGATTGCAAGAACGTCATCGGCACCAAGTGGGTATTCAAGAACAAGCAAGATAAAGATGGCATCGTCATCCGCAAGGCGAGATTGGTGGCTCAAGGCTTTTCTCAAGTTGAAGGTGTCGATTTGGGTGAAACTTTCGCTCTCGTAGCTCGTCTTGAATCTATTCGCATCTTTCTTGCCTATGCTTCTCATCATAATTTCAAACTACAACAAATGGATGTTAAAAGTGTTGTCCTAAATGGTCCTATTAATGAATTGGTATATGTCAAGCAACATCCGGGTTCCGAGGATCCAATCACCCCGATTATGTTTACAAACTCGATAAGGCGCTCTATAGACTTAAACAAGCTCCACGTGCGTGGTACGAGCACCTTAAAGAGTTTCTAATGGATCGTGGGTTCAATGTTGGTTTAATCGATCCCGCCCTTTTTACCAAGAAGGTTGGAGGTGACTTGTTCATATGCCAGCTCTATGTGGATGATATCATCTTTGGTTCTCCTAACACCAAATTCAATGATGAGTTTTGCAAGCTTATGACGGATAAATTTGAGATGTCTATGATGCGCGAGTAGGAGTATTTTCTTGGCTTCGAGATCAAGCAACATCCCAAAGGAACCTTCATCAAGCAAGCCAAGTATACACAAGATATGCTCAAACGATTCAACATGCATGACGCCAAGCCCATGAAAACCCCCATGTCAATGACTCTTGACTTGAAACCCGACCCGAACGGTAAAGAGGTATATCAAAAGGTATACCGCTCCATGATTGGCTCTTTGCTCTACCTTTGTGCATCTAGACCCGATATTATGTATAGTGTAGGTAAATGTGCAAGGTTTTAAGCCTCTCCGAGGTAAAGTCATTTTGAAGTGGTTAAACGCATCTTTCGCTATTTAGTTCATACCCCAAAATTTGGTCTTTTGTATCCCAAGGGTTCAAGCTTTCAGCTTATTGGGTACTCGGATGCGGATTATGCGGGAGAGAAGACGGATAGGAAGTCTATATCCGGGGGTTGCTGCGGTGACCCAGCACACTATTGCATGTGTAGTGCGCAAGTCATTGACATAATACTCACAGAAGGACTTATCTGTGAATATTACATCCCTCAGAGTGGTACATCAGAAACATAGCAGGTCCAAGCAAAGCTATAGGATACAAACTTTCATTACAAAATCTTGAGAATCTCTTTGATGCATCAAGAAGATCTCATGCAAATAAAACATCAGAAGAAGCATGCGAAGCTCCAAGATGGAGAATAACTCTAGCTCAGAACCAAATCCACTACGGCTGATGTCAGCCCTAATTTATGGCTTTCAAAAATCTAAGTCCAAGAATGGACTCTACCTACACCTTGATAGCTTCTCCTACACCGGCGTTGTTGATGACGATGCTTCACTGGCTAAGTAGTATAAGAATCTTCCTAGCTTCATGAGTTAGAGATGGCTTCACGATGACGACTCCAACAAGGCTTCAACTCTAAGTAGGGGTCAAACGGGAACGAATGAGTAACGAGCGATACTCAACAAGTTCATGATATACAGTGGGTAGTTTGATGCACTAACTACAGCTTTGGACTCGAAAGAGTCATAAGCTAATGCAAGGTTTTTGTAAATATTTCTTCAAGAGGTTGCTTTTAATTCTGAAAACTATGCCCGCCAGACCATCACATGAGCTAGAACTTCATGGAGTTTCCTTTCCTGTAGCGTTCGCAGTTCCTTCCCGGAACAAGGGGTAACATGCCACATCCTTTTACACTCTGCAGAGGTGTGTTACTTCACCTATGGGCGATCAAGACCATGTTGCACAACCAGGTGTATATTCCTTTCCACTCCCACTCGGGTGTGGGGCCCGGTTGTTGATCCAAGCCAAACCATGATTCTCCGCACAACGCATGCCCACCCATTTCCGCCAGCAGGTTGAACCCCTGATTCCAACCCTCATGATGGAGATCTAGGAACCCCTGGCAGACACTCATAGAACCCAGAGTCTGTGGGACGTAAGGGCTCCCACCCATGTGCATGTAGTCCCGCAAGACCTACAACGTACGTCTCTGGCATTCCGTTGACAAGCGAACGAGGGAAGATCACAACTGACTTAGTCGCCCCATACAAGACCCATGGTTAACGCGGTATTTACGGCGCACCGAGTTCTGACGGCATTTGTGATTAATTTCTATGTAATACTTTCCCATGCAAATGGAACCTTCCTTTGGCTTATTCATCTTACCATGGTCCCATCCGCCCACCAAACAGAACACTACCACTCGGATAGTCATTCAAGTAGTCATATTATTATAAAAATAGGATCATGCATTCTTTTGAGAATATGTGGTAATACGATAGGTTTTTTGCAAATAGTTTGTTATGAAGTACTACAAAGTATATGAGCAAGTGATGAACTTGCCTGAGATTGAAATAATGACAATAATAATCCATGTCTTCGGGTTTGAGGGTCGTGTAGAAAATCTCGAGATATGAAATATAGCAATCTAGTCCCAGTAAGGACTACAGAAAACACTGGCAAGATATACATGCATAGTAATGAGATACATCGTGAATTACCCTGGAAAACACCCCATCTTACAAGTGTAAGCCACGTTTGACACGATAACTTACTCACACAGGTTTAGGTGAAATGTTTCATTACTTGTGGTGATGTGGTTATTACTTCTTCTAGACTAACATGTGTTTCACTTTTACTTAGCAAACAATGGTTATCATGTTTAGGTAGAAGTGTTTATCACTGGGTTAAGTAGTAAGACATTAGCACATGGAAAACAACTATTGAAAAGATAACAAACACATTTTATTTTACGTTTAAAAATGTAGAGCTAATGAAAAACAGTTTAATTGAAAATGATGATCTAATACCACTAACTCTATCATCACATAACTTGTTAGTGACTTATAATGATAGGCTTAGTAGGTGTGTAAACACTAGGGTTTTATTAATAAGGAAAATAATATTGTGGTAGGTATTTCTGGTTATAATGAAATATTATAGAATATTAGTATACTTATAGAAACAAGTTTAAAAGTTAAACAAAATGTTTTTTGTTTGACATATTTGAGTTGAGAATGTTTTTCTCTTTAATTTGGTATATCATTTGAAGTTTTCTAAAAAAGATTTGAATAAGTTATTAAATTATTAACTTAAAATGAATTAAATGACTAGGAAAAATATTGCACAGACCAAAACTTGGTCAAATTACTTTGAAAACATCATAAATGAGTTGCATTTGTCATTTGGAGCATTTTGGTATATAACTTGTATTTTTCTGATTTTATGAATTATTTATTATTTTTCTCCATTATTAAATAATTTAATTTAATTCAAAAAAATTGATTTTAAATTTTATCAAACATTTTTGAAAAGTTCATAAACATTTAGATTATATTTTTTTGATTAACTTGGTGTATTATTTATATTTTTCTGATTTAGAAATTAAAGTTATTGAATTCACAAGTTTTAATTATTTTCTGATGTTTTTGAATTGACAGGTGGGACCCACCTGTCAGGGTTGACTTTAATTAAAATAAAACAAAATAGAAAGGAAAAAATAATTATGACGTCGTGATGACGTCACTGCTGCGTCAACAGTAGAGGGGATTCTCCCTGTTGATCTCTAATTCGACGATTTCCTTCCAATCAACCGGATTGAAGGGCACTAGGAGGTAGAGGAGATCAAGGGGAGTATGTGGGTGACCGCGGTGTGACCGAATGGTCACCGTAACTTCGCTGGCGGCAAGCTCGCGCGGTGGCAGTGGCAGTAGCTCGGTGACAACGCGCTAGGGTGCATGGAAAACCAGGACGAGGAAACGTACATGCTCACCGAAACATCAGGATCGCAGGGAGACTAGCGGGGAGGCGAGGAGTTGCCGGAGTTGCCGGCGATGAGTGAGAACACGGCGACGAGGAATTGTGGTACTACGGGTTTTCCCAGCTCGCGTCCCTTCATGAGGAGGTCGATTAGGACCTGGCGCATCTTCCTGAGTTCTCAATTTAACGAGAGGTGGACGGAATCAACGACAACAATCATCTCGTTGGAACACTCGAAAGACTTGTGTCCAATTCCACCACATTTGAAGCAAGTGATTGTTGTCGATGTGACTTGAGGAGCATTAGAGGTGGTGGTGGGAGACACTTGTTTCTTGAACGGTTGTGGAGTTTTGTTGGTAGCATTGGGAGCTCTAGAGGTGCTCCTGGTGTTGGTCGGTGTTGTTACTTGTGTCATTGGAGACGAAGAAGGAGGCCTTGATGCAAAGTAAGCCTTTTGCTTGTTGTACTTGAGGTCTTCCGCAATTTGACGCTCGGCCTTGAGAGCTTTATGGACAAGTGCAACGATGTTTTCATAGGGTTGATACTCGACAATCTTCCTTATTGGGTAGTTGAGGCCATTGAGAAAACATGACATTGTTTGCTCTTGAGATTCCATCACATGAGCTCTTATCAAATAGTTCTCCATCTCCTTGTAGTACTCATCAACCAATTTCAATCCTTGTCTAAGATCTTGTAGCTTTTTGAAGAGGTCGCGCTTGTAGTGTGGAGAAACAAAGCGAGCATTCATGAATTGCTTCATCTCATTCCAAGTGTCGATGGGATCAATCCCGTTCTTGGCTCTTTCCACTTGGATACGGTCCCACCATAAGAGTGCATAGCCTTCAAACTCCGAAGAAGCCATAGCAACCATCTTCTTGTCACTAAAGTTGTGGATGCCGAAGATCCTGTCCACCTTGAGATCCCAAGCAAGATATCATTCGGGATCATTTTCACCATTGAATTTTGGGATGTTGAAGTGAAGGGCACTCATATTGTTCTCTTCATGTTGTTGATGGGGTCGCTCATGTTGGTCTTCGTCATAGATCGGCGGTGAGAAATCATGTGGGCCATCCTCATTGGCTTGGCGTTGGCGGTCATGATGAGGAGGATGACGTCGGTGGTCATTAGGAGGTGGTTTTTGATGATGACGTAGTCGTGCTTCACGGTGTTCACTATCATCATTGTTACAGTTGTGTTGTTGAGGACGCTCTTGTTCATTGCGAGGGTGTTGAGGAAGTTCTTGTTCTTGGCGGTCATCGTGGTGTTGACGCGCATTGCGCCTTGGTGGCCTTCGATGTTGGCGAGCGCCATTCATGAAGTCATTGCGACCATAGTCATTAGCGGGGCCTTGTGGAGGTGGTGGATGATGTTGTCGAAGGTCCGGTCGTTGAGGGTGATTTTGAAGAGGGTCACCATGGCCTTGTCGGTGTCGAGGAGGTGGTAATGGCGAGCTATCTTCATACCAATTTCGTCGAGGAGCTTGTGGTGGAGGAGGTGGTTGTTGTTGTTGTTGTTGTTGTTGTTGTTGTTGTTGTTGTTGTTGTTGTTGTTGTTGTTGTTGTTGTTGTTGTTGTTGTTGTTGTTGTTGTTGTTGTTGTTGTTGTTGTTGTTGTTGTTGTTGTTGTTGTTGTTGTTGTTGTTGTTGTTGTTGTTGTTGTTGTTGTTGTTGTTGTTGTTGTTGTTGTTGTTGTTGTTGTTGTTGTTGTTGTTGTTGTTGTTGTTGTTGTTGTTGTTGTTGTTGTTGTTGTTGTTGTTGTTGTTGTTGTTGTTGTTGTTGTTGTTGTTGTTGTTGTTGTTGTTGTTGTTGTTGTTGTTGTTGTTGTTGTTGTTGTTGTTGTTGTTGTTGTTGTTGTTGTTGTTGTTGTTGTTGTTGTTGTTGTTGTTGTTGTTGTTGTTGTTGTTGTTGTTGTTGTTGTTGTTGTTGTTGTTGTTGTTGTTGTTGTTGTTGTTGTTGTTGTTGTTGTTGTTGTTGTTGTTGTTGTTGTTGTTGTTGTTGTTGTTGTTGTTGTTGTTGTTGTTGTTGTTGTTCCATGTTTGGGTTGTGATCATGGCAACGAGCTTGGCGATGATCTTGAGTTTTTTGGCTTGAATGTCTCGACCTTGAGGACAATGATGATCCACGGCGGTTGGCAATGTTAGCCAAGTTGATGTTGATTCGTGTCATTTGATCATTCAATCAAGCCTCTTGCACTTGGAGTCGACGCTCATAGCGCTCCAACCCTTCTTGCACAAGTTGACTAAGTTGGAAGTGGTCGTTGGGGGTGACGTAGTTGTGGTAGTTGCCGTTGAAGAACGAATTTCCTTCATTTTTCGAGCTCATACTTGTGAACACTCCCTCCCTAGCCATCTCAAAAGCACACAAGTGTGATATGAAGAATATATGTTTCACGCACCCAACGTTACCTTTTTTTGGTTGTATTGAGGCTAGTGGACGAGGCTAGGTGTAGGGCGGTATGTCAAAGGCGAGTTAAAAAAGATCGAAAGAAAACCGCAAACAACAACACACAAACTTTATGTGGAAGGCAAATGGGTGAGGAAAGTGGCAAAGAAAATCGACAAATCCGAAGAAAAGTTGTTGTAAAACTTAGAGAAGATCTGAAATGAAATGTTAGCAAAAAACCCAAATCCTAGTGGAGGAAAAAAAATGGAACACACACACACACACACAAATGATAAATGGGGTTAGTGCGGCCAAAAGACGAGCGGAGACGAAATGTTCCTATCGAAGACTAAGCTCAATGCCACACCAACACAAGGAGGACGCTAGCTGAAATCGCAAATTATAAGAGGCAACAAGATTCGGACCATGGAAACCGGTCACTCTCTTCTCTTTTGCAACGAGAAGCTACACGTTGCTACAAGGGATAACACTTGGCATCGATCGTTTTTTTTTCTCTTTTCACTTTTTGCTATATGGGGATACAAATGCCAAGCCTAGTCGAATTATGCTCTCACAAGTGCAAAACACGCACTCTCGGTGCCACTAGTGCAATGTCAAGCAATATAAAGGAGCTAGTCGGAATGGGAAAGGTACACGAAGAATGGGTTAGTTCAAGCGGAAGCAAGTTATACCTATTTGATGGATGATCACGGACTTGCGGCCAAGGGTTGTCGATGCCATGTCGATCCGTTGATGTAGTTGTGTAGATGATGTTGTGGGCTTCGCGTGGAAAATTGAATCACTCAAATCGGACCAACGACGACAAAGAAAAACAATTTCGAAAATCTGTCTAGGAATCGAAGAGCTGAATTTTTCTGAGATTTTTGCCCAATTTCAATATTCCTTCTAATCCGAGAATTTTTTTGGACAAATTCGAGAAAACTGGATGAATGGAAAGGTGGGTAATGGTCTTAACAAAAAAAATCCACGAAAAACTCAACAAATCAACAGATCGGTCGAAATCCCTTTTTGGCTATTTTGGTGAAATTTTTGAATTTAGGGTTTGGGGAAGAAAATTTTTGGTGGAAAGGGGGATTGTGGGGGTCGAATTCGTGTGAATCTAGCTGCTGATACCAGATGATGGAGGGGTTAACCTCTTGGGTGGCCCGATCTTGACAAATTGGCCAAGAACACAAAGAACGAACGAAGAACACGAGGGGAAAACGAGGGGGGTCGAGGAGGGGAGATAACTAGCAAGAACTGAAAGACCCGATATCCCGTCAACTAAGCCGCAACGGCCGCCTATGGGACAATCGATCCAACCAAACTCACCTTTTTGGCAACCTCTTCAACACCCGTGGCCGGTCCACCACGCCAATAGAATCTTAAGGGTTAGCTGAGAAAGATTGGAATGTCCCTAACTGAATCCCAAGGAGAAAGGATAGGAAACCCGATGCAATATTGATATGATCCTAGATACACATCATAGGAGTAGCCTTGATACGGTCCTAGGTACAAACCATAGGAATAGCCTCACAAGAGGGGTACAAGAGCAAAGCTCAAAAGTCTAAATTCATCTCTAACCCTAGATCTAGTCCAAGGGGCTCCTTTTATAGCGAGGGGGTGGGGTGGAGAAGGGGGAGAAAACCCCCAAATCATGTAGCTTCAGGGCACCCGGCTTGGGAGGTCAGCCTTGCCGGCCTGGGAGGCCGGGGTGGGCGTAGCAGCAGGGAAGCCGGCCTGGCCGGCCTATGAGGCCGGGGTGGGAGCGCAGGGAGGCCGGCCTGGCGTGCAGGGGAGCCGGACGCTTCGGATGGCTACCCGGCCCGACACATAGGGAGGCTGGCCTGAGCCCGGGGTGGAGGCCGACTGCCTCTGGAGGGGGTCTGGCCTGGAGGCCGGCCTGGCCGGGGTTTGAGGTCGGGCTCCCTGCCCTTCTCCCTCCTCCTCCTTCTCTTCTTCTTCCTCGATGTCTTCTTCTCGGACTTCTTCCATAGCTTTTTGGGCATCATCTTGGGCATTTTCTTGAGCATCTTGGGCATCAGCTTGGGGCTCCATGGTGGGATCAAACCTGAGCACACATAGGGTGGTTCCATGAGGTAGCGCACCATTCACCAAGTCATCGAAGGCATAGAACGAGAGGAGTGAGTTCACCTTATCATGCATCGCCTTTGCTCGTGATCTTGTCATAGGTCCACATGGTGTTGGGCTTGGTGGAATGGGGGGTGGTGCTGCATCACTCAACCTCTCCCCCATCCATGCCGGCGTCAAAAGCCGAAAGTGACACACTATGAATATCCATCGCATTCTCTTGCAACATATCGACGTTCAAAGTAGGAACCGAATACAAATTGCAACTATGAAACATAATACAGACAATTAACCTAAAATTCATGCACAATTAACAGTTGATTTGTTAAAGAGGTCGAGATTCATACCTCTCTGGCGTATTATCAAACATATTGTGCTCCATGCCGGACGACACGTACACAAGAGTGGGGAAGTAGCCGGAGTGGGTCCGTCGGGTAGCGCTCCTCGGCCCGCAATCCTCTTCGCCATGTTCGGCACGTTAGCCGCCGTCTTTGGCCGGCCCCGAGATTTTGGAGCGGCGGCCACTGCGGAAGTGAGCCCGCCGCTGGCACCTCCCACCACATGGGTGCCCTGCCGCCTCCGCTTTGTTGCAGCTGGTGCAAGCGGAGCGGGCTGCCCGAGTGGGAGAAGTTCATCTGACTATATATCATCATTGTCCCTTTCACAATTTATCAAAGCATGCAATTTTTGACCAATTCAAGCAAATGCTAGCATACAGAAAGCTCTGTCTTGTTTCTGAATTTCTTGGATTATCACTGTATAGTATCTTAATGCAAGAGCACAAATCCTCAGAAAGTTTGTTGTAGTTATGTTTCAAATAATCCTTGAACGACACTACTCTGAATGCTGCCATCATATTCAGAGTTATGATATCTTTCCTTGTGGCACTCGTCTTCATTGTTCTTAGGCCTGTTATGGATTTTCTTGCGGAATATCGAGAGTGGCGCCCGGACGCGGTGGCGCGATGGGAGGCTCTTATTGAGGGTCTGTGACACCGAAAATGGCGAGTTGGTGAACTCCATTGAAGTCTCCGGGAGGGAAGGCGACGGAGGTTTTTGCGGAGGCGAGGAAACGGACAAATGCGACGGTGCGGAAGTGGAAAACCACGGCGCTGAAATATCTGTCCCGTCAACGAGTTATGAGAAGAAGGAAGACTTAAAAATCGGTGGCTAAACCCATCTACGTGAGTGTTTCGGCGGCCCATTTGACGTTTTTTTTTGTAAGGGACGACTGTTTTAAGGAACATGTACTGGACGTTTTTCCCCTACAAAACTGTAAATTGGCGGTTATTTCACGGTTCGAGGCGTTTTAACGGGTCGTTATGCTCAGAGGGGGCGAATTTTAACAGATCATGGCCACATAGATGGTTATCGTCGCGACGACCATCGCCATCATGGCCACGGTAGTAGTGGGTAACGCGAGGACGTCTGGGACGGGGCCCAGGAGCTACCTGGCGTCATGGGACGGCTGGGGCGTGGCGTGCCACGACGAGCACGACGCGGATATCGAGCGTAGGGACGTGCGGGTAAAGTCCTGTCTGCTTCGGTGTTTCCACGGCAGTGAGTTCAACTTCCGTGGCGAGACAACTATGCTCTACAGCTAGCATGGATGCACCAGCACACCATACCAGGTGTTTGAGCACACTCGGGGTGTGGTGACTTCGGTTGTGGCAGCATCCACATCGACTGCTGGGCGTGACCACGCCACTCGCGTGTAAGAGCATCCACAATGGGGCGCTAAAACAAAGGCGCCATGGCCGTTTTGCAATGTTTCCAGCCGTTTTTCTGGCATTGGCGCAATAGAAAGATTCTCACGCCTAAGAGCATCTCTAACCGTCCCTCAGGAGCCCCCAGGACCGCCTTTTCTTTGCCGACACGCTGCTTTTTTCCCAGCCGTGCCCCCGGGACGTTCAATAGCGCCGGTTTGGACCAATTTGTCGCCCGACGAACCCAGTCCGAACCTAGCGCACTACGGGTCTGCGGTGAAAGCGAAAACACGTTTGTGGGCCAGCATAGTCAGGCGATGGGCGACTTTTCCACACCCAGTTTCCCCTCCCGCGCCGCATACCGCCCATTCCCGCTCTCTCCCATGCCGATGTCGGCGCCACCCCTCCACCCCCAGCCGCCGCTAGACATCAATTCCGCCGCCGCAACTACCCGCCGTAGACACGCAAACCTCCCTCCCCCCTCTGGCCGAGCTTGCCGATTCCCGGCGAGGCCCAGGAAGTCCACGCTCCACCACGCCCGTCAGATGTTCGGCGTTTCGCCTATTCGGCGATGGACTCCGACGATGAGGAGATATTCGCCGCTCTTATGGACGAGGAAGGCGCGGCAACCGTCACCGACGAGGAGCACCTCATGTGCCTCCCCGCTCTGGCCGCGTTGTTCGCATAGAATGCGCAACCCCGGCGAGGTGGCTCGAGGCTTGGTCGCCGAAAGAGCAAGAAGAGGCACCGGGTAGAGGGCTATTGCATTCTCTACGCCGACTACTTCGCCGATGCTCCATTGCACAGCGAGGAAGTGTTTCGACGCCGTTTCCGGATGAGCCGAAAGCTCTTCCTCGATATTGTGCATGTCATTCGGGAGTTCGACAACTATTTCATTTGCAAGAAGGATTGCACCGACATAGTTGGATTCACCTCTATCCAGAAGTGCATGGTGGCTATGAGGATGCTTGCATACGACGCTCCCGGCGATACCCAAGATGACTACATGCGCATGGTCGAGTTCACCGCCTTTCATTATTTGAAGAGATTTTGCAAAGCAGTGGTGGCAGTGTTTTGACCAAAGTATTTAAGATCACCCAATGTTGAAGACATTGCTCGAATCCTAGCATAAAATAAAGCAATAGGATTTGCGGGATGCTTGGAAACATCGACTGTATGCATTGGGCATGTACAAGGGCGCGAAAGGAGGCTGTAGTGTGATACTTGAGGCGGCAACAGAGGATACCTAGATTTGGAACGCCTTCTTTGGCATGCCATGAACTCACAATGCCATCAACGTCCTGTAGTGCTCCCCTGTATTTGGCAAACTTGTTGAAGGTCATGCCCCTCCTGTGAACTATGAGGTCAATGGCCACCATTACAATAAGGGATACTATCTTGCAGATGGTATCTATCCAAGATGGTCAACATTTGTGAAGACTATCTCCAACCTTGTACCAGGAGGCAACCAGTCTTGCTTTGCTCAGCGGCAAGAGACTTGTAGGAAGGATGTCGAGCGGGCATTTGGTGTGCTTCAATCTCGGTTTGCTCTTGTCCGGTACCCTGCTCTGACTTCGTCCAAAGAGCAGATGTGGGAGGTGATGAACTGTTGTGTGATTTTGCACAACATGATCATCGAGGACGAGCGTGACGACCCAGTAGTTGACACTGAACCATATTTCAGACAGTGTCATCTTGCAGTTGTTGATCATCATGTGCCGACAGCATGGACCGTATACCTAGCTATGCGACAACAGATCCAAGACCCCAGGTGCACCAAGAGCTGCAGCATGATCTGGTGGAGCATCTCTGGAGACTCAAGAGCAACGGCTAGTTTGATTTTTTTTTTTTATGCTCAAAACTTGTTAAATTATGTTGAATTATTTGATTTTCGTCGATTTGTGTGACAAACTTTATGCTAAAAACTGTTCTATCAAATCTGTGCTGAAATCATGTGAATTTGGTTAAATTATGCCGAAATTTCATGGAACGACGAGTGTATGTCGAAATTGTGCCGAATTTGGGCAAAAACCGAGGAATCTAGGTCAAATTTGGGCGAAAACAAAACGGCTGGGGCGAGCGTACTACTAGGAACTGCTGTCATCCACCCCCCCCCCCCCCCTCGTGCACACCACCCCAGGGCGAAAATAGCACCGGATAGCCCCCAGGGGACGATATTTTACGCCGAAAAACTGCCCTGGAGCGAACAGCTGGAGAAACGATCAGTGCAAAATAGGTATGGCCGGCTGTCGGCGCTTGGTGCATGCAGTAACTGACTCAATAGGAAGGATAATTAGCGCCTATGCATTGGCCTTGCTCTAGTCCGACCTCGCAACCCGCTCTATATCTTACCAGAGTAATGAACGACTGCACTGTAACGCGAGAATTACATAATCCATCTCACGCCACAACCACAATCTAGCTTCATGACAACTGACCACGGTGTCCAAAAAACAGCATGCTAACAACACACGTCTTGGTGCAATAATGGAAAGCTAACCCAATTCAGCTTAGCAATCAGCGTGCATCAAGCTTAGGTTCAACAAAACGTAGGGCATCTCACGACACTTAGCCACGCCATTACTAACGCAGATTGAAGTTTCTTCAGCACAGCCCCGAGACAAGAACATCATGCCAACAACACACGTGAGTTGGGGGTTCCTCACACCTCAGGAACGGTATTGGCGCTTTGAATTCTGCATATAAAACACGAGAAACATTAGTTCACACTTGCGAGCAGCTGGTTTTGTCTTGGTTCTTGTTTATGACATGTGCATATATGAAGTGACCGTATGACAGACTATTTTGAATAGAATTTTCTGTCAATACCTGAAACCTTGGCCTCTTTAGCTGCAGAGAGTCCCTTTGCATTAAATTATCAGCATCGTCAAGCTCAATCATGGCCTTGATTACTGCATTTGACAGATCTTTGTCTTCATTGGCTTCAAAATAGCAACGTCGATCACGCGCATCGTTGACTATCTTCTGCCAAACAGACCTGCTGTTGGACAAAGTCATCCCGTTTCCTACTATCCATAAACAATGCCTGCCAACAACAAACAAACAAGTTTATCCTTCTGATGATATTTCGAAGACGCCTTTGAATCTCATTCAAACTATGTTGACCGTTACTCGAATAAAATGAAAAGCTTTCTGACATAAAGTGATACTGCCAGATTCATATTATAAAATACTTCTAGTAACTACAGTTTGATAATTAACACCATGTTATAAAAGAATTAACTGTCAAGGTTAAATCTGGAAGACCGCAAGGAGTATATATTTTTAATTCGATTTTGCATGTACCCTGGATAGGGATGCAGGCGGCCAGTCAAGCAGCCCAGGCGGACGTCTGCCAACTTCAAAGTGTACTGCGGCCCGAAACGGGACTGGGCACTATACAGGCCGTGCACATATACGGATACGGTATGGCGGACAGCTGCAACGACGGGGGCAGACGTCCGCCGACATGCGTAACCCTGGAATCAAGCAACCAAGAAACTTACTTAGCCCTTGTCAGAGCCACATTGGTCCTCTTCATGTCTGTGAGAAATCCAACGGAACCAGCTTTGTTGCTCCTCACTGTTGATATGATAATAATATCTTCCTCTGCCCCTTGGAAACCATCCACGGATTTCACTTTCACAGAAAAACCATCATGCATATTGTAGGATTTCCCGAGTTTTTCATGGATTGCTCTAACTTGAGCATTATATGGGGACACAACACCAACAGAGATCTTGATTCCTGTAGAGACTGACTCTGCAATAAGAGAAAGGAGAAGAGTTATTTTTACATGCAGTAAGCCAAGGTAAAGCTTCTAGTGGTTTAGATTGTATGCACATCACAGAAAAGCATGCTTAGTACTCGTTCCATTAAAAAAAAGTTGGACATGTAGGCATGTAGGCATGCATGCAGATGTAGTGACATTTTCTCTCTTTTGAAAACATTTCTTTTCCCCCTATCTACAACATTTATGTGTGCGAATCTCTTATTCCCAACACATTACTAACATGGATAAAATGGTCATTTATCAAGTAATCTATTAGTTTCATGACTTTCTTAGTCCTTGTAACGAACCAAAACACTACCCTATATGTTTTCCAATGGAGGCCATTACAATATAAAAATTGGACAGAAAATTATTACTCCTTCAATTCATGAAAAATTGGACATGTATGCTTGCATGCACATTTCGTGAGAATTTCTCTCTTCTGCAAAAATTTCTCATCCCCCTATCTACAACATTATAAGACTGCAAATTCATACTAACTTATTCCCAGAGTATTTATAGCATAGATAGCAAGGTCATTTCCCTCAAGTAATCTATTGGTTTCATGACATTGGTATTCCCTGTGAAAAACCAAAACACTAATTCCAATATTTTTTAATGGATGTTATTTCAAAAATATAGTACTACAACTAAAGGGGTAACAAAATGATGGTTACCTTTGAACAACCTCTGCACTATTCGCGAAACTGCAGCAGCTTCAATTGTGTTTTTGAGGCTTCGGCCATGCTTCTCAGTTGTTTCATGTCCTCCATCTACGTTTATGAATGAGTATGACCCAAAGATTTTGCTTGCTAAAAACCTCTTTTCATAGCTCTTAGTAGTGACACTGGGACTGTCGGATATCTTTCCATCGTAAAATGTAACAACTGGAAATTTGCTTATTTTTGGATGCATCCTGTATTGCACATTGAGAAGATGCTTACTATAGCCCAGCATACTTAACCTTTCGAAAATACTTCGCCCGAAGTTAGCATTGTCAGATATCTACATAACCACATTACACGTCAAATCATTACTTACAAAAGGAAAAATTGAAAGAAAAGAATAGCCAACACGTGTAGCTTACTTTACTTTTCACCAGAGCAGGTAACTGATATTCGTCTCCGATAAAAACAGCCTGCCTTATGCCAGGCAGCTGCAATGGAATTAAGGTCTCACACTCTTTGAGCTGTGCAGCTTCGTCGACAATCAGCAAATCCAGAAGATTCGACTTTTCAGGCTTCTTGAGCAATTGTCCAATATCAGAAGTAGATTTGTCCATTAGAACACTGTACAACCTGAAAGAGCTGGAAACTGTACAGATAATGCATTTTGTTCTCTGCAGCAGATACAGTTGAATTTGCTTCGCGCTGAAATAATTTGGAAGCTCAAAGTTTTCACAAAGATATCTTAACTCTTGCACGCACAGGGATATGGCCAGCTTGAACTTGGATTTATTGCATGTATTAGTCCGCACACAGGCTAGCTGCTCAGACCAGGAAACAGGGTTGCAGTCCTCATCTTCCTTGCCCTCGAGAAGTTCATCTGACCATATGTCATCACTGTCCCTTTCGCAATTTATCAAAGCATGCAGAATTTTGATCAATTCAAGCACTTCCAGCATACACTGAAAGCTCTGTCCTGTTTCTGAATTTCTTGGATGATCATTATACAGTATCTTAATGCAACAGCACAAATCCTCAGAAAGTTGGTTGTAGTTATGTTTCAAATAATCCTTAAATGGCAGTACTCTGAGTGCTTTCATCATAACTTCTGAGTTATGACATCCTTCCTTATGGCACTCTTCTTCATTGTCTTCAGGCCTATTATGGACTGTCTTGCGGAATATCGAGAGAGGTGCGACAAGATGATCTTTGGAGTTGGGATTGGAACGTAAAGGATAACGTGGGGGGAAAATTTTCCTGTCCTTGCGCCTGAGGGGTTTGTCCCCATCCTTTTCAGGTACTTCCCTTTTCCTCTTCATTTCCTTAACAATTTTTGGAATATCGAGAGAGGTGCTACAAGATGATATTTTCCTGGGGAATATCGGGAGAGGTGCTACAAGATGATCTTTGGAGTTGGGATTGGAACGTAAAGGATAACGTGGAGGCAAAATTTGTCTGTCCTTACGCCGGAGGGGTCTGTCCCCGTCCTTTTCAGATACTTCCTTTTCCCTTTTCTTTTCCTTAATAAAATTTTCAATGTGCAATTTGTACTTGGTAACAGCATTCTCAAGAAAATCTAGCAATGAGCACAAGCAATGCCTCCAACCAGTGTGTGGTATGAAACATGGCAGCAACCGCTCTGCACGCGCGTCAAGGAATACCATGGAAAGATCATGTCTATCATCTATCTTCATCCTATCTTTGTTTCCAAACAGGACAATGTCACTCAGAAAGCAGACACTGGCATCTGAAGACTCTCCAACAAGCCTCACAATTCGGGATGCAACTTCCAGTACGCCAGTATTGGTTGGTGCACAGGTAAGTGTCTTTAAGCCCTTCATGAGCATTGCCCACAGGATAGTGCTAATGGTTTTTGTTTTACCTGTCCCAGGGGGGCCCCATATTAGTTTTAGGGAAGGAGAGTTGTTCTCCATTGCTGAGACACAGTCTGCCACTGCATTCAGCTGTGAATCATTTAAGTTGAACTTCTCAAGGCCAAGACCATCAGTAGATCTGCGAGCCAAGCATTGAGATATCTGGGAGCATGACGAGCTATCATCCACTACCTTCAAGGGGAAATGGGCAAGTAAATCAATCATGTAGAGTAATGTGAATATAAACCGTGCATAGTAAAAGAACATAAGGCTTATGTTCACAAGGGAGTTATCGCATTCCACTTTCAGAATGATATGATTAATACTACTGACAGATTCAATATGATGTAAAGATGAAAAATTAGCACAAGTAATGTTAACGCAGAGGAAATCTTGCATGGAGAGCAACAAGTTGCCTGAAGGAGCTAAACTTATTTTTGCATGTAAACAACTGGCGTACCGTTCGCTTGTATTGCCAAACCAGATCTATGATACCAGCACTACCCCTTTTGTTCTGATGTTCTGCTTCCATACGAAGGAACTTCAGTACACAGTTGTATGTCTTCACATTTATGAGAAAAACAACAAATGATGGCCCTGTTGGTTTTTTGGTTTCTGGATCTACTTCAACATCCATAGCAGATAAAAACCGAACAATACAACAGTTGCGTGGGAAATGTTTATCTTCTCTGACTCCACATTTCAGAACTGAACCCAAAACATAGGATGCCTTGTTTTTTCTTAAATCAGACACATGCCGTGGTTTCTGCAATGACACAACTATTATGTCGCCCTCTTTGGGATCGTACGTCTCCCTCGACTTCTGATCCTTTGATGGCTGGGAAACCTCAAAACAGAATATTGATTTCTGGTCATCAAGCTTCTCAACCCAGATTATTTGTATAAAGTCCGCGTGAGCATAGCCGTTCAATGATGATAATACATCAGCATGTACTTCTTCAATCAGCGGGGATATGAATGAGTCCAAATAACCGTATAATGACGTGAAGGTAGCTGGTATGCTCTTGACCTGTGATAAATGTCCACACAACTTGATTAGGTCCCATTGGAATAAAATTTAAGCAGTCCATGATTTGTGTGAGAAGAACAAATGCAATAGGCAGTTCAGGGTTGGTGCAGCAGAGAATACAAATGATAGCTATGTTAAGAAATCATGATTCAGCACTGGACTAATAATATACTAAGTGCACAAGGATGTTGAAATGAGCAATCATACTAAGTGCACAAAGAATATATTGGATACTGGAACTATGTCATAGGTAGAGAGATTTTACCCAATAAAATGCAATTCGGTTGAAAGCTGTTCTTATTTAAGGGGAGCTTTTCTGCTTGGCAAAACAACGAACACCTAGCATGCACGCTCCCGTCACCACCCATAATGCACAGCTGAGTAGAAAGTAGAGATTAAAGATGCTAGTGGGCAAAGGTGGAACGAAGCGAGCGACGAGAGAGGTCGACGGGCGGAGGCTGGGGGCAGTCACTCCTGTTCGGGCAGGGTAGCAGAGCAGCCTCCATTGGAGAGGCTCGACACATCATTTCCCCCTTTTTAGGGGAACACATCATTTCCCTAGGCAACGACAGAACGGGAGAAGGGAGAGCGTTGAATGGGCCTTGGCGAGCGGCTAGACTTGGGCTTTGTACTATTGCACAGAAGACCATTTTAATCAACTACTAAAATCCCTAAAAAAAATTGTTCTCTAAGACATCTACTATAATATGTTGTGAGCGGAACGAAAAGTGAAAATTCCATAATGCAATTTTTATTTAGGGAATCGTACTTATGATTCGACCATATTCTGTTTGATTTACAAAAGCTTAAACTGAACCGTGATTTTTTTTCCCATAAATCACCTAGGAGTAACATTGCGGGAGAATTCCATAGTATAATTATCCATATAAATTCTATGCGCGTGTGGATGCATTTACCAAAGTCTCAAAGTTGATGTATTTTCACTGCATTCATTCGAGGCAACGCATATTTTTACTGGAAAGGAGCACCATCTGTTCAGCTTTTAAAACAGCAGGAGAGGATGCCTTACAAGATCAATCAAAGCCCTTAAAAACGACAGTGTGTGGAATAATAGTCTGGGTTCAGAAGATACAAAAGAAGAAGTGTGGGAACAGCTTACAAGAAAACAAGGTTGCAACTCACCTGCTGCCTGAGGAGGTCCCTGTTGAAGATATCCTGGATGGACCAAGATAATATCTTGTGCTCAAGGTAGCCAAGAGAAAACCTCTTGAGCGTCTTGTCGTGTTTCTTCAGTGCAGCCCAGTAGCTGAGCACGGCCTCCCTCTTCCTTCCAGCCCCCATCTCGGCCTCCATGTCCTCCGCACGACCGCACTATGGAACTCCTCGTCACCGTCACTCAGGGAGTCATGGTGCGGGTGCTCTCTGTCTACTGCTCTCCTCGCCTCGGACCCTCTCTGTTGGAATTCCCGAGCTTAAGTAGGAGTAAATATCGGCCGTTGGAGTTCCCAAGATTAAGTAAATACAGGTGGGAGAGTGGCTGTGTGCGTGTGAACTGTCTCTTCCAAATGGACGCATGGGCCTGGTGAGCAAGTACAATAAGCCCATGTAAGCGGGTTATAAGAAATTAAATAATATATTTGTGCTTAGTTGGATGAGAGAGAAGAGGAGAGAGAAGAGAAGCGGGCTGCAAGATAGTAGCCAGCTCTTGCACGTGCTCATAGGCACTTTGTGAGAGTGTAAGGTGGGCCATGTGTTCGCAAAATAGTGCATACGTATAGTATACTATTGTACATGTTGGCTATAAGTTGGCTATAAGATGACATGACAATGCCTTATAGCTAGCAGCCGACTCTATTATTAACCATTCTCTACGCAACATTTTCTCGATAAGTACAAGTGTAAAATGCATACTACCTGTACTTATCGAGCCACGACAGATTAGAGCATCCACGGTGTTGCCAAAGCCAAATTTACCACGTAGATTTATTTGACATTAAGGCTAAATTTGTTATGTTATCTACAATGTGTCAAAGTCAATGCCAGATGACAAATTCCCTTATTGTGTGGCCCATCATGTATAAAGTAATAATAAACTATTTTGGGTTGCACACTCTCTATCTAGTCTCACCCCTCCATCCAACTATTTTATTCACTTAAAAGAATTCGGCACTGGATCTTCTAGTTGCTCCTACGCCAACTTATTTGTCTTTGGCACCAAGATTTGGCACCTCTATAATGTAGTGAACCGATGCCGAAAGCCAAATAGGGTATTTGGCACCCAAATTTGGAACACACTGTGGATGCCCTTAGTCACCGTACTTCTGGAATACGCCTTGACGGTCAACGAAGACAGCGGTGGCAATTATCTACGGTCACTGTGCATGTTGAGGCGCAATATTTGGCCACCGTGTCGGTGTGTAAGACGTTTCGTGTGGCGTAGTGGCACTGGAAATTCGTGGAAAACCCACTGTCCAAACGCAGGTTTTTCCCATCTGCCCTCCCTCCATTACATGTCTGTTGCGCCGAGTGTGACGGTTGGGAGAGAGGTGCGTCTGTGTCGGAGAGCTCGATGCAGAGCAGGACGGAGAGGTCGACACAGGGGTGGTAGGCGAGAGTGGTGTCGGCGTTCATCGACAACGTGCGGCCGTGGAGGGGGGTGGCGTCGGCGTCATCTCATGTGCGATGGATCCTTTTCGGCGGTCTGAAGGCGCGTCACCACCCAACTACGGTAAGTTTCAATCGACCCAATTCTCGTAAAAAAATCGGCGATTTTGGTGTCTATTAGGGTGTGGGACATGTAATTTTTGGTCGCCCGTTGTTTCTATGCTGGTTCATGTCAGTAAGTCATCGCAATCTTAGGGTTTGGTCAGGGGTTTGGGAGGGGGTTTTGTTGGGCTGAACAGGGGTTTGGTAGGGTTTAGTCCATTCAATTTCTTCTTTTTAGTTCATGGTAGGCTCCGATTATGATGCGATTTTGTACTGAATCACTTTGGCAGGACCAAGCAGCGAACTTTTTTCCATAGAAATCAACCATGGTGGTTTTTTTCGTTGGTGCTGGTAGTAAAAGGAGCTATATAGATACGCATGTCATTTGGTATGATCATATCGACAGTGGTACATGGTCACCTGATGCTCTTGAGAGCATAGTGGAGGAGATTGGCTACGAGATGGCAGGAAGAATTACTCTTCATTATTGTATACCTATTCTATCTCTGAGCGGGAATGGAATGAGAGAGATTATAGGTGAAGAAAATACTAAACAAATGGTTCGGTTTGTGTCAATTGGTCATAAATGTCTCAGTGTGTACCTTGATCATGATGAGAGGTTGGGGTGGTAAGTGATGATGATGTTATCATGCATCCAGTGACACAGTTGCCTCCAGTGCTAAGCCCTGCAAAGTCAAGCAGAGTTGTTCAAGAAGAGCAAGAACAGATAACTGGTAGCCAAGATGAGATGCAAGGTCCTGTACCAATACAAGTTGTTTATCGAGAGAATTGTGTGTCTAATGAAGATGCAATTTCTGGTAGAACTAGACGGAGCAAGAAGAATAGAGTGTGGGGAGGCTCTGATGACCCACAAGTATATGAGATCGCAACAGTCTTCGAGGGAAGTAAAACCCAAATTTATTGATTCGACACAAGGGGAGCCAAAAAATATTTATATGCCTTAACAACTGAGTTGTAAATTCAGCTGCACCTGAAAGTAGACTTGCTCGCAACAATTTATCAGTGGCAACAGTTTTATAGCAGCAGTAGAAATAAAATAACAGCAGTAGTAAAATAGTTACAACAGTAGCAATTGCAGAAAACAACAGGATGGGAGTACCGTAGGCATAGAGGGAATGGATGGACGGGCGTTGCATGACTAACAAAGGTCATGTAATAACAATAACGTGGGCATTGCAGATAATAATATGAAGCATCAAACATGTAGGCAAACCATAACATGTTTTTGTAAGGTCCCCAGAAGCACTATTCAAGGACACCTCCGATATGCATACATTCACGATCCCAGATCACACAAGTCGTGAACAACATATCAAGTTGGTACACAGATATAATATCCATTACACGATTACACAAAAACACTTATAAAGAGACATGGTCACATGACCAAGTCCACACAACTGCCACGCAGGGCAACACACAACACACATAGCGGAAGACTAAAACACACAAACGTAGTAGAGCCCAAGTCACGCCTTAACCTACAGGCTGCTGACCGAGAAACAATCCTAATTCGCAAGTCCATCAGCGCAGTACTCCTCCTCGTAGATCTTCTTCTGAGGCTCCTTCTCAAAGTCTGGCAAGTAAATAACAGGGACGAAACCAATATGAGTACATTTGAATATACTCAGCAAGACACCCATCATGTAGCTTACCAAAATGCAAGTATGCTTATATGATGTAATAGGTAGGCTATACATAGGGTTCACTATCAATAATATATGAAAGATATATCATAGTTGATTTTGAAAATCTCTGTATCTTTGTTGAAGAAGATACTTCAAAAAAGAAATATAGTTTTCTTTCTCTTGTAGATATCACATGTACAATAGGTTTTGTAAAACTTTTGTTAAAGAAAACTTTTTTCTTTGCAAAACTTCTTGTAAAACAACTTCTGGCTTTTCTTCATCAATACCTCAAAGGTACAAAGTTCCTCCTTTCCAACACTTCACAAGTCCAACTTCGTTTTGAAAACTCCTTTTTGAAAACATTGACACAATGCTAGCTACATGGCGATTCAACTGTCCATATCCGAGGACGCGACTATTCCGAATAGTTCTACTCTGCAGAGGTGTACACAATCCACCAGATTCATTACATCCGCCGTGAACAACCACGGACTGTAAAAACAGTACGTAAACATCATATAACCGATCCTAACCATCCACTATGTTCAAGATAGTAAATGTCTATCTCTTCAGTTGGGTATAATCTCCCCGGCACCAGGTCCCACCCCGCCACGGCAGGAGACCCAACTGTGCATCCGGAGGAAAAATTAATTCCACACTTTATATGCCTATTTGATTCACGACTGGCGGCATTTCGGTTCAAGGGAAGTCGCGCCCCTTATAGCAAATTGAGATAGAACACACACTAACAAAAACAAACTTCAAGTTAAGCCCCGTGCCCATGTTGGGATAGGGTGGCAGTACGGTAAAGGTTGTCCGGCAAAGACTAGGTTATGTGTCATTTTTGTAAAAACACCTTTTCCCCAAAAATGACCACTTCAACAATCCTCCAGTGGATAAGGCTCAGCCTTTCCATCGGGTTTTCCATAAAGCCTTTGTTTTGCAAAAAAAATATTTTTAGGTTGTCCACTTAGGGACTTATACTTTTGATGGTAATAAATATCACATGGTGGCCATGGGCTTGGTAACACCAAGTATCAACTACTGGCATAATAATATATAATATTAATAGTAGTAGTAGTCACTCAAAAATAGTTTTTGGTAATCGAAGTTTTTGTAAAACTTTCAGAAGTAAAACACGCATGATAGATAATGATAAATGTAGTAACAGCAAGCATCATGATGGCTTGCCTTAAAACTCTTAGTGTCCCTGGCCTTGAAGTAGCTTGAACTTGACGCACAGCTCCACAACTGCTTCTTCTTCTCCTTCGTTTGCTAACGTCGTAAAAGAATAAAAGACACACACTCAGAACTAAAGGCCAAACAACTAAACAAAACAATGCATACAGCAAGCAAACTTATACTAGCGCAAACACTCAAAAAGTTATCGCGAAAACTATCTCACAAACTCTCATGGTACAAAACTATCGTCAAACAAACATATGGTTGAGAAACCATAACCCACATCTTACATACCATATATGGAGTGGTTGTACCACTCTCATAATAAGATATTCAAGAAGCTAAAAATATAGCTTGTGGGCACAAAAGGTGAGACTACTAAAATACTAACAGTCAATCAGAGCAATACCCATGGCGGTGGGTATTAACAACACACAAGCAATCATCACCCAACAAGTGCACTACCAAACCAATGCATAGATAACAAGATACTACTAAACACAATAACAACACTAGCACAAAAATAACATGAGTACAATATTCATGCTAAGGTGTGTACTCAGACAATTTCCAAACAGCAAGCAAACACACCACAGATGAATAAGCTAGTTACAGACTATGCTAAAGTTTACTCAAAGTTACGGAATCCATCAATCATGAAAATAACTAAGAAAAACAGTAGCTCAACCAAAGGTATCAAGACATATCACACACTCTAAAACACAATCATTACAAGGGATAATAATGCTAGAACATACATAAAGACATGAATCCACTAAAAGCATACTAGTATGAAAATTCTACACAGGCATGCTATAAGGAAAACTTGTATTCTACAACTAATATCAACAAGAAACTCCACAAGTAATGTCATAATAACAGAAGTAACAACATCCTAAACATGCTAGAATAATCAAACACTCATGAAATAAAAAGACAACACTACTAGAGCAACTCACAATATCTAGTGGCGACACTAGTTCATCAATAGAGATGCAAACAACACTACAAGGATGCATAACTCTAAACAAGCAATGTACGAATGTAATTACCTACTAACAGCACACAACTCCTTACACATGCTAGTAAGCAAAACACTAAAATAATTTTATGAAAACAACTACTAAGCAAGAATCACTCAATTCTAATACTCATGCTTTCCTAATCAACTAATCAACAAGAAACCAAGTTACATGCTATGCAACCAGTAGCTATGCACTCAATACAAGCTCAACTAAACACTTTCAAAAATCCAAACATTCAAGGAAATCTATCCACACATAATTTATCAATCACAAGGAAAACATTATATTTGCAAACAATATTCAGTTCAAACAAACCAATAGTGAAACACTTCTCAACATGAGACACCTAAGGGAATATTATGTTAACAAATGAACCACAACTAAACATAATAGTATTCACAAATAAAATAATAAACACTTGAATCAAACAAGTAAAACCAACAACCATTTTCCTTGGTGGAAAATAAAAACACACCTATAGAAATATAAGCTACAAGCAAACAAGTGTATGGTAGGGGATTTGCATCCCTAACCACAATGCAATGGGACCAGTGGGTTATGGTCCCATTAATACCAAGGCATTTAGAGGCAACAAGGCCTCTGGTCAAACATGACAAAATAAATCTAACAAAGCAAACAATACATGACTACTCATACTAGTGAAAACAATACTAGTGAAAACAAACACACAAATGTTACACATGTTTTGCTACAAAATAAAGTGCAAGCTAATAGAGATACTACCATACTAATAGCAGTACCAAAATTGTATTGGACTCAACTCAAACACATCAAAAACTTAGTTGCACAATCACACAGAGTTTTGCTCACACAACCTAGTCAAAAATAAATAATAGAAAACAAACAATTGCTATTTCTATAACCAAATGATTTCCAATCATGCACACACTTCCTAAGGTAGATGTAATGCAAGTGAACAACCTAATAACAAGTGGTAACACTCCTATACATGCTAGGAACTCAATCAATAAAATATTTTATTTCAAACAAATACACACATAAACAAGAAAACAGAAAAACTGTTGTATCTAAAAAGGATCACCAAAAATAATCTAGGCCTCTAAAAATCCACCGAATCTAGGATCTGATAGATCCAAACAAACACAAACTCATCCAGTTGGATTCACCTCAAAAAACATTTTTAAACTCCTTCTAAAAATCCTAGAGAATCCTACTGGTCATTTACCAAAATGGATGGAATTTCCATTTGGTAACTCAGCTTCATGTAAGGTCAAGTTCTTTGGATATATATACTCACTAGCTACTCAAAACAATTTGGTTTGACCAATTTGGATACAGATCCAAAAAGTTATGCCAAAAATGGCTAAACAGACAGTTAGTGGCAAAACAATTATTGTGACCAAAATAATAGTGAAAACTTGGATCTACCAAATGGACACGGTTAGGAAAACATATATCTAGTGCCATGAATGTTGGTTGATTTAATTTTGCACGAAAACTAATTTTAACTGAGCCAAAGCAAACACCTAAATTCTGTAACGGATTTAAAAGAATAAAACAAAATGCACGCGGGCTGGCTTTCCTCAGGCGCGGCCCAAGCGAACGGCGCGCGCGCGGATTTGCGTGGGAAGCAGCGCGTTTAAGCGCGGCCGTTGATCTACGGATCGACGGCCCGCGGTCTCTCTTCCTCCTCTCTCCCTCTCTCTCTTCACCACGCGATGGGAAACAGAGGGTGGCCGGGGGCTCACCGTGGAGGCTCGGGGGGCGGTAGCGCGGGCTCGGGGAGGTCGTAGGGACGCAGGGGAGTCGAGTGGCGCGGAGCTCGAGCGCGGACGCGGCTTCAGGCGGTGGTGCGCGACGGGTGCCCGTGGCGGCGCCCACGGATGGCGGCGACGTTCCTGCACGCGATCAAACACGGGGAGGGGTCACACAAACTCGAGGGAGTGCGGGGAGTGCACCACGGGTGGTGGAGAGGGATGGGAGGGCGTGGGTGTGAGGCTCCCCACCTCGGGTTCCAAAAATGGCCGCTGGCGAGTTGGAGCTCGGTCGAGCTCACAAAGGCAAGTGCCTCGGTTCCTTTGGCTTGGTGAGGGTGTGCGTATGTGTGGGAGCTCAGTGGCGAAAGGGACTCGAAAGATATGGCTTATAGCCAGGGGGTAAGGGCAAGGACATGGGTGGGGCTCGGGTGTGTGGCAAGGATTTGCATGGGGGTGCTCTAGGGGTTATTATGGACAATGCACACCATGGCATTGTGCCAAGGGACAAGGCAAGCAAGGGGCAAGTCAAAACTTGGCCTTTGGAGTGGAGAAGAGGTCAAGGGAAAGACCACATGGGTCAAGGTATGTGAGCCCATACCTTGCCACCTCATCATTGTCCCCTCTCTTCTCTCACTTGTTATCTTCCTCCACAAGGATTTTAGAAGCAAAGAAAAGCATCCTAGGTCGAGTACACATCCTAGTCAACACACTAGACAAAGTCTCACTTCAAAACTTGCAAGAAAAAGCAAAGAAAACATTTTTCCAAAAGTGTATCTGCCACTGTTCAAAAATTCACAAAATTCAGTTAACACTTAAATTTTTTTCTAAGTGTTGGAAAACAGAAAAATGAGCAAAAAGTTTGGAATGTTTTCAGAGACCAAAAGGATTCCAATTTTTGTTTTCCAAGTTGGAGTTTGTTAAACATGTTGTAAACTTTTAGAAACATCTTTTGAAAGCAAAATTGTAATAGTTTAAGGCTATGAAAAAAAAGTGGAAAAAGGTGTACTTTCTGTTTTTCTCTATTTTCTAAAAATGCAACTTTCTGCCTTACTTTTCTCCCACAAAAACAACAAGCAAAGGATCATTTTTAATATTTCAAAAATCAAACCAAGCTTATGGATTTGTAGTCCATATATCAAGGAACAAATAAAAGTCAAGAAAACATAAAATAACATTTTATAGCCCAATGAAAACAAAGGTGGAAAACAAGTACTTGGCTATATTTTCAGGGAATAGTTTCTATAGAAAACTTAGAAGAAAACTTCCATAAGTCATTTTGAAATTTTGTTTTCTTGGAAGCTAAAAGTTTATTTAAATATGCAACCAAGAATGATCCAAGTCTTGGAATAAAATCACTCAAATAACATCAGGGAAAACATCAGGAAAAATAATAGAATTGTTTTCAGGAAAATTTGATATTGGTTTTATAAAGAAACAAACCTTGAATTGCAATTATGATTAAGATCATAAACACATGTAGGTTCAAACAATCATGTTGTTATAAAAAAAATCTGTTGGCCCTAATTTTTTTCATATTGAACTACATTATAAGAATCCAAAAACTGGGGTGTGACAGTTTTCCAATATAGTCATACATGCTCGCAATGAGAAACTTGCACAACATATTTTGTACTACCAGCCCGTGGCAGCGGGGCCTCAAGGGAAACTACTGGTAATTAAGATGTTCCTTTTAATAAAGCACCGGAGCAAAGCATTAACACTCCGTGAACACACATGATCCTCACATCACAGCCATCCCCTCCGTTTGTCCCAATTTCTGTCACTTTGGGGCCTCGGGTTCCGGACAACAATCTGTGTAAAACAACTTGCAGGTATGATCAAGAAGCAATATTATACTCATGAAACAATAACATATTCAGATCTGAAATCATGACACTCGGGCCCTAGTGACAAGCATTAAGCATAACAAGTTGCAACAACGGTAGAAAACACTAACAATGGATACTAGGCACTATGCCCTAACAATCTAGCATTATTACATGATCAATCTCATCCAATCCTTTCCATCCCTCTCAACCTACATCGGTGTTTACTCACACATGGATGGGGGAATCATGGATGGTTGATGGAGAAGAGGTGGCGATGTCGATGGCGATGATCTCCTTCGAATCCCCGTCCCGGCAGGGCGCCAAAACATGAACTTCTGATCCCCGAATCAAGGTTCGGGGTGGCGGCGGCGCTCTGTTGTGTTTCTGTAGAATATGATGAACCCCCTCGCATTTTAGGGTTGAAGGAAATATGTAGTCGAAAGGGGAGTCTAAGGGGGTGTGGGAGTGGCCCACACCACCAGGTGGCGCGGCCTAGGGGGCGCCAGGGGGTGGTGTGCCCCCCTCTGGCCCCTCTCCTGTTCCCCTTCTGGCTCCCGGGGTCTTCTGGTGTTTTAAGACCAATAAGGTCTTTTCTGGGCATTTTCCCGAAAGTTGAATTTTCTGCAAAAAAACGAGACACCAAGGTAATTCTGCTGAAAACAACATTAGTCCGTGTTAGTGGTATCCAAAACTCACAAGTTTAGAGTAAAACAATAAGAAAAGTGTTTGGAAAAAGAGATACGTTTTCGACGTAACAGGCTCTGCTTCTGAACCTGGGGAGAAGGAACCTGACCGTGATGTAGATTCAGACTATGATCCAAAAGACATGCAAGATTCATACTTTGACACTAGTGATGGTGATGATTACTTATATTCTCAGAACATTAATGATGATGAGTCAAACAAGAAGGAACTAGAAGTTGATGCATATAAAGGCAAAGGGAAGGCTTGCAAAGAAGAGGATTCAGAGGGAGAGGGGGAGGAGACTCTGATGATGCTACATTTCCACTTAGGTTCAATACATTTAGAGATGATGACTTTAAAGATCCCAAATTCCAAGTACGCCAGATATTTGGCAACGTGGAAATGGTGAGGAAAGCCATTGTTGCCTATAGTTGTATGAACAGAGTTGACATCAAGATGCCAATGAATGACAAGAAGAGAGTGAAAGGCTTATGTGAAGAAAATTGTACCCGGTACTTTTGGTCTTCATATGACAATAGGACAAAGTGTTTCATGGTAAAGAAATTTGTAGGTGAGCATAGTTGTATCAAGAAATGGATGGTGCATGGGTTCACAACCAATTTTCTAGCAGAGAACTATTTGGATTTCTTTAGGGCTGACCAAGACAAGAGTATGAGCAATCTGAAGAGAATTATACAAAAGGATTGGAACATGACACCAGGGACAACAAGTTTGCAGAGAACTAAAAGGCTTGCAATGAATATAATATATGTGCAGGGGTCATTGCATAGAAAAAAAATTCCTACGCGAGAGACACCTGAAAGGCCAAGATCTAATCTAGGAGACGAAGTGCAACGGGCAAAGAGAGGGTTAAGGAGAACACATACCCTCGAAGACACAAACCATTACGAGATCAAATCTCGTTGTTGGCATAGTCGCACTCACACCGATCCCGAGAGGGAGAAGATGTGCACCGCAATCTGTCGGTGCCTTCGTGATCGGTCACACGTACGGTTGATGACGACCTCCGTTCCCTCGATCCAGCGGGGCGCGGAAGTAGAGGATCCCTCGGAACTCCAGCAGAACGACGACGTGGTGGTGGTGAAGAATCCCATGGTCAGGGCTTCGCCAAGCCGGAAACCATGGAATTGAGCAGCGGGTGAATTGGAAGGGAGGTGGGACAAGTGTGTGGAGGAGGGAGAGCTCTCACCCTCCTTTTATAGGGGAAGGGGAGGCAGCCAAGGGGTGGGTGCGGCCAGCCCATGGTGGTGCCCCCACCTCTTCCCTCATCATGTGAGTGGACACTCCACTCACACCCACTCATTTCCCATTATTTCCCACTTGGAAAATCCAAAGGTTTTCCTTTAATAAATAAATAAAACATTTTTATTTCTTTATTTATATTTGTTAATTCCATTAAAAAAACATTTTCATATAGCACCTCGAATCATTCGTTAATTCTATTAACAACCATTCGACGAAAAACCCCTTGAACTATTTCAATTTTCCCTGAAACAATTTCGGTGCTACTCAAAATATTCTTCGATATTCCGTATCCTCTCAAACGCGTCATCGAACCTTAAGTGTGTCACCCTACACGAATAAGATAGACATGATCGAGACTCCTCTCTGATCAATAATCAACAGTGGGATCTGGAGATCTGTGATGACTCCTATATATTCAACGATGACTCTCGTGATCATGTGAACCATCAACGTCGTGAACTAATTCCCTTTGTCTCACGATATTTTACTTGTCCGAGATTCGATCACTGGTATCAACCATACCTTGTCCAATCTCGTTACTGACAAGTACTCTTTTCTCGTTCCCATGATATAACATCCTTGTGATCATATCACGTGCTTGCAAGCGGTGTCGATGTGATATCACCGAAAGGGCCTAGAGTATATCTCTCCGTCATTTTGGATGGACAAATCCCACTCTTGATCCATGATCCTCCACCAATACTTTCCGAATACCTAACGACACCTTTATAGTCACCCTGTTATGGTGTGACGTTTGCTGACATCAAAGCACCCTTCCGGTATCAGTGATTTACATGATCTCATGGTCTAAGGAATAAGTTACTTCGTATGTTTGATATAACAATGTAAACTTAATGACTTGATCGCATTGCTATATTCACTTTGGATATATGTTCATCACATCATTCTTCTAATGACATGACCCCGTTATTAACAACATCCAATGTTCATGATCAGGAAACCTTGATCATCTATTAATCAACGAGCTAGTTAAAACAGAGGCTTTACTAGGAACCATTGTTTGTTTATTAAATACACATTTATCAACGTTTCTGGTTAATACAATTCTAGCATGAGAAATAAACATTCATCATAAACAAGGAATAAGATAATAACCATTTTATTATTGCCTCTCGGGCATATTCCCTTCAGTCTCCCACTTGCACTAGAGTCAATAATCTAGTCTGTAAGCACTTAACACATATGGCGTTCCAGTGTTATCACCATACTTCGCATGTGGTAAACATCATCAAAAAGATCTGAACTGTTCAGGTCCTATTATATTTGCATGTTCTTTGCGCTACACGCATCACTCATTCTCTAATGAGATGGCTTTGTATATATGGTCAATCGGTGAAACCTTAATTCCTCAGCTTAAACCAATGTCACTAACATTGTGAAAATGTAGCTTCATAGTGTTAGCATTCTTGGAAATTCACCAAGTTCCGGTGATACCTTAATTCCTCAGCTTAAACTAATGTTACTAACATTGTGAAAATGTAGTTTCATAGTGTCAGCATTCTTGGAATTTCACCAAGTTCAATAAAGAACTCCTTGACACAAAATACGCTTATTATCAGTTGTCAACACAACGATATACTTTAGCCTTTGTTGTAGTATCTGTCACAATATTTTAATTTTGAAACTCTTTCAAATCCAGTATGGAACTTTCTTCCAGCCTATTGTGCTACCCTTCATCACGTATTTTAATTGAGATAAATTTATTTGAATATATGACAAGACTATTAGTGTAACATATTACAACTAACATTTTGTCATTACTACATAGGAAAGCATACCCTTATCATTTCTAAAATGACACAATGATCTCTCCCACTGTTGTCTAATCATCATATGAATTATCCCGCTATAACATTTTATAGCATAGGACTCATCTGGTTGTGTACATAGCATGGAATCATGACTTAGAAATCTCAATTTCAATGATGCTCATCATGTGTCAAAACACTGGAATCTTGCTCAATTATTTTCCATGTGACAAGAAATCCTTCTTGTTATTTCGATATTGACTTACTTCAATATTTCATCTATGTAATTTGGCTTCAGTCATATCAGGCGCTTCAATCCATCTTTTATAGATATCGATGCCCAATATCTTCTAAGCCTTTTATCAATACGAAAATCTTAACCGTGTTAATTTAAAATACATATTTTCCAATCAACCATATGTCATCTACATAAAGTATTGGAAATATGTCATAGCGCTCCCACTTAATTTCTTGTAACTCTACAAGCATCTTTATCGTTCATGATGGAATCAAACTCTTTTGATAACTTCATTAAGGTAAAGATTTCAACTTCGTTATGCTCACTTCAACCATTGAAGTGTGCATACCTTTCTAGCAACCTTTTGAATTTTACAAAAAAAACTCAGACTGTGTCAAGTACACATCTTTGATCAAACTTCTTCGAGAGGAGAGTTGGTTTTGTTATTCAACTTCCATATCATAATATGTAACTTTTGCTAGAATTATCTGCAAAGACTAAAACATCACTATGGAAGATCAAAATCTTGTAGTAGTCAACTCTTTGAACTTCGTCGAAAACAACTTTTCGATAAGTACAACTTTCAAAGGATGTAAAATTCATGTCTTTGTCGCTATATAGACCCTTTTGCTATCGTTAGGCATCAAGCCTATCGAAAGGACTACCAAGTCACATACTTGTTATTCATACAAGGATACTATGGCGGATATAATGACTCATAGTCAATTTTACGAAGTCAGGGCCCATCATTTGCTTCCTTTATAAGGTCCAGGTCCTTTTGTTGTCAAAACAACACTTTACTCTTAAACCATAAGTTGGTCTAAGTACAAAGTTTTAGGACTTTTGTGGTTCAGTTCGCAAACTCATTCGAAGTATCTACAATTACATGTAGTGTCTTTTACTTAGTCAAAATAGGAAACCCTGGAACAACTTCCAGTGCTGCGCTACTCTTGACATGGTAACGAAGATTCTCTAATATCGTTGAGTTTGTACTGTCCTCCCACTCACTTATTTCGCAAGAACTACTTTCTCGAGAAATCAACCCTTTCTGACAAACAACATTTGTCTTTGGTCGGTGATAGGAGAAATACCCAATGGATTCGTTTGGGATAACCTTATAAACATATATTTATCCTATTTTGGTTGTAAACATTTTACACATGCTATGCATACCAAAACTTAAGAAAATGACCATTCGGGTCACTACCCAAACCATATCTTATGTTGTCAATTTCAACGGATCATGACGGTGCTTTTTTCAATGAAAAAGAGGTTGTCCTTAATGTATAAACTACAAAATTATAATGGCATTTTTATTTATCTTACCATGTCAAAGAAGGTTTGATTTTGTCTCTTGAACACTCGAAACTAATGTGGGGTATTCGAGAAGTATAATTTGTAGAATAATTCTGCAACTTCTTAGATGTTTTGCTAAACTTGTAACTCAAACTTTATCCTTTATGATCCAATCAGAAATACTTGATTATCTTGTTACATTCATTTTTACTTCATATTAACAACCATTTGAACCAATTCAAAAAGTCAAACTCCGTTCTCTTTAAATAGATATACTCACATATCTACTCAAATCATCGATATAATTTTATGAAGGAAAAATTAATCCACCATACATGACTACACATAATGGACTATATAGATCAATATGTATAATCTCCATTAAATTATTCGTCCATTCTAGTTGGGCCTATGAACGGAATTCTAGTCATCTTTTGGAAGAGGTCTCACAAGCGTCAATTTATTCAAAACAAAATGACTCCGGAAGTCCATCAATATGGAGTTCCTTCATGTTTTCCTTTCCGATATGAACTAAAATGGTGGTGTCACAATTTAAGTGAAACTCTTTTACGTCTTGCAACGTTTAGCATTTAGTTTTATAGATGTTTACTTTACCAACATGATTTATATTAACATATCCATCAATTATGGAATATGGTCATAGTTTGAACAATATCATTTATTCTCACAAAAGACCAGAACAAAATAACAGCTTATTAAGTTCTTAAAATAAATCTTGAATGTTTGGTTCGATACGACAATGAACACAATAACACTTTATTTCTGTTCTCGTCATAATCGATTCCACATCTATTACTAGTTCCTTTTAGGCCCTTGTATTTCTTGCATTGCGTTACTTTGTATGACAACTCATACGAACCAATGTGGTATCAAAATACCCAAAAAATACTTTGTTAACCATTAATACATCTATAACTTGTATATCAAGCATATACTCCTGAGCTGGACTTTTCCAGTTATCTTCTTTTTCTGCCATATATCCTTTTGTAATTCTATTTTCAATATTCCCTTTCCTTTATAGAAGAATCATTCAACATAAAACAATGCTAGTCGTACTAGCTCATTTTCTTTGGCGTGTTAGTCATATACTATCACTCATTGAGTCATACTTTGAGTTTGAATGTTCTACTAATATCACCATATTAATATTATTCTTCTAGATTCCAGTCTTAGCAATCTCCAAGTAAGGTAAACCATTTTTACCCATACTTTTAATCCATCCCATCATACCAATTTTATGATTAAGCTACTATAGCTCGAAGGAAGGAATTTAGAGGATAATGTTTAGTGCCCAATTTCTTGGAATATTCAAACGCCTAGCGTCTTCAGTCATTGCATATATTCAAAAAATATAAGCATACATTGTCACGCTAAACTATACTCAGTCATGTTGCTACAAATAAGTTTCTAGATATCAATATATCTTTCCCTTGATTGTTTCTGAAAAAAACTCTTTTCGGTTCCTAAATCACCTTGATCATCAAAACATTCTTTTGAAGATAAAGTAATACGGAAGCAACCATGACTCTGGATTCTAAGTAGGAATTATTTTGCTCTCTAGATCAATCAATCATTAACCATATGGAGCTAGGTAGGAAATACCAAAAAATCTACAATAGGAATCAATTTTAAATTTCACTAATACGGTACCAATCTTAAATGATATTTACCAGATCATAACAGTTATATCTCAATTAACAATCTAAGTGTAAGGTAGTTATGTGGATGCCAATGAATACTACAATTTGTGCAAATTCATTTTGATTGGTTGTTCATGATAAATAAGTTCAAGTTAATTCAAAATTGTGCCATGAACTCCCACTCAAAAACAACATCCCTCTTAGTCGTCTTTAGTGATTACACGAACCAAATTCACTACACCAAAACTGATCATCACGTGAGATGATGTAGCTTCAAAGGCGAACATCGACATGTTCATCATATCATCCATATGACTCGTTCTTTACCTTTAGGTTACGTCTTTCGAGGCCATGTATGTACATGCTAGGATCGCCAAGTAGAACCGTAGTATTGCGTGTGTTTCAAGGCCTTGTCTATACATGCTAGGCTTGAAAACACCCGTTGTATGCGAATGTTGAGTCTGTCACACCCGATCATCACGTGGTGTCTCAAAACGACGAACTTTATTAACAGTGCATACTTAAGGAAGAACACATTATTATCTTGATATTAAGTGAGAGGGATAATCTTATAATGCTACCGTCGCTATATAAGAAAAACAAGATGCATAAAAGGATTAATATCACAAACATCACATGTAAGGATAACGTGATATCATATGGTCCTTCTTGCACTTGATCTTCATCATGTGCATCATGGTATGATTTCCATCATTCCACCGGCGTGGTACCAAGTTCCATTGTACCCCAATCTTGATTGTCCATCAATAATAAGACAACCATATGGATACTGTCATGGTATTGTCACAGCAAGTGTCCTCATGCGAGAACTAGATTGTGAGGCCATTTCTACTAAGCGAAACTTCGAAAGGGTTGAGGTGGAAACGAGAGACGCGAGTTTATCCAGGTTCGTCCCCTCGTGTGAGGGTAAAACCTACTCCTGCTTTCTTACTATCTGGGAACCAAGTCTCGATTACAAAGGGCGATTCTGGCTCTCGATGTCTCGAGTTACTTTGTTATCGACTTAGAACTTGTCTTCCTACGTCCCGGGGTCTCGCCTTATATAGTGGACGAGACCTCCGGGTTACAAGGGAGTCCGGGTTACGCCCGTCCTCGGAGTCCTATCTCCTTCCGGTTCCTGATCACCTTGGTCCGGCTCCTCCCATGATCCGGCTACTTCTGGGCCGGCCTTTGGATTGCTCTCAGGGCTCCTGGGCTTCCTTGTCTTCCGCCCGGGACCTTGGCCGGTTCTTCATTCACCCGGGTCATAATCGTCGTAACCCGGCTCTCCTTGACTTAACCCGGCCCTGCTCAGCATGACCCGGATCACTCATCTTAAACCGGATTTAAGTGATTCCCGGTTTATGTCGGATGCCGGTAAGGCTCACCCTTACCTATTCCCCCAACATTAGCCCCCAGGTTAACATGAACGTTTAAGTTTCGAACTTAAGAAGTTCACGTTAAACTTTATCCAGAAACTTTAAACACTAATCTTCTAGTCCAAGTAAAATAACCTCCCGGAACATTTTTTTCCGGATCTCGCGGGCCAAGATCTTTATCTCTAGGATCATATCTTTCCGTTTCTCGTAAAGATAACTCTCATATTTTTATCTCCCAAATCTTCGGAACAAAAATGATCTTAACCTAGCCCGGATTCTTCTCCATATAATTTCTCCATTTATTTGGAAGAAATCTTCTTCTGTGATCCGATCTTGCTTGTACCTTTCCATAAATAATATAATCTGGAGGGTTTTTGCGCAAAAGTTACCGCTTTACCCTAGGGTTTTGACCCCGCCTATAAATAGCAGGAGTACGGCCCCCAGGGATCATTTGCACCCTGCTCTCTCCACTTCATCTTCCTCCTTCGATCCGAGCTCCAAAGCTCTGCTTTCCTTCCAGCGCCGTCGTGGCCGGAGCTTCGCCTACGTCCACCTCAGGATGGGAAAGGAGAAAACCTTGGCGTCCAAGGCCGGCGGAGCGGTAAAAAAGAAGAAATCCGGAGGGGTTTTCGGCTCTGGCACTGCCGGTTCAAGGAGGAACAAAATGCAAGTGAACTGGTGCAAGTCCGAGATGACCCAAGGCCGGCTCATGGAGATGGAGGACTCTGGGCTTCTACCCAAAGGTTTATCTTGGCGAGCTCCGGGAAATGAGATCTGGCCCGAACCTGGGCCGGGCGAGGTAATAATTTTTGAAGCCCATATTCTCCGTGGGTTTCGTCCACCCGGTTCTCTCTTTTTTCGCCGGCTCTTGGCTTATTATGGCCTCCATCCTCAAGACCTCCCACCAAATTCCATCTTAAACGTTAGCAACTTTGTAGTCCTTTGTGAGGACTACCTCTAAGTAGATCCATACCTAGACCTTTTCCTCGAATACTTCTATTGTAACAAACACCACGAGGTAGCTGGGGGTGAACTCATACATTGTGGGGGGGGGGGGTCTTGTTTCAGAGATGAAAGGACATCATCTACCCAGGTATTCCTCTTGCAAGTCACCCCAAGCTGTGGCAGAAATCCTACTTCTATATCAAAAGTACCACTCCTGAAGGTGAACCGGCTCTTCCGGGTTACCGTCCTAAACGCTTAGTTTACACTAGCACGATGAACTCCTATGCCAAGCCTGCCGATCGAATCAAGATCCAGCCTCTCCTAAAACGTGTAACCTCGCTGATAGTTCACGGGCTTACAGGTTTAGATATGACTAAACCTGGGTAGACTGGCGTGTCCAACCCCTCAGTATCAGGAACCGGTTATTCCATGAGTATTCCGGTTCAACAGATTCTATGCGATATTCTGAGTCCATAGTTTCTAAGTCTGAGATGATAACCTCCTTGAAACTCCTGGTTGGAGTGAAGCAAGACAAATTCTTCGAAGTTGGTATGGAGCCCTTTAGCTCTTCTAACCCGGCTCCTCCCGTAAGTTTTCATATCTTTGTATATTTGCATCTTTCATTCTCTTTTTTTTAGCTGCACAAGTTCTAACCTCGCCGTTGTTCCGGTTCACAGGCTAATGACCCTTTCTGTACTACTACATAAGAATCGGCTTCACCACCTGAAGACGAAGAATTAGAAGAGCCAAGCAATGACGAGGAAGAGGTTTCTGCATTTTATTCCCTCGGCCAGTTGCACAACAAATTCGCTGACGCTGATTACTCGCAGGACGAGCAAGAGGAACAGGAAGTTGCCGGGTTAGACGGCGGCCAAGCTGGTGAAGAAGAAACGGGGCATGAAGTTCCGGATCAGGCCATGCCGGATTTCAAACCCTCTACTCCCATCACTGGTTCCAACTTGTGGCTGAAAAGGAGTCCCCCACAGGCCAGAAGAAGACCCTGCAGGCCGTCGCAAAGGTGCCTATCTCTAGAATGTCAAAAAATCCTTTGAAAACATCCTCACACACACAGAAAACGCAGGAGGATGAGGAGGGCAGCAAGAGAAGAAGGACCCGGAGCTCTGGCTCCAGCGAGTTAAAAACAGGTTTGCCCGAGAAAACACCTACTCGCCGGGTCTCCAAAATCCGGGTTTCGCCCACTGCTTCACACCCCTTAGTCGGACAAATGAGGCCAGAACTGAGTCGTCCTTTTCATTCAGATTCCCCGAACTTAGACTCGTCCCATTTTAGCGGGGCTAGTTAATTTTCCATCAACTCTGGGTAAGTTAACTTTCCTTTCCTGATTTGCTAATACCTTAATCTTGCAATGTAAATCAGAGCTTTTCCTTTTGCAACAGAACTCAAGCTGTATTAAAAGTAAACCATGTTTCCTCCGCTGCTCCCTCCGTAAATGTTGAAGAGAAGAACCTTGAAGAAGTGAACAATGAACCGGCCGCTCCATTGCCGGGTCATATGGACGTTATGGCTGAAGATCACGAAGAAGAGGTGAACCCGGTTGAAGATATCCCGGGTAATGATCCTCCGGTTGGAGAGGAAAATGTTGAAGACCCGGATGTGGTCATAACCGGTTCTCAGGCTGTTGAGGTTACTTGACCGTCCACAGTTCTCTCCAAAGTTACTGAGGAACTGAAAGTGAAGCCAGAAGACAAGATACCTACTCCTAGTCTTAACATTGAAGGCCAGAGCTTTGACACACTTGCTCAAGAACTTTCTGAGAACCGGCGTCATGCTGATGGTATTATAGAGTTTCTGAAATAGAAATATGAGGTAACCTTGAAATTCCTGACCCGAAGCCCTCAATTTTCTAGTTCATGTTGAAAACTTGGAACTAAATAGTCATAGATCGAATAACTGTAACCTAAATAACTGTAACCTGTATAGCTGTAGCCCCCAAGGGTCGGTTTATAATGGAATTATAAACCGAGGCTTACTATGCTTTTGTTCTCAATTTAATTAAAATCGAGGTACTGTAGCCCCCAAGTGTCGGGTTGCGAGCCTGCAGTTAGCCGGGACTTAAACATAGGTTATAACTCAATGCTTGAAACTGAAATATTGTATCCCCCAAGTGTCGGGTTGCGAACCTGGAACAACTCGGGACTTAACTTTTTCTGGAAACTACAACAATTTTACCAGTATCCAGGTTATTATTTTATAAGCTGGATATTTATCAAGTTACGACTAAACCTTTGAATAATTTGAATATTTTGCAGAGTCTTGAATCCTCCTCTCAAAAAGAATTTTCAAATTTGAAGAACCTGCTTGCCTAAGAAGCCAAGAAAACTGAGGAGGCCAGGACCCGGCAGAAAGAGCTAGAATAACAAATGAATGAGGCGGCCTAGACTTGGTCAGTTCCGCAACAGGATTTTGAAAACCGGGAGAAAACTCTTGTAGCCAGAGCTGAGACTGCTGAGAAGAAACTGGAGGAGACCCAGACCAAATTTACCAAAGTCCCAGATTTGCTGAGAGATATCACTTGCAGTGTATTTGGTAAGTTAATCCGGCTTATCATCCCCTTCAATGTATTGCAGTTGCTATGCTATATTTCCTTCACCTTTTATCAAATAACTTGGCTCATATTAGAAATTACTTTTTGTAACCTGTAGGAAGAATGCATGGGAACAACCTGAAGCTTCCAGACCTAAAACTCAAGGCCTTGTTCACCCTAATCCGGCAGCTATATATTGGAGGTGGAGAATGTATTAAACCTGTCCGGAACTGGGATACTCCTCAAAAAAGGCTTAGTGAATTGCTCGTGGAGCTAACTCAAGTCCCTCAGTGGATAGAAGAGCACACTCTATCAACCTGTCGTCGCGGAGCTATCAAGGTCATGCCACTGGCGAAAGCCTATCATCCGGAATTGAAGCGGGATCTTCTTGTGGGAGGTTTCCCAAAATACAAAGCAGATATGTCAAAGTATGAGAAGAAGGACTTCGCCAGGATAGAAAAAGAGTGTCAGTTCTATGCTTACACTATTGCTGAAAAACTGAAACTGAAGGACATGTGCCCGGGTTATACTTCTTCAGGTGAACGAAAAATGCCTTTTATTCCTCTAGCTATGGCTGATGTTCGACAAGCCCCTCCGAAGAGCCGGCTCTCCATAGCCTCCTCATCTGGTGTGCCTCAGTCGGTTATTCCTTCTGTTTCTGCTCCACCACACCCCTTATATGAATCGAGAATGTTACTGATGCTCTGGCTCAGCTAGAGTGGAAGTACATCCCTGCTGATGAAGTCGAAGGAGCGATCCAGGACCCAGCTGACCCGGAGACTCAAGACCTAGCTCCTCAAGACCCGGCAATTCAGAACCCGTCCCAGCAAAAGGGAAAATCTGCTGCAGAGTGATTAGTGATCTTTTGCAAGAATAATAATTCGACCCTGTTGGTCTGTAATAGGCTAGATAAACTGCTTTATTTCTAGTCCTATTTTTTGAAGGTGCGTGTGTGCACTTATGCTACAATTTGGTGTGTAATAACCCGGATTTCCTTTGAGGTTATGCAAATCATATCCGGTTTAACATTTTTTGCGGTTTCTTGTACCTGAAGATGGAAATTTCCTTGACTTGGTTTTTCTTTGCTTTCTAGCTCAGCCGGTTTTTCGCATGACTTATTCTAGTGTGTACAACTCTGTGAATTCAGGGTCATAGTAACCCGGTTTGTCGGGTTATAATATACCGGTGTTACCGGGTTATATCATGATTGACTCAACCAGGCTTAAACATCTAGGTCATAAAAGCGCGTGTAACCACTGACTGGCAGGCAAGTATAACCAATATATTTTGGCATATGCCAAATTCTTGAGATATAGACTGTGCTCTAGCATCAGACCCCAAGTAATCATATAAAAATAATTTTGTAGCTTCATGTCATAGGGATAGGTCAATAAATTTCAATAACTCAGATGTTGCTAACATTGCTTCTCATTGCCAAAACATAACATAGTGATTACAATGATCCTATGTATAATATGGCCTCAACTGGGCTATGTTCCATGGTCTTCCAGTTTCTTCCTCAGATGTTCGTGATTTATCAGCATCACACATATCAATGAGGTAATAGGACCCGTTGTGTAGCTTTTTACTTACTACAAATGGTCCTTCCTAAAGGGAATATGCCCGAGAGGCAATAATAAAATGGTTATTATCTTATTCCTTGTTTATAATGAATGTTTATTTCTCATGCTAGAATTGTATTAACCGGAAACGTTGATACATGCGTGTTTAATAAACAAACAATGGTTCCTAGTAAAGTCTCTCTTTTAACTAGCTCGTTGATTAATAGATGATCAGGGTTTCCTGATCATTAACATTGGATGTTGTTAATCACGGGGTCACGTCATTAGAAGAATGATGTGATGAACTTAGACCCTAACTAAGTATAAAAATTTGATCAAGTCATTTAGTTTTGTTGTTATGTCTTACATTCGGAGTAACATTGTTCCTTAGACCAAGAGATCATGTTAATCACTAATACTGAAAGAATATTTTGATGACATCAAACGTCGCACCGTAACAGGGTGGCTATAAAGGTGGCATTAGGTATTCGGAAAGTGTTAGTTGAAGCTCATGGATCAAGAATGGGATTGGTCCATCCAATATGACAGAGAGATATACTCAGGGCCCTCTCGGTGATATCACATCGACACCGCCTGCAAGCACGTGATATGATCACAAGGATGTTATATCACGGGAACGAGAAAACAGTACTTGTCGGATAACGAGATCGAACAAGGTATGGTGGATACCGATGATCGGATCTCGGACAAGTAAAATATCGCGAGACAAAGGGAAATCGGTACGACGTTGAAAGGTTCACACGATCACAAGAGTCATCGTTGAATATATAGGAGTCATCACGGATCTCCAGATCCCGCTGTTGATTATTGATCAGAGAGGATTCTCGATCATGTCTATCTTATTCACGAACCGTAGGGTGACACATTTAAGGTTCGATGACGCGTTTGAGAGGATACGGAATATCGAAGAATATTTTGAGCATCACCCAAATTATTTCGAGGAAAATTGAAATAGTTCAAGGGTTTTTTCGTCGAATGGTTGTTAATAGAATTAACAAATGATTCGAGGTGCTATATGCAAAAGTTTGTTAATAGAATTAACAAATGCTGAAATAAAGAAATAAAAATGTTTTATTTATTTAAAAGAGAAACTCTTGGATTTTCTAAGTGGAGTTTTAAGGGAAAATGAGTGGGTGTGAGTGGAGTGTCCACTCACATGATGAAGGAAGAGGTGGGGGCACACCATGGGGCTGGCCGCACCCCCCTTGGGCGGCCTCCCCCTCTCCTATAAATAGAGGGCATGAGCTCCCTCTCTCAGACACACTTGCCTACCTCATTTTCTCTCCACCCGCTGCTCCATTCCATGGTCTCCGGCTTGGCGAAGCCCTGACCGTGGGATTCTTCACCACCACCACGCCGTCGTGATGCTGGAGTTCCGCGGGGATCCTCTACTTCCACTACCTGCTGGATCGAGGGAACGGAAGTCTTCATCGAGCTGAACGTGTGACCGATTACGGAGGCACCGCCGGATTGCGGTTCACTTCTTCTCGCTCGGGATCGGTGTGAGTACGACTACACCAACAACGAGATTTTATCTCGTACCACTTTGAGTCTTCGAGGGTATGTTATCTCAAGACTCTCTTTCTCCCCGTTGCCTTTCATCTCATAGATTAGATCTTGGCCATTCAGGTTTATCGCGCGTAGGAATTTTTTTTCTATGCAACGTACCCTTCACTTTTTACTTACTACAAAGGGTCCTCCCCATGGAGGACTTAACTTGTGCATCCCATCCTTCTTCTGAATTAATCTTCAAACCAAATCACCTTCTTGGAAACTCCGAGTCTTAACTCTGCGGCTATGATAGCGACGCAGGTCCTGCTGATATATAGCTGACAGAGATGCTGCGAGGTCACGTGCTTCTTCTAAAGCATCTAGTGACTCTTGACGAGCTAACTCATTCTGGGTTTCCACATAAGTAGTCACTCGTGGTGAATCGTGACAAATATCACTTGGCAAAACTTCCTCTGCTCCATAGACCAGAAAGAAAGGTGTATAACCTGTTGACCTATTTGGAGTAGTTCGTATGCTCCATTAAACAACAGGAAACTCTTCGACCCAGCAACCAGCAGTTTTCTCCAATGGAACCTGAAGTCTGGGTTTGATACCTTTGAGTAATTCCTGGTTAGCCCGCTCTGCCTGTCCGTTAGACTGTGGATGGGCCACAGAAGCAAGGTCTAGCCGTATATGGTTCTGGTCACAAAACTTCTGCATTGCTCCTTCTGACAAATTCATCCCATTATCTGTAATAATGCTATGTGGGTAGCCAAATCTGAAAATCAGCATTTTTTTAAGAACTTGACTGCTGTAACCACGTCACATTTACTGATTGGTTCCATTTCTACCCACTTTGTAAACTTATCGACTGCCACCAGTAGTTGAGTCTTTTTATCAGTTGACCTTTTGAAAGGTCCTACCATGTCAAGTCACCAAACTGCAAAAGGCCATGTTATGGGAATCATACGTAAGTCCTGAGCTGGCACGTGATCCCGTCTTGCATACCTTTGACATCCTCCACATGTTTTTACTATATGTTCTGCATCAACATTCGCGGTTAACCAGAAAAATCCATGTCTGAAAGCTTTATTTACCAAAGATCTAGAACTTGCGTGATGGCCACAGTCTCCTAAATGAATTTCTCTTAGAATTTGACATCCTTCTTCTGGAGAAACACATCTTTGAAAAATTCCAGTCGCACTTCTCTTGTGTAACTCACCATTTATAATTGCATATGACTTGGATCTTCTTGTAACCTGACGAGCAATAACCTCATCCTGCGGGAGCTCACCTCTCGTAAGGTATGCCAAATATGGCTCAGTCCACTCTGGGATTATATGCAGGGCAGCTACTAATTCTGATTTTGGATCTGGATCTGCTAAGTCTTCTTCTGTTGGGATTTTAACATATGGGCTATGAATTTCATCCAGAAAAACATTTGGTGGAACTTGCTTTTTCTGAGAACCTAAACGAACCAGTGCACCAGCTGCTTCGTTGAGACGTCGGTCGATATGATCCACCTGATATCCTTGAAAATGTCCAGCCAGCTGGGTAACTTCCCGTCTATAAGCTGCCATGACTAGGTCTTTAGAATCCCAGATTCTTGTAACTTGCTGAGATACCAGATCAGAATCACCCAGATATCGAATCCGGGTTATGCTCATTTCTTTCGCAATTCGAAGCCCATGGAGCAAAACTTCATACTCTGCTGCATTATTAGTGCATTTGAATGAGATTTGCAAGACATAGCGAAACTTATCTCCTCGTGGGGATGTTAAAACCACACCAGCTCATGAACCTTCCAGTTGTCGAGACCCGTCAAAGTGCATAGTCCAATATTTAGTATCTGGTTTATCCGGTGGAACCTGTAACTGTGTCCAGTCATTTATAAACTCGATCAAAGCTTGAGATTTTATTGCAGTCCTTGGCTCATATTTGATATGATAAGGTCCCATCTCGATGGCCCACTTGGCAACTCTTCCTGTCGCTTCTCTATTTTGAATTATGTCAGAGAGAGGCGCTGAACTAACCACGGTGATAGGATGTTCCTGAAAGTAATGTTTCAGTTTGCGACTGGCCATGAATACTACGAAGGCAAACTTCTGCCAATGGGGGTAACGCTGTTTAGACTCTGTCAAGACCTCGCAGACGTAGTAAACCGGCCGCTGAACAATACCTTCTTCATCTTCCAGCTTACGCTCCACAACTACCACCGCACTCACTGCCTTGTTATTTGCCGCTATGTATAGCAACATGGGTTCTTTTTCCTCAGGCCCAGCTAATATAGGTGCATTGGAAAGTTGTTTATTCAAGGCCTCCAATGCATCATCAGCATCCTGATTCCACACAAAGCTGTCTGTTTTCTTCAACAATCGGTATAAGGGTATGGCCTTTTCGCCTAACCTGCTTATAAACCGGCTCAAGGCAGCAACACAACCTGTCAGCTTCTGAACGTCCTTCAGGCAAACCGGCTTTTTCAGGTTATGTATGGCCTGAATATTTTCCAGGTTTGCTTCAACGCCTCTTTCGGAAATAATGAAACCCAATAACTTCCCAGCTGGTACGCCAAAGACACACTTTGTTGGGTTAAGTTTCATTTGGTACTTGCGCAGATTGGCGAATGTCTCTTCCAAGTCTGAGATCAAAGTATCACCTTTCTGTGATTTTATTACTATGTCATCCACATAAGCGTGCACATTCCGCCCAATTTGACTTTCCAAGAACTTTTGGATACACCATTGATAAGCTGCCCATGCATTTTTCAAACTGAAAGGCATTGACGTATAGCAAAACGCTCCAAATGGAGTAATGAACGACGTCTTCTCTTCATCCTCTTCCTTCATTTTGATTTGATGATAACCTGAATAGGCGTCTAGAAAACATAACAGTTCGCAACCGTCCGTAGAGTCTATAATCTGATCAATACGGGGTAACGCGAACGGGTCTTTTGGACATGCTTTGTTCAGGTATGTGTAGTCTATGCACATTCTCCAGGTTCCGTTTTTCTTGAGAACGAGAACTGGATTAGCTTACCATTTTGGGTGAAACACTTCTACTATAAACCCTGCCGCAAGTAACATGGCAATCTCTTCTCCTATTGTTTTCCTTCTCTCATCATTGAAATGACGGAGGAACTGACGAATAGGTTTCAAATTAGGATTAACATTTAAACTATGCTCAGCATGTTCCCTTGGCACACCTGGCATGTCAGAAGGTTTCCATGCGAGGATATCCCAATTCTCACGGAGGAACTTGATGAGCGCGCTTTCCTATTTTTCTGTCATATGAGCCCCCACGCTGAACTGCTTAGATGATTCACCGGGGGTAAAGTCCACCAGCTTGGTGTCTTAAGCAGACTTAAATTTTAACTTGGACTCGGCTGATGGCTTTTTGAGCGAGGTCATATCTTCTGGATCAACCTGCAGCTTATACAATTTCAGCTCCTCTCAGCGCAAGCTGTCTCTGTGTAGGTTGCATCACCTTCCTCACATTCCAGAGCTTTGTCTCTGTCTCCATTAACAGTAATGTTTCTATTGGGACATGGCATCTTTAGCCTGAGGTAAACATAGCAAGGTCTGGCCATGAACTTGGCATAAGCTGGCCGTCCGAACAGAGCATGGTACGGACTTTTGAATTTTACCACTTCAAATGCTAGCATCCCTGTCCTGTAATTTTCAAATACCCCAGAAGCAACTTCATGAAATATTTTTCCGATAGGTTGTGCAGACTTACCAGGTACGATCCCATGAAACACGGTGATGATTGCTGAAGTTGTTTCTCTTGCAAGTTCATCCTTTTGAACGTGTCATAGTAAAGTATGTTTATACTGCTACCTCCATCCATCAATACCTTATTTAACTTATATCCTCCAACTTGTGGAGCCACAACCAAAGCCACTCCATCGGGATTATCAATTCGTGGAGGATGATCAGCCCGACTCCAAATTATGGGTTGTTTTGACCAGTTAAGCCATCTAGGAATAGCGGGGGTGACTGTGTTAACAACACGCTTCTGCACCTTGCGTTCTCTTCTGCATGAACTAGTGGTGAATACATGATATTGGCCCGAGCTTAGCTGCTTCGGATTTGTTTGAAAACCGGTATTTCCTCCTTGGTGACTGCTACCCGGGTTAGTTCCCTGGTGACTCTGACTGTGATGACCCGGATTATGATTTCCGGGTCCCGTGTTGCCAGCTCCCGGATGTCCACCTCCCATGTTTCCTGGGTTGCCTCCTCCGCTGTTTCCTGGTCCATAGTTATTATTTCCGCTAGGTCTGAAACCCTAAATGATGAAACAATTCTCCCAAGAATGATTTGCTAACTTTACGTTTTTGCTATGTTGGGGACATGGACCCTTCAAGGCCTGCTGAGCCTGTGCAAAACTGTTTAGCCTAAAATTTTGATTTCCTCTCAAGTTGTTACCTTAACGTTGGTTTCTGTAACCTGTATTCGTGTTAGCCACCAGATCCGAAGTTCCCTCTCGATTTTTCCGCTTGTTATTGTTCTGGTTCTGAGGATTGTTGTTGCTCAGACTCGGGTTCTGGCTACCCTTGGTTCCAGTTTTCTTTCCTTTGGCGGACTTCTCGTCATCCGAGTCCGCATCTTTGGTTTTGTCAGACTCCACATACTTGGTCATGGTATCCATCAACTCGCTCATATCACTTACGTATCGCTTAATGCGTCCCAGCTTATGCTTCAAAGGGTCAAACCTGCAATTTCTTTCCAGTGCTATCATAGCTTGTTGAGAGGTAAGTCCGACAAACGAGTGTATGATCTCTGCAACGCGCCGAGACCAATGTTGGACGGACTCCCCTTCTTTCTGGACACAGTTCTCCAGGTCTGTAATAGTCGTTGGTCGTTTACACGTGCCTTGAAAATTCTTGATGAACTGGTCCTTTAACTCCTGCCAACTATTGATTGAATTGGCGGGCAAGTTTTTTAACCAAGACTTTGTTGGTCCTTCTAACATCACGCTTAAGTATCGTGCGCACACCGCGTCGCTTACTTCCAATATCTCCATGGCCATCTCATATCCCTCTATCCAGTCTGCATGCTCCATGTCAGGCGTATAATTCACAACTCTGCGGGGTGCTTTAAAATCAGCTGGTATTCTCTCGTTCCTGATTGCAGGATCGAGGCATTGGATTCCAATCCTACGAGACCCGGCTAGAGCTGGGTTTGAGACCGTGATTTGAGCCGGGTTTTGAACATGACCTGGATTTCTGTTTTCAGGTTCTGTAATTCTATGTCCTGTATTTAAAGCTCCGGGCGCATAAGATACTACTTGCCTGGGTGGGTTAGGCGGTTGTCGGTTAGCGTTGCTGCATCCTGCTGGGGCTGGAGAATTCCCATGATGACACCGTGGCAGAGTTGTCCTACTATGATAGGGTGTTGAGTGTATCCTATCCTGATAACTGTAATTTAACTGCTGAACCACCGCTGTTTGTAGCATCTCAATGGCCCTTCGAGCTTCAACTTCCATAGGGTTATTAGGTTCAACTGGGATCTGTGCCAGACTAGTGGTTGCTGCCCAAATGTTATCCATAGGATTATTGAAGTGACCCAGAGGCGTATGAAACCTTTCTTGCACGGGCTGTGCTGGGGTTGGCACTGGATTTGGACTCCCAAGCGGTTGAACGGGTGTCTGGAAACATGATGGATGGCTGGAGAAGGGACAACCGGCGGGTTCGTGGGATAACCTGGGCCAGCCGGGTTACGAGCTGCAGGGTTCCCCGTCGGAGATGTAAACAAATTATGGAGATTAGTAGGCTCGAGTCCTACCCCAAACTCATTATTCATGCGAGTATGATGACGTATATTCTGTATTGAAGCTAGCTCCCTTTTCCTGAAATTTAGGTGAATTCCTTCCCTCTCCAGACGTGTGGCCTCCTCTAAAACCTCTAACCGGGCTTTGTTTACACAAGTGGCTTCTTTCTCGATTTCTCGACGGGCATGAGTTATTTCCTGTCGGAGTCTTTCTATCTCCGTGTTGCATTGCTCCAGGTTTTCTGGGGTGATCGGCGTTGCAAAATCTCATTTAATGAATCCATTGCAGCCATCAGCTCTGGCCTCGGGTTATACAACGCGGGCCCGGTCAAGTCGATCACTGCTTCCACTGGACTAGAGCTGGTTGTTCCATGTCCTATTGAGGGTGTCACCACTGGTCCTCCTGGGGCAACCGTTGGCCCGGTTGGTGCTGTGACTGTAACACCTGGTGCTCCAAGAACCGGGTTCGAGGTCGAAGCCTCGTTTGTAATCAGGTTTCCCTCCGAGTCATACCTGGGCTCGGTTGGTCGCGTGGGACCAGCCATGTAAACAACGGTGTGGTGAGTCGCTTCAGTGAAACCTTGTGCATCCAATTCCAGGTCTCCTCCTAGCCGATCTCCAAAGAGCTGGTGGATCGAGCCTGTTTCATCGTGATCGTCATTGTTCGCAACTGGGGACTCCCCATCAGAATCCACTGCCATGGTCTTCTCGGATACCGAATCTGATAGTTGGTTCGGTTCTGAAACTGATGTCCCGACGTACCCAATGAAGACACGGATTTTGCCAAAGGGGACGTGAAGTCCTGACTCCACGGAGGCGAACTCGGGGCCCCACGTGTCATGATTGTAATAGTTTCCATGCTGGCTCCTCCTGAGCCGGCCTATTGCGAGCTTCTCGATCCCAGGTAGTGCTCCTTCCGAAAAGACGACGCTTCCACGAGCAGGCCCCACGGTGGGCGTCAACTGTCGTGGTGTTGTCACGGCAAGTGTCCTCATGCGAGAACTACATTGCGAGGCCATTGCTACTAAGCGAAACTTCGAAAGGGTTGGGGGTGGAAACGAGAGACGCGAGTTTACCCAGGTTCGGCCCCTCGATTGAGGGTAAAACCTACTCCTGCTTTCTTACTATCAGGGAACCAAGTCTCGATTACAAAGGGAGATTCCGGCTCTCGATGTCTCGAGTTACTTTGCTATCGACTTAGAACTTCTCTTCCTACGTCCCGGGGTCTCGCCTTATATAGTGGACGAGACCTCCGGGTTACAAGGGAGTCTGGGTTACGCCCGTCCTCGGAGTCCTATCTCCTTCCGGTTCCTGATCACCTTGGTCCAGCTCTTCCCATGATTCGGCTACTTCTGGGCCGGCCTTTGAACTGCTCTCCGGGCTCCTGGGCTTCCTTGTCTTCCGCCCGGGACCTTGGGCCGGTTCTTCATTCAGCCGGGTCATAATCGTCGTAACCTGGCTCTCCTTGACTTAACCCGTCCCTGCTCGGCATGACCCGGATAACTCATCTTAAACCGGATTTAAGTGATTCCCGGTTTATGTCGTAGGCCGGTAAGGCTCCCCCTTACCTATTCCCCCAACAGATACCTTCCGGTATATCAATAATTTACAAAAGAGATCATCTCATAATCAAATTTGTAACATTGACCATATCACATCACATGCCCAGCAAAAACTAGTTAGACGCTTCTAATTTATTTTTGCATATTTTACGTGGCTTAGGGCTTTCGAGGATAGACCCGTTCGTACCTACGAACATCAACCACAACGTTGATAAACACATTTTTAACAACCCTTCGTAGATTAGATCTTAACTATAGTAGGAGAAACAGACACCCCCTTAGCCACAAGTGCGACAATTCTCGCGTACATAGTACACGTAAACTTAGTATGGGGCAGCTTCATCCTACTATGCCACTAAGATCATAAAATACTCAAAGAGGAAATAACATGATCATCAACGCCCACATACACCTATTTGTTCTACCCGTACAAAACATTTATGCATAGATCCGGCCCTGATACCACTGAAGGGGTCGTTGCATAGAAAACAAAAAAATTCCTACGCGAGAGACACCCTAAAGGCCAAGATCTAATCTAGGAGACGAAGTGCAACGGACAAAGAGAGGGTTAAGGAGAATACATACCCTCGAAGACACAAAGCGTTACGAGATCAAATCTCGTTGTTGGCGTAGTCGTACTCACACCGATCCCGAGAGCAAGAAGATGTGCACCGCAATCTGGTGGTGCCTCCGTGATCGGTCACACGTACGGTTGATGACAACCTCCGTTCCCTCGATCCAGCGGGGCGCGGAAGTAGAGTATCGCTCAGAACTCCAGCAGCACGACAACGTGGTGGTGGTGAAGAATCCCACGGCCAGGGCTTCGCCAAGCCGGAAACCATGGAATTGAGCAGCGGGTGAAGTGGAAGGGAGGTGGGACAAGTGTGTGGAGGAGGGAGAGCTCTCACCCTCCTTTTATAGGGGAAGGGGAGGCATCCAAGGGGTGGGTGAGTCCAGCCCATGGTGGTGCCCCCACCTCTTCCCTCATCATGTGAGTGGACACTCCACTCACACCCACTCATTTTCCCATTATTTCCCACTTGGAAAATCCAAAGATTTTCCTTTAATAAATAAATAAAACATTTTTATTTCTTTATTTATATTTGTTAATTCCATTAACAAACATTTGCGTATAGCACCTCGAATCATTCGTTAATTCTATTAACAACCATTCGACGAAAAACCCCTTGAACTATTTCAATTTTCCCCGAAACAATTTCGGTGCTGCTCAAAATATTCTTCGATATTCCGTATCCTCTCAAACGCGTCTTCGAACCTTAAGTGTGTCACCCTACGGTTCGCGAATAAGATAGACATGATCTAGACTCCTCTCCGATCAATAATCAACAGCGGGATCTGGAGATCCGTGATGACTCCTATATATTCAACGATGACTCTCGTGATCGTGTGAACCATCAACGTCATGAACTAATTCCCTTTGTCTCGCGATATTTTACTTGTCCGAGATTCGATCATTGGTATCAACCATACCTTGTTCAATCTCGTTACTGACAAGTACTCTTTTCTCATTCCCATTATATAACATCCTTGTGACCATATCACGTGCTTCCAAGCGGTGTCGGTGTGATATCACCGAGAGGGCCCAGAGTATATCTCTCCGTCATTTTGGATGGAAAATCCAACTCTTGATCCATGATCCTCAACCAATACTTTCCGAATACCTAACGACACCTTTATAGTCACCCTGTTATGGTGTGACGTTTGATGACATCAAAGCACCCTTCGAGTATCAGTGATTTACATGATCTCATGGTCTAAGGAATAAGTTACTTCGTATGTTTGATATAACAATGTAAACTTAATGACTTGATCTCATTGCTATATTCACTTTGGGTATATGTTCATGACATCATTCTTCTAATGACATGACCCCGTTATTAACAACATCCAATGTTCATGATCAGGAAACCTTGATCATCTATTAATCAACGAGCTAGTTAAAAGAGAGGCTTTACTAGGAACCATTGTTTGTTTATTAAACATACATGTATCAACGTTTCCGGTTAATACAATTCTAGCATGAGAAATAAACATTCATCATAAACAAGGAATAAGATAATAACCATTTTATTATTGCCTCTCGGGCATATTCCCTTCAATATGGTGATGAAGAGGGACAATCCAATGTGCTATGGGACTTTGCAAATGAAATCAGAAGGAGCAATCTATGAAGTTCTTTTTTCCTGTCAGTTGATGAGCAATCCAGGTTTAAGAGATGCTACATGAGCCTTGAAGCTTGCATTTTAGGATTGTTAAAAGGATGCATCATGTTATCTTTCTTGATGGATGCCGCATCAAGACCAGGTACATCGGACAACTGCTAACAGTTGTGGGCATAGATCCTAATGACTGTATCATCCCAATAGCAATTGCTGCAGTTGAAATGCAGGACACAGTGAATTGACATGGTTTCTACAAACATTGAAGACTGATCTCCAAATTGAGAACACAGACCCCTAGACCATAATGTCAGACAAGCAAAAGGCATGTCTTTCCATTTAGCTACAACTTGTCCTCCATTTTGTTAACTGCAAATAGAAACATAGGTTCTCCATTTTCTTAACTTGGCCTCCATTTTGTTAACTGCAGGGACTAGTAAATGTTGTGAAAGATGTGTTGTCTGACTCAGAACATAGGTTCTATGGGAGACACTGATATGTCATAAATGTATCCATAATTTCTGATGTTCCATGTTGTTTTCATGTTATTTGCTATACACTTTATGCCATTTTTATCAATTTTCTGGGACTAACCTATTGACAAGATGCCACAGAGTCAGTTCTTGTTTTCTGGTGCTTTTGGTTTCAGAAAATTTATTCTGGAAATATTCTCGGAATTAGACGATTCAAAAACTGGGGGTCGTAGAAATCTGTCATGCACACGGAGTCCGGAGGAGACATGGAGGGGGCCACAGGGGCCCCACACCATAGGGCGGCGCTTCCTGGCCGCACCATGGGGTGGTGTGGGCCCCCTGGCCACCCACCGACATTGCCCTTTTGCCTATTTATACTCCGCAGGAGGTTAACCCTAAAAAGATCCACCTTTTCCACGACAAACACGTGAGGCTGCCGTCACCCTAGTTTGGAGGGTTCTAGATCTCTCCCCGGCACCCTACCGGAGGGGAAATCATCACCGGAGGGCTCTACACCACCATGTCTGCCTCCGGAATGATGCGTGAGTAGTTCATCCTTGGACTACGGGTCCATAACAGTAGCTAGATGGTTGTTCTCTCATCTTTATGTCTCATGTTTAGATCTTGTGAGCTTCCCTACACGGTCAAGATCATCTTATTGTAATCCTACATGTTGTGTTTGTTGGGATCCGATGAATATTGAATGCTATGTCTCTTGATTATAAATCTATTATGTTCTTTTCATGTGTATGTTATTTATGATATTGCATGCTCTCCGTTATTAGTAGATGCTCTGGTCAAGTAGATGCTAGTGACTCCAAGAGAGAGTATTTATGCTCGATAGTGATTTCATGCCTCCCTTTTACTCACGCTCAGTGACAGAAACGTAACGGGTAGGGGATGTGTTGTTGCCACTAGGGAGAAAACAACGATGTTTGCATTGTTTACATTACACACTTTGCTCAATGCAATTATCTGTTGCTTGCAACTTATACCCAAGGATTGCTCGGATGACATTCTGAGGGTGGATTATTAGTCATAGATGCAATTGGATAACAGTCTATGTATTTTGTTGTAATGCCCGCATGAATCACATAGTAATCATCATGTCATGCATATGCACTATGGTGCAACCTTTATATCTGTCAATTGCCCAGCTATAATTTGTTCACCACACATGTTATTTATCTTTTATGGAGAGACACCACTAGTGAACTGTGGACCTCGGTCCATTTTCCTCATATTTATAATACAACCACTGCAATCGTTGTTTTCACACGGCTACTATTGTTTTCATACTGTTTTTTTTTCACACCATACGTTTAACCTCTTTGTTTTCAGCAAAATCGGTGAGATTGACAACCTCACTGCTTTGTTGGGGCAAAGTGAATTGATTGTGTTGTGTAGGTTCCATGTTGCTTTTGAACCGGTAGTGCACCCTTCCACCTCAGCTGCATCAACCTTTAGAAGTTACTTCTTTCTCCTACTAGTCGATTCAATCTTGGTTTCTTTCTGAGGGAAACTTACTGCTGCACCCTTCATGCCTTCCTCTTGGGGTCTCCCAACGAACGTGTGTTCACACGCATCAAGCAACTTTTCTGGCGTCGTTGCCGGGGAGAAAGATAATTTCTGCGAGGGTATTCTCTCACTTCCAATCTCTTTACTTTGTTTTAGTTTTGCTTAGTTTATTTTATTTTGTCTTGTTTGCTTCTCTATATCGAAAACACAAAAAAAAATAGTTCTTATTCTAGTTGTTATTTTTTTATCCTGTTTTAATCTTACTTTATTATGTTTGCCATCAATGGTTGATTTCTTTGAAACTAGATCTTAAGGCAAGGTGGGTTCATGGAAGATCAAGAGTAATATTATAAGGAACACCGCTTGTCACAAAAAGGGAAACACTTATGGGAACAAATTAATAAATTGTATATCATTGCTAGAAACTTGTGCTCCACTTATAATGTTACTTATTGCTTTGATAAATCTTGTTGCTGTAGGAGGTATAAACACCTCCCTTTTCAATGTGAGTATAATGATGATGTTACCATTTATGTTAAGGGAAATTATGACTTTGATGATGTGGAACAAATTGAGGAATTTATTGCTTGGAAGGATGCATTCGAAATTGCTTATTTGCTTAATAATATTGATGATGCACCTTATAAATGTGAGATTTATGATATAATTTAATATTGCTTTGATAATTACAAGGATTGTAATTACTATATTCTTAAATATCTTAATAGATGCTCTCCCGCAAAGGAGGAGAGTAATACCTTACAGTAGCCTATGGAAGAAGAAATTGCTGAATTGGGAGCTCATTTGATGAAAAAGAGGAGGAAAGTGATGATCAAGAGGAGTAAGAATGGAGTAGATACCCATGTCAACCTCCAAATCAGAGTAACTCTTTAACTCATAATTGTGATAATCCTATTGATTCTTTTGAAATATCCCTTTTTGATGAAATTGATACTTTCTATACTTGTGACCCTATACTACTATGAATAAAACTTGTGAGAATGATATTGCTATTTTTATTTATGATAATCCATGCTACTTTGATAAATCCTATGATAATACTTTATTTGTTCCAACTATTGATACGCATGATAATGAGGAAGTATGTTTAGAAATTTATATGATAATGCTCTAGATGATGGTCCTAGGTTACTTGATGTTATAAATTATAATGCTACTGAAAATAGGATTGCTATAATGTGTCATATACCTTTTAAGAGTGACCAATCATATTGTTTTTTTATTTCTAAAATTGGGAAAGAAGATGTCTTTATTTTTAATTTTGATCCCCTATTTTTGATCTTGATATGAATTGTGTGCTTTTAGACCATGACAAACATGATTTATGTGATAATTATGTTGTTGAGTTTGTCCATTATGCTACTGAAAATTATTATGAGAGAGGAAAATATGGTTGTAGGAATTTTGATGTTACTAAAACACCTATGTTTTTGTTGAAAGTTTCGAAATTGCTCTTGTTCTACCTTCCCATGATTTCTAGTTTGAGCTTCTTTAATTTATTTCTTTACAAGATTCCTATGCATAGTAAGTGGGTTAGACTTATTTTTTTTATACTTGCTTCTTAATGCTCGCATTTTCTTAATTCATATTTCTTATGTGAGCATCTTCTTGCTTCCTATGCCTAGCTGAAAGGCGTTAAAGAAAACCAGTTCTTGGGAGATAACCCATGGTTTTATTTTTTGCTTTGTTTTATTTGAGTCAAGGTTTTGTATACTTCTGTAGCAACTCCTTTGTATATTTATTTTCATGTATTAGTTGTGCCAAGTAATGTTTCTAGCAAAAAGTGGAGTTAGTTTTGGATATCTGCGCAGAAAACAGATTTCTGCTGTCCACCGTAAAAAATCGTATAGTTCACAGAAAGATCAAAATGAACTGAAAGGTTTTGTGCTTATTCCTCAGCTAATTCTGAAATTTTTTTGTTCTTTATGTTTTTTTTATTGGAGCAACTTAAGTGCCCCGAAAAAAATCATCATTACAGACTGTTCTGGTTTTGGCAGATTCTGCCATTTTGCTTGCATTCGTTATTTTACTATGTCGAGTGGATTTCTTTGTTTCACGAAATATAAGTGGCTGTAGCTAATGTTTAAAAGTATAAATAGCACTTGTGCCCATGCAGAAAAAATGAATTTTTTATTATGCACTAACCCTCTAATGCGAATTACTTTGAGTGTGGTGTGAAAGAAGTTTTCAAGGGTCAAGGGAAGAGGGTGATATAATGTGATCAAGAAGAGTGCAAAGACAAAGCTTAGGGATGCCTCTGTGGTTCATCCCAGCAAATTCTAAGAAGACTCAAGCATCTAAGCTTGGGGATGCCCAAGGCATCCCCTTCTTCATCAACAAATTATCAGGTCACTTCTAGTGAAACTATATTTTTATTCGGTCACATCATATGAATTTTACTTGGAGCGTCTTTTGTTTTTCGTGTTTTTTTTCTTTTATTTCCTTGCTGCAATAAATATCATTGGAACCTATCATTATTGTTTGGGAGAGAGACACGCTCCACTTTTTCACATGAATACTCGTTATGCTCGTATTCTTAGTTTTTCTTCTAGTTGCTGCAATCCTCTTTAGCTCATGTTGTCATGCATCTCTTATTCAGAGCTGTTAGTTTTAGTAGATTTATGTTAGTACTCTCTTGCTTAATTTTTTTTATCTTTTGGAGAGTTTGTGTTAAAAAATATATTGAATGGTGCTTGTTGTAAAAACAAAATGTTGCATGTGGTAGAATTTATAACGACGCAAAAATAAGCTTGTATAGACTATGGCTAGACTTTTCCATGTCATGTTAGATGTTATTTTAATTCTAAACCTAGTGGTTATTTTTGTAGCGTGACCTTTCTCAAATAGCTAAGAGTGTTTAATGTGCCATTGAAACAATCCTGAGTTGTTTTTTACCACATTAAAGCATAAATTTGTGGTGTTCTCCTTTGAATGTTTTATTTGGTTGACTTGGCGCATAATTACACCATGTTTATGACTACAAACCAGTCACTTATAGCCTCTATGATAATTTAGTTTTGACTTTTAATACCACTTATGCTTTGATTAATAATGTTTTTGTCGCTATGCATGATTATGGCCATTATGCTCTCTTGATTTGTCGCTCCCAGTCTTTGCTAGCCTCAACCTGTAATGAGTATGAGATCTACTCGTGCATCCAACTCCCAAAAACCAAAGTATGCCAAATGTGTCCACCATACCTAACTACATGTGGTATTTAACCGCCACTCCAAAGTAAATTACTCATGTGTTACCTTTAAAACCTTCAAAAGTATTCCTGTTTTGTGCTCCTGTTTTAGCTCATGAGGATGTGAATAGTGAATCTTTATCTCACTTGTTGATTGGATTTCACACCATGGACTAGTGGTTTCATCCGCTTATCCAATTGCTAGAAGAGCTGGCGGCGGGGTGCCTAGCCCCAAACTTAATACAACAAATTCTCTTCACTATTTTTGCCCCTGATTTATCAGTCAAAGCATAATTGTGTAAACAAAAGAGAAACAGGGATGACCTTCTACCCAGTTGCGTCCTTCTGTGGGAGCCACTCTTGTGAAGTCTAGTTGGCTTGTGACATACTGTATTTTCTGTTTACCATTCGGTGACATAAGCATACACACCTCTGTAAAAAAATGTTTTCAATACCTCTGTTTAACAAAATAAAAAAGCTCTAGCACTTGAGTGATCCCTGCTTCCCTCTGCGAAGGGCCTTTCTTTTACTTTTATGTTGAGTCTCCATCTTCTAACTTTATGCGCAATTGAGAGAGCATAGTTGTCATTCTGAGTTTAATGTGCATTTGTCCCAAAACTATTATTGACCGATTCATATTTTATTATTACTTTCTCTCAAATTATTTGTTCTAGTCATCCTCTTAAACTTTGAAGGTGTAATGGCATTTATGTTTTGCCGCACTCTTAAGGACAAGCTAAATATCACTTTGCTATGTTTTCTTGACGCTAGAAACAAACGTATTACTTTCAAATGCATTATAACTCATGATCTTCTATTTGTGTTACTTTTCATGATGCAAAATGATTGCTATGTTTCATTGTTAAAATTATATCTATCATGCTTGTGTTTACAGTACTATGATCTCAGCTTACATATGATTTTACAATTATGATGATCAAGTTTATGTTGGCAGCATTTCACCTCAAAAATTATTTGTTTTGTCGTTTACCTACTTGAGGACAAGTAGGAACTAAGCTTGGGGATGTTGATACGTCATAAACATATCCATAATTTCTGATGTTCCATGTTATTTTGATGTTATTTGCTACATGTTTTCTATACACTTTATGCCATTTTTATCGATTTTCTGGGACTAACCTATTGACAAGATGCCATGATAACCCACAAGTATAGGGGATCGCAACAGTCTTCGAGGGAAGAAAACTCAAATTTATTGAGTCGACACAAGGGGAGCCAAAGAATATTTATAAGCCTTAACAGATGAGTTGTCAATTCAGCTGCACCTGAAAGTAGACTTGCTCGCAATAATTTATCAGTGGTAACAATTTTATAGCAGCAACATTAGTGAAATAACAACACGAGTAAAATAGTAACAATAGTAGCAGTAGTGAAAACAACTGTATTAAAGTACCGTAGGCATAGGGAATCGATGAACGGGCGTTGCATGGATAAGATAGTTCATGTAATAATAATAATGTGGGCATTGCGGATAGATAATAATAAAGCATCAAAGTTCTAGGAAAACCATAGGCATGTGTTCCAATATAGTCATACGTGCTCGCAATGAGAAACTTGCACAACATCTTTTGTCCTACCAGCCGGTTTCAGCGGGGCCTCAAGGTAAACCACTGGTAATTAAGGTGCTCTTTTTAATTAAGCACCGGAGAAAAGCAGTAACAATCCGTTAACACATGTGATCCTCACATCGCAGCCATCCCCTCCGTTGTCCCAATTGTTGTCACTTTGGGGCCTCGGGTTCCGGACAACGACATGTGTAAACAACTTGAAGATATGATCAAGAAACATAATTATACTCATGAAACAATAACATGTTAAGATCTGAGATCATGGCACTCGGGCCCTAGTGACAACGGTAAAAACTACTAACAGCGGATACTAGGCACTATGCCCTAAGAATCTGGAATTATGCCTCCTTGAACTACTCCTTGTAATTCATTTGTAATTTGCTGGCGTTTTGTCTGCCCCTATAATTTTGAAAATCTAACCGTAGGGATTTTTCCCTACGGTACAATCTTCAAAAAAAAAAGAATCTGGAATTATTACATGAACGATATCATCCAATCCCTTCCACCCCTCTCAGCCTACAGCGGGGATTACTCACACATGGACGGGGGAATCATGGATGGTTGATGGAGAAGTGGTGGCGGTGATGATGGCGATGTTCTCCTTTGAATCCCCGTCCCGGTAGGGTGCCAGAACAGGAACTTCTGATCCCCAAATTGGGTTTCGAGGTGGCGGCGGTGCTCGGGTGTGTTTCTTTGGAATATGACAAACCCCTATTATTTTAGGGTTGAAGGGGTTATGTAGTCAAAAGAGGAGCCTGAGGGGGTGCCTGACCCCCCACACCTGGTGGCGCGGCCTAGGGGGCGCCCAGGGGTGGTGTGGCTCCTCCTCTGGGTCTCCTTCTGGCTCTGGGGGTCTTCGGGTGATATAAGGTCATTAGCATCTTTCTGGGCAATTTCCCGAAAGTTTATTTTTCTGCACAAAAACAAGACACCAGGGTAATTCTGCTGAAAACAACGTTAGTCCGTGTTAGTTGCATCCATAACTCACAAGTTTAGAACAAAACAATAGCAAAAGTGTTCGGAAAAGGAGATATGTTTTCGACGTATCAACTCCCCCAAGCTTAGCTTATTGCTTGTCATCAAGAAATTCAGTTAACAACTAAGTGCGATAAAAGAACTGTTACGAACACATTTGTTTCATATGATGTAAATATTCTCACTATGTGATCAAGTGCTTAGGCAATTCATAATAAGAAGTATGCAAAATAAAGTTACCTAATAGTTATGTGAACCCTGAAGAGATTTCAACACACTAATAAAACACAACATGAAATATATCAATTTGCAGGATTGCAATGTTCATAATAGGTATGATAAACTGGTATCTCGCTTTCCCTTAATAATGGAGCAAATATAAATTCCAGGGCACCCCTGAAGTTCAAGTGAAGACTAGAGTAAAGATATCAAAGATAAAAGCATCAAGATTATACCACAATTAAATGTATCCTGGGACAAGCACACTATACTAAGAATGACAGCCATGCTCTCAAGAAAGTGCATAAAGTGAGAAGGTTAATACTAAACATAAAAGTAAAAGAAAGGTCCTTCGCAAAGGGGAGCCGTGATCACTCATGTTCTAGAGCTTTTTATTTTGTTAAACATACACTACTAGAGGAAAGCTTACCCCAGGCGAACCAAAAATGCCTACCACAGGCGCATTTCGGTTCGCCTAGGACCATATCGCCAGCGATAATGGCTTACCCCAAGCGAATTACGAAATGCGCCTGTGGTAACTTGGCATACCCCAGGCGAATAGGCCCTGTGCGCCTGGGGTAAGCCTTTTACATGTGGCGAACAAGCACTGTGCGCCTGGGGTACATATGCGCCTGGGGTACTGTACTCTGTTCTCCTGGGGTATGGTTTTGCTGTGTGAAAATATAAAAGAAACCAAAATAACAGAAATACAGGAAATTGACAGAAATAAGTATCAATGACAGAATAACAGCAAAATGACACAATTAAGTTTCATAACAGAAATATTCTCGATCATCAACACATAGTCTCGATCATCACCACATAGTTCAACAAAATTACATAGTCTCGAAAACAACCATAATACTAATAAATCCAGTAGTTAGTCAGATGGAAATGATTATTTGTTCTAATTTGAACAAACTCGTCATCTATCTAGCGCGGGCTGATGTAGTTGATGACCATGATCTTGTCCAAGTTGGGGATGTCACTATTCCTCATGGTGATCAGAATACCTCGGCCAGCCTCCATACAAACTCTTGCGGAATGGAACTGCCTCCATGCTTGAGAGTTGAGGATGACGCGACCATCAGCATTATCCCTGGTGATCGGAACTGCGGTGACATGTCCTGATTCTCCACGGCGTACTCCAATGGTACCTTGCTCCATGCCAGCACTGTCCGCTACCGCCATAGGTATTTTCTAGAACACACAATTCAGAGAAAGAATAAAAGCACAATGTCACATACCGGCCACATTATAACATAAGCAACTATAGGAATAAGAAAGTGTTAAGAAACATACCATGACATGTCCATTGGAGACATTAGTGTTGGTGATGCGATGCACGAAAGGGAACCCGATGTAGCTATCTATCTGGGCGAGTTTCTGAAGGACACGGTCCTTCTCAAGCTCGCTAAGATTGGCTCTTTGAGCAACCACCACATGTTTCCATGGGTCCTCCTCGTCCATATCATCCTCAGTGTCCATATCATCCTCAGTGTCCATATCATCCTCACTACCGCCATCCTCGCTCGCAATCCCGCCCATATACACAATTTTGATACGAGGTTGCGGTCCTGCCATAGAGAAATGAATGTAATCACATCCGCTTAAATTATAGGTGGCGATGATAGCCTGCAATTGTTCCCCGTAGAAGTAGGTCTTCTTTCTTTATTTCTTCACTCGAAGAATGTAAATGGTCCCGTGAACATCGAAATCCACGGTATTGCCTACTAACTCGTTGAACTCTTCCCGAATAATGCATGGTACAATCTAAAAAAGAAATATAAAAGAATCTTTTTTTAAGAAACATACCAATCTAAGCTGGATAGTAAAACTAAAGAACACAAGTTGCAAGTTAACATAAAAAGAATCGTTTGTTAATTACCAAAGAATCAAGGTCACCGTCGTGGAGCTGAAGCATGAAAGAAGACCCGGTGAATCGTCCTTTGGCACATCGGGACCGACATACTTTGCAAGCCATGTTCTATTAAATTAAGAAAGTAGACATATAGGTTAGAGGAGCTTAACTATCACAAAACAAAGACAAATGGCAGCATCTACCTATCACAAAACAAATGCAGAAAGGCTATCTACTTTATTGGAATATCCAAAAACAAAGCAACACTTGTAGGTGGATTCCTGAAATGCAGAATCATGTGACGAAACCGATGCTTTGCCAGCATTGTGAAGCCACATGGAAAACAGAATCTTAGATGAAATACCGATAATACCCTCACTGCTACTAAACCACTAATAACCCCCCTATTACATTCCCTGACATTCCTTCCCCCTTGAGACCATTGGTCACCAATGGAACAAGTTTCTACGGAAACTTTTATCACTGATTATTATCCATCTTAATTCATTCACCATCAGGGAGGTAGAAATGTGATTAAGATAATATCCAGTTCACATATTTGAAGATATTTCTTTGAAGATAGCAGCAAACTCATGGTCTTGTAATTCTCATTGACACATTGCTGACGGATAAACTCCAATTGATCATTAGTGAAGTACAGTGTGTATGCATAGGATGTGATGCAATGAGATATTGTATAGGTCCTGTTGATCTGTTGCATATGGGCAACAAAACCGGTTCACTAAATCCATTTCAGATTCGTCTAATCTAGGAGCACCGCGGCCACCAGGAGCAGGCGCATATGCATCCGAATGGAGCCACAACGACGACGGGAGGGAGTGGGCTGGGATGGAGGGGGGATGGGAGGGAGGGGGGCTGACCTGGATCCGCAACGACGACGACGACAGAGTGGGCGACGACGGAGTGGGCGGCGGCGACCTGCTCTGCTCCTCCTCGACACTGGCGTGGGAGACGACGGCGGCGTGTGGGTGCGTGTGGGTGCGGGTGCGGGTGATCTGGTGACCACTTAGAATAAAAAGCATTGAGCTAAGGACATTGGAAATCGGTCGTAAAGGTTTTCTCATTTTTTGCAGCAACAGCGAGGGCTTACCCCAGGCGCAGAGGTACGTTTTTCGCCTGGGGTATGTGTTATACCGGAGGTGAACAGGTACGCTATTCGCCTGGGGTAAAGGAAGAGTGCCAGGGGGTGGTGATGGGTACCCTGCCAAACTTACCCCAGTCGCTTCCGTAATTTGTTCGCCTGGGGTAAGAGACTTACCCCAAGCGCTTATATCTCCTGTTCGCCTGCGCTAAGTAGCCCAGGCGCGTCGACTTTCGTGTTCGCCTGTGGTAGGATATGCTGCTATAAGCAAATCTCTAGTAGTGATAGGTATTGAAAACATTTTTTAGAGAGGTGTATGCTTATGTCAACGAATGGTAAACAAAAAATACAGTACGTCACGAGCCAACTAGGATTCACAATAGCGGCTCCCATAGAAGGACTCATCTGGGTAGAAGTTCATCCTTATTTCTCTTTTGTTTACACAATTATGCTTCGACTAATAAATCAGAGGCAAAACTAGTGAAGAGAATTTGTTGTATTAAGTTTGGGGCTGGGCACCCCGCTGCCAGCTCTTCTAGCAATTGGATAAGCGGATGAAGCCACTAGTCCAGGGTGTGAAATCCAATCAACAAATGAGATAAAGATTCTATATTTACGTCTTCATGAGCTAAAACAGGGGCACAAAACATGAATAATTTTGAAAGTTTTAAAGGTAACACATGAGCAATTTACTTTGGAGTGGCGGTGAAATACCACATATAGGTAGGTATGGTGGACACATTTGGCAAAACTTTAATTTTGGGACTTGGATGCGCGAGTAGAGCTCATACTCAGTACAGGTCAAGGCTAGCAATAGACTGGAAGCGACAATCAAGAGAGCAATAACTGTCATAATCATGCTTGCAACAAAATAAAATTAACGGGGGAATAAAAGTGATACAATTACTCTGAGGCAAAATAAATCGTCGAGGTTTAATTGACCTTTTTCAGTCATAGCATGCATGAACATGTGGCAAGTCAATTCAGGTGAAACATTCAGAGGGAAACGCCACAATGTCATACCCTTCTATGAATAAATCAATGAAGCAAACATTTATACGACATGTCATCTAATATTAGTAAGCTGGAACTAACCATAAGAGAGCACGAACTACTAAGCATCCATTAAATAACATACATCTTACACGAACAAATTAAGCATGTTCACATAAACGAGTATATGTACAAAAATGGAAAAAAAATACAGTTCATACCAGACTCTTACCACAGCTTGAATTGTCGTAAATCATCATTATTGCTCTTCACTTGTGTGGGTCAAATGATATAAATTGATAACCAAACTCCAATGGAGACACGTGAGACTGATGAACTCTGCAACAAACATTACAAAACCAAAGAAGAACAACAAATGTTTTTGGGTTTTCGAATTTAAAACAAGAACGAAAGGAAACCAAGCAAAATATTTTTGGATTTTTGAATATTAAAACGAAATGGAAAACAAAGCAAAATATTTTTGGATTTTTGAATATTAAAACGAAATGGAAAACAAAGCAAACCAATGAAAGAAACTAAAGAACCAAATAAAGAGAAACAACAGAAATATTTTTTGTTTTGTTGTGTTTTGGAAAGCAAGAATAAAACAATAAAAACAAAAAGAAACGAGAGAGGCGAAACGAAGCGAAATAACAAAAAGAAGCAAAATAAACAAAAATATGGATATACAAATAACCGAAAGAAACATGATATGTAAATGATTGTGATGTCGGCATACCTCCCCCCCAAGCTTAGGATTTTGGGCTAAGTGGAGATCAATCCCAAGCGGGCCAAGAAGTGGCGCCCCCATAGTGAGAAGAGGATGGGTTATCCTCCTGATATGTGCTCTAGGACGCCCCGGTGTACTACACGGTGTAGTCCTTGGTGAAAGTGCACGGTTCCCCCACGTATGGTTTTGGTAATTAATGACAATCCTTATGGACTAATGTTTGCATTGAGACATTCTTGTAGGTTTGTCCATTGGCACCACTTGAACTCTATGTGTTGTATTCAAGTTTGGATGCTATCAAGATCATCACTTCTAATGTATATCTATATGATCAAGAGAATAATTTTCATGCTACTATTTATCATATTACAAGCATGTCTTGAAGAAGGAGCTTGTGTGAACATTCATGTTTACCTTCAAGTCATCATCATCATGAATAAAGATAAGATACTTGGTTGATCAAGTAGGTGTGCAAAGCTTGCCACCCATATGGATATTATGGTAAATTGAAGATGTTCATGTGAGAACCTCTCTCATATTAGCTTATGGGTGAGCAATTTACAAGTCTTCACGAAGCGAAGCGCAATCAAGAAAGGTGGTCCAACTTGAGGTGATTAAGATCGTCATCATCTAGCTCAATTGGATTGCACAAGATGAAGGTATGAATTAGATAGGGTTTCTATTTTACCGGTCTCATTATGGTAGTTGGGAGACCGGATTATAGGATAGATAACCGTACTATCAAGAGGGGCTCTTGAATGCGTATCTTGATCGTATCTATCGTAGAGAGCTCAAACCATTGCATACTTGGAATCATTATTCTTGGTTGTTATTTGGGTTTTCTCCATGCAAGGTTTTAGAGCTTGTCATGCTCTTCATGTCAAGCTCAATTTCATCAAAATTGGATTTCATATGAAAAACTTGTCGCATTTTTTATGTTGGAGGTTTCTACCGGTTATCCTTTATAGATAGATCAAAGCTTTCATCATTTGGTTTTATATTCACATTTTGTACTATGATTTTTATCTTCATATTATTTCAGTTCTCATCGTTGCGATTTCAACGAGCCCAAGAACATCGAAAATGGAGTCCGGATGCAAAAGTTACGACCGTTTCCGTACCGGGTGTTCTGCTGTTTTTCCAGCACCGGTGGTACCGCCGGAAACCCCTTCGGGATGCCCGTGGCGGTACTACCGGTGAAACCACCAGTAGTATCGCTACGTGGGGCAGTTTTTCAGCCTATTTGGTGTCCTAACTCATGTTGGGGGAAGTAGTACTGGTGGTTTCACCGGTAGTACCGCCCCTGCGCGATTTTTCCCTCAACGGTTGCATATTTGGGTGACCTATTTAAGGGGTCTTCTTCCCCAATGGTTCCCCGACTCTTCGGGCAATTTTGACCTCCATTATTGACCTCCAAAAGCTTTCTATCTCTCAATCCCTCCAATGATTCTTGCTTCCACTTGAGGGAAAAGAGAGAGGAGATCTAGATCTACAACTCCACCAATCAATCCCTGCTCTTTGAGAGGGGAAACTATTGTTGACCTCCAAAAGCTTGCTATCTCTCAATCCCTCCAATGATTCTTGCTTCCACTTGAGGGAAAAAAGAGAGAAGATCTAGATCTACAACTCCACCAATCAATCCCTCCTCTTTTTTAGGGGAACCTATTGGATCTAGATCTAGGGATTCATTTGTTGTTTTCCTTATTCTTCCTCCTTCCTCCCTCCATAGCTGGAGATAGCCTCAACCCCGTGTAAGGTTTGGTCAACACCTTCAATTCGACCTCATAGTGGAAACGACCATCTCCCTCACCGGAGAAGCTCAAGGAAAATAAGGTGTGCACATCCGTGCTATTGAGGAGCGCCTAGGTGGCTCCCCACCTCTCGAACAAAGACGTACTTCCCTTGGGAAGGAACTTCGATCATCGGTGTCTCCTTGTGCTTCGGTTATTTCTACACTCTAGCTCGTTACTTGTGCATTTACCTTTGTGATAGCCATCGTGCTTGAAGTCATCTATCTTGCTATCACATAGCTGTATATCTTGCTTAGCATAAGTTGTTGGTGCACATAGGAAACCTAGCTTGTATAGATTTTGTGCTTGATAAATTAAATGCTAGTTTTATTCCGCATTTACTCAAGCCTAAACCGTAATTATTTTAAAGCGCCTATTCACCCACCCTCTAGCCGGCATCCTTGTACTTTCAATTGGTATCAGAGGAAGGGCTCTCATTGTTAGGCTTCGCCGCCTTGAGAGTAATGATGTCGCTTAGTGAATTAGTGCACGATCCCACATTTCATTTCGATGTCACAAACTATGATGCTTGGAAATTTTGCATGCTTATTTATTTTCGAGTCATGGACCCACATATGGAGCAAATTGTAGAAATGGATTTTTATCATCCAAAGGATCCTCAGAATCCAACTTTAGAGGAAGAGAAAAACTTATCTCTCGATGCTCTTGCTATTAATGTGTTTTTCCTTCTTGTGAGCCTTGTAGTTATTAAAGCACTCTTTCCTATCCGGAATTCTCATGAGTTATGAACAAAGCTTCAAGATAAATATGGTGTGTCCAATGTTGAAGAGGATGATTGTTATCCCTCCACTTCCGGTCATGATGTGTTCTCAACTTCTTCTACTCCACCAACATGTGGTAAGCCACAAATTAATGAGACGGTGAGTAGTGATAGGCTTTGCAATAATGATAGTGAGCTTATTATTGATGATCCTTCATCTCTATCTTATTTCCATGCCTCATCTTTGGACTTAAACACAACTAGAACCAAAAATATTTTACATGCTTGTGTTGATAGTCTTTGCATATCATGTAGACTTTGCTTGACTAAATCTCATGATGATATGCTTGCTTTATCTTGTTCCCATGGTAAAAATGATTTTGTTTCCTCTAGTATTTGTATGGATAACAATGTAAAGGAAACCCAATTCTCTATGGAACAAGATATGGACTTGAGTGGTGCCTCAAGTAATGATCTATAATCATCTACCACCTTTTACCTCATGGCCAAGGGTTCAAAGGTATCTTCTACTTTGAACCCCAATATATCTCATGATGATAGATATGAGTGGATAGCGTTGTGGCTAGCTAGCCTTGATGGTGAGACCAAGAAAAATGTGAATGCTCTCCTAGAACAACTTGATAATGCTAACTCTTTTATAGATTAATAGGAGGATATCATCGTGACTTTGGAAAGTCATAGTGGTAGTCATTATATCAAGGACAAAGATCTTGAAAAGGCTTTTGAGAAAGAGCGGTCCCTTAGATCTTTTCTTAAAGAGAAACTATATAATATAGAAGAAACCTATGTTATTAGTGTTCTAAGCTTAGAAGGGACAATGGATAATCTCTTACTCTTGCTAATGACCTCAAAGCTAAAAATGATGATGCTTGTGCTACTAATTCTATTTCTTGTGAATCATCCATATTAAAGGATGATGTTGAGCTACAGGATCAACTTGAGTTAATAACTATTAATTATGGAAAATTGGAAGAAACGCATGAAAAGTTCTCAAGATCTCATGAGGATCTTCTAGTCTCCGATGAGAGGCTAAAATTAGCTCATGAGGCTATTTTAACTAAGGTAACATCTTGTGAGCCTCATGTGGACACAAGCACAATCTCTACTCTAAATGGTATATTGCCTTATGCTAGTCCTAGTAATTCACCCTATCATAATGTTCCCACATATTATGATGAATTGCTTTCCTTACCTTGCTGCTCTAATAATGATGCATCTACTTCCTCTAGCTCTTGTGTTGATACTAACCATGTAGAGGGAATCAAAGAGCTCAAGGCCCAAGTCACTTCATTGAAGAAAGACTTGGATAAGTGTAATAAACGGAAGTCCACACTTGACAATATGTTGAGTATCCAAAAATCCCACAATGACAAGAGAGGACTTGGATTCATTTCCAGTCACAAGAATAAGTCGAAGGTCGACAAGAAGAAGGGCCATGAACAAGTCAAGAATTTGGACAAGATTGTTTGCTTCAAGTTCACGGTTGAAGGGCATCATGTTAGATCATGCCCTTTGAAGAAGAATAAACTTAGTGAGAAGCAACAAGGGAAGCGGCCACACGTTCAACCTTAATCCCAACTTCAAGTTGAAGACATGCCTCTTCCCATGAAGACTCAAGCTAATTCTTCTCAAGTTGAGAAATAAACTAAGAAGAATGGAAGGAGTCATTGTTTCTACTTATGCCATGAAAAGGGCCATCTTGCTTCTACATGCACTAATGGTACACTATCCAACTCTATCATAATTGATGATGTGTATTTTATTCGGAAGGATAATGTGGGCAATGTGTTTGCCAAATATGTTGGTACTCAAAGTGGTGTCAAGAAAAGAACCATTCGGGTTGCCAAGACTATTGTGACTAACCTCTTAGGACCCAACTTGGTTGGGGACCAACAAGCTCAAACTTGATCAATAGGTGTTATTGGAGGGCATTGTATACTTGGCTATATCATGAAGAATTAAGGGATCTTCATCACGTATATTTTCCTCAAGCCAAGTCATTTGGATTATCATCTCTCTATCTCATATCACATGCTCCTTCTTGCGGCAACTTGTATTTACATTATATATATATATATATTGAAAGTTTATTGACCCTTTGAGTGTGTTGGTTTTGTACCTTGCTTGTATTTTGTATATGTTGTGCTTACTACTTACTTATCCTTGAGTAATCTAGTATGTGTTTTCCGGTTCGCACAACATGTATGTATGAGTTTGATTTGAGCCTAATTGCATCTTGTTATTATCTTATTTGGATAGTTTGAGTGATTAATGGACTATCCCATTTTGGGAGAGTAGTATTCGTTTGTCACTTCACAATCCTAAAATGTGTATACATGAGGAATACCACTTAGTGTTGATATTTCAATATTATCTAGTCTCTATGTGGTATGTCATACTCATGAGAAATTCAAATTCTAATGTCTATTAATTATTCTAGTTGGTATTTGTTTGCCTCTTGTTAAGAAGATACGGATTATCACATTATGGGGGAGTAATATGCTTTGTGCATATTACAAGCCTAAAGAATGTGAACATTTGAGGTTTTGCCACCTAAAATTGATATTGTTAGTTATTTTGTTCCTATGTGGCATGTGTTCTCAAACAAGTTTCAATTTGCTTAAATGATTTTATTTGCTCATCTTTTGGTATCTTGTTTGTGAGAGATTTTCTTGGTGCGGTTTCCCTCAAATATGCACTAGTATTTACCTTCTTGGAAACCGGTTGCTTCATGCTATATTAATCATTGCTTTGCATGATCATTCGACTTTTGAAGCCACCAAGAATCTCCATTTAAGCATGGTGTTTTCATTCCTATCCTTTTCATAAGCTTTTGTTTTTTGAATATGATCATGAATATGTATGCAACATACCACCGAGTAATAACTCCTCTCCTTGTCCTTGACAAGTGATACTATTATTTGTGGTATAATGTATTGATCATATTTACTTGGGCTATTTCTTATTTTCCCCATATTTATTGGCAAGTAATTTCTTTGTGCTCACTCCCATTGTCTTCCTTGTCTTTTTAGAATCTCTTTGGTTTACTCGTATTTGTTTAGTATTCTAATTGGTAAATCTAAAGCAAGGATCCCACTTGTGTGCATACTGTATTCAAATACAAAATTATAAGTAACGCACAAATCATGGAGGAGCTTTCCTATATTATTTAGAACAATATTTTTCATCATTTTTCTTTAGATCTTTCTCAATTGGTATTTAATCCCGATGACGTATCTATTTGGAAGACAAACCTTTTTCGTCTTGGTACTTTGTGCCATTATGAAAAGTGTTGAGGGTTTGGTTTAGTTGTTGGAACCTTGCTCTTTTTGGGAGTTGGTTATCTTCTCATTGATTTATTTCAAATTGATCTATTTTGGATATTGGACTTCTTTTCATTAATGAATCTTTCTTTTGGTATCTCTTTTGGGAGTTCAATATCTCATTTCTTGATTTAACTCTTATTTGGTTTCTTTCAAGTGTTAAATGGTTCTTTGTGTATCCCATTTTCACTTGATTTATTTTCAAATTGGTTTCTCGTCAACCATGTGTTGATTTGGATCTTTGGTATGATTTGGACAACCTTTTGTCGTGTCACAATCTTGTGCACCCTCTTTGGTTTTCTTGGTGTTTTTGTCCACATCATATCCCTTTTGGATCTTGAAAGTATTTGCATGCATATTTACTAACGCAATTATTATGGCATACATTACTTTCTTTGATCTGATATGTAGGGTAAACTCCACCAAATCCAAAATCGGCGGAAATTTCAAAAGAAGAAAGCTGGCCAGTCTTCTTTCAGGCGGCGGTAGTACCGGTGAAACCACCGGTAGTACCGCCCCCTGGTATTCTCCAGCACATCTCCAGGGAGGCAACCTCCGGTGGCGGTACCGGTGGTACTACCGCCAATTCGATGCTCTGTTGATACATCACGGAGGCCACATCAGAGGCCACGGGTAGTACCAGTGGGCGGCAGTGCCGCTGGTGCCACCGGTACCTCCGACGTTTCTTCAGGATTCCAGGGGTTGACCACCACCAGTGCTGGTACCGGTGGTGGTACCGCCAAACTAACGCTTCGTTGGTACATCGTGGAGGCAACGACGGAGGTCACCGGTTGTACCTGTGGCGGTAGTACTGTCGATTCCATCGGTACCCCCGGTGTTGCGGACTCTAGTGAGTAGGGAGAGATCCCTTTGGGCTCTGGGACACTAACCGCACCGGTAGTACCGGTGGTAATACCGATACTACGGCTGGTGCGAGAAAGTGCGCAATGGCTGGTTTGGGGAGGAGTATCTATTGCACATTTTTTTTTATCTTATCCTATGTATTGTAGTTTGTCTAACTACTTTGGACCGAATAAGTTAGGGGAACATTTTGTACTTAAATGTGTTTTAGGTACATTTGAGATGCATTGGATGCTTGTCCCGTTCTCAAGGAAGGTGTCATCACCATGTGCATATCTGAGTCAAGCTAGGATGATGAATTAATCATTATATACTACATCATCACCAATGCCATCTCGATAACAAGTATCTACCTCATGCATACCTTATCTTATATTCAACCTTTTCTGGGTTGCATCTTGGCATGAAAATATTTCATTTGCACATTTTTTACTTCGTTGTGACACTTGTTGCTTCTATCAAAACATTTCAACTATCTCTTTTTCCCTTGTTGATATTTGTGATGTCTTTGATGTGTTTCTGTTGGAATTTTATTGATATGCCTTTAAGGATAAAATTGAGCTATGTGCTATACTTTCATTTAAAATATCTTATTGGTGTATTTATGACTTTCCCTTGGATATCATGATCTTTTCTTTATTAACTATTTTATGTGTGCATGTTTCTTTGTGGGTGTATATCATCATGATTGTTGTCTACTTAGAAATTATACACATAAGAGAAGTTACATTTCTATTTGGTATCCTCTCTTGGTTCTCAAGTTTTTTTTTCCTTCAAGTGCCTTGGTTTTCTTCTTATCTATGATCTCTTGAACTTGTTTTGTGTTTTAAAGGATATTGGGGGAGTTATGATTCATATTTGTGCACTTTGTATTTAAATGCAAGAATTCTAAATAGTGCATGAACATTGGGGAGCTTCTCCATTTTCATTAAAACACTCTTTTGCTCAAATCATAAAATCTTGTGTTCAATCGGTTTTTCGGATCGTTTTGATTTCTAGCCTTTCTTTGGAAGAAGTTTAGAGAAATATAATATTATTTGCAATCTTCTTGGTCCTCAATATATATAGCTTGATCTCCCCCATCTATTCTTCACTGAATACGCATTCCATTTCTCTAATATTATGAGACATTCCTAAATTACTAGGGAGCTCTTACTATATTGGTCGTCTAAAATTTTCCGCTCATTTCGGAAATGGATGCCAATAGGGGAGAGATTTAAAGGGTTTAAGGGAATTTGGTTTTATGCTTTGGTTTTGTTCTTAAGCGTTTACCTTTCATCCTATTGCATCCATGCATGTTTGCTTTTCATGTTTGCATAATTCATTATATAAACCCTCGTAAAAGGGGCTGTCATCAATTACCACAATGGGGGAGATTGAAAGTGCACGGTTTCCCCATGTATGGTTTTGGTAATTAATGACAATCCTTATGGACTAATGTTTGCATTGAGACATTCTTGTAGGTTTTTCCATTGGTACCACTTGAACTCCATGTGTTGGATTCAAGTTTGGATGCTATCAAGATCATCACTTATAATAAATATATCTATATGATCAAGAGAAGAATTGCCATGCTACTATTGACCATATTACAAGCATGTCTTGAAGAAGGAGAGTGTGTGAACGTTCATGTTTACCTTCAAGTAATCATCATCATGAATAAAGAGAAGATACTTGGTTGATCAAGTAGGTGTGCAAAGCTTTCCACCCATATGGATATTATGGTCAAGTGAAGATGGTCATGTGATAAGCTCTCTCATATTAGCTTATGGGGGAGCAATTTACAAGTCTTCACGAAGCGAAGCGCAATTAAGATCGTCATCATCTAGCTCAATTGGATTGTGCAAGGAAAAGTTATGACTTAGATAGGGTTTCTATTTTACCGGTCTCATTATGGTAGTTGGGATACCGGATTATAGGATAGATAACCGTACTATCAAGAGGGGATCTTGAATCTTGATCGTATCTATCGTAGAGAGCTCAAACCTTTGAATACTTGGAATCATTCTTCTTGGTTCTTATTTGGGTTTTCTCCATGAGAGGTTTTATAGCTTTTGATTCTCTTCATCTCAAGCTCAAGTTCATCAAAAATGGATTTCGTATAAAAAACTTATCGCATTTTTGATGTTGGAGGTTTCTACCGGTTGTCCTTTATAGATAGGTCAAACCTTTCATAATTTGGTTTTATATTCCTATTCTTTACTATGATGTTTCTCTACATATTCTTGTATTGCTCGTCGTTGCAATTTCAACGAGCTCAAGAACATCGAAAACGAAGTCCGAATGCAAAAGTTACGACCGTTTCCGTACCGGGTGTTCTGCTGTTTTTCCAGCACCGGTAGTACCGGTGCTGGTACCGCCGGAAACCCCTTTGGATGCCCGTGGCGGCACTACCGGTGAAACCAACGGTAGTACCGCTGCCTGGGGCAGTTTTTCAGCCCGTTTGGTGTCCTAACTCATCCGGAGGGCGGTAGTACCGGTGGTTTCACCGGTAGTACCGCTACTGCGCGATTTTGCCCCCAACAGTTGCATATTTGGGTGACCTATTTAAGGGGCCTTCTTCCCCAATGGTTCCCCAACCCTTTGGGCAAGTTTGACCTCCATTCTTGACCTCCAAAAGCTTGCTATCTCTCAATCCCTCCAATGATTCTTGCTTCCACTTGAGGGAAAAGAGAGAGGAGATCTAGATCTACAAATCCACCAATCAATCCCTCTTCTTTGTGAGGGGAACCTATTGGATCTAGATCTAAGGATTCATTTGTTGTTTTCCTTGTTCTGCCTACTTCCTCCCTCCATAGCATTAGTTGTTTTGGTGGGATTTTTGAGAGAAGTTCTTGACCACTTTTTGTGTTCTTGCCATTGCATTAAGTGCATCGGTTTGAGTTCCCTACGGGATTCGTGAAAGAGAAGTTCGTGAGCTTGTTACTCTTGGGTGCTTGGTCACCGGAGAGATTGTTCCTCTTGGGTGTATTGAGAACCCTAGACGGTTAGTGCTTGGGGCTTCCACCTTGTTGCAATAAGCTTCGTTGACAGCCTCCAATTGAGTTGTGGAGATAGCCTAAACCCCGTGTAAGGTTTGGTCAACGCCTTCAAGTCGACCTCATAGTGGAAACGAGCATCTCCCTCACTGGAGAAGCTCAAGGAGAATAAGGGTTGCACATCCATGCTATTGAGGAGCGCCTAGGTGGATCCCCACCTCTCGGATGAAGACGTACTTCCCTTGGGAAGGAACTTCAGTAATCACATTGGTGTCTCCTTGTGCTTCGGTTATTTCTACACTCTAGCTCGTTACTTATGCATTTACCTTTGTGATAGCCATCGTGCTTGAAGTCATCTATCTTGCTATCACATAGTTGTATATCTTTCTTAGCATAAGTTGTTGTTGGACATAAGTAAACCTAGCTTGTATAGGTTTTGTGCTTGATAAATTAAATGCTAGTTTTATTCCGCATTGACTCAAGCCTAAACCGTAATTATTTTAAAGCGCCTATTCACTCAGAAGGCGCATTCTGCCTCATTTGCTGCTTATGGAACTCAATCAAGCGCAACTTCTCTTCTAGCTCCCCCTTTGGGCGCGACCATGGCATCCTATCAACTTTGAACAAAACAGGCTGCGGCTAAGTAACTTCCCTTTCATCTCTGTCAGTAAATAAAACTGTATATACTAGATGTTCAACAGTAATAAAATGATGAGCCTTTATGGCAACAAGATAAAGTCTATAAGGATCTATCAATTCATCACTGGGAGCAATAGTAAGGCCGAGAGCAGTTAAAATACGCCTAGCAATAATGCCCCCATAAATGGGTCCTTTAGCAGCTAGGCGGAGAGCAATAAGTGAACCCAGGTTATACTTATCGTTACAGTTAAGCGCAACACCAAGAAAAACAAGATGATAGTTTGAAATATTGCTAGTTTTCTCCCTACCAAGGACACTAGTAGCAAGATAGTAAGTGAAATATCTGATAGCAGGAAGTTCAATATTCCTTATCTTTCCGCGATGTGTTGTGCGGTCATCATCATTGGTAACTCCTCAATAGAGCTCCATCAAATCAACAGGTCTCTCCTGGATCCTACACGCTGTCCCAGAGGCGTTGATACCTATAATGCTGCAAAAAATCTCGAAAGACAGGGAAAAGGGCTACGATAGATCTTAAATACAACAGTTGGGCCATATTGTGAGTTATGGAATTTAAAACCCTCAATAATTTTTTTTTCGGAATAGAATATTGGGGACCTTCATCATTCTTGTAGTTGGTTAAAGCAACCCTATCAATCAGCATCAAGAAGTCATCAAGTATACATGCACCCCTCAAAAATGTTTATCAAGGGAAACTAGATGGATTAGCAATTCCATCGTCTCCTGCATTATCGATACTTGTTGCAATGAGGTCCTCAGTATAGGATGGCCTCAATAGAGTAGATGAGCGTGAGGGCCTTGTCCTCCTAGGTGCATCACTCCTAAATATCTCTCCAAAGTTGAAGTTGTCCATTTTGGAGAGCAAATGCACCAATTTTCAACAACAATAGTGGGTTGAACAAAGAGATGGAAAAATCCCGAGGAAGAACAACAAGAACTCGGGTTCCAGGAAATGTTTTGAGTTTGGGGTGAGAGAGAGAAATCTTTGGAAGGAGAGAGAGCAAGTGGAGGGCCAGGGGCCACACCATGTGCTGGCGCCAGCCTGTGGTGTGCCTGCATGGTGGCCCCCCCTAGGGTGTCCCAGGTGCTTCTCTGCCTCATTTTCGACATAAAATTTTATTATAAATTTTCTGGAATTTGCGAGAAACTTTATTTTCAAGGTATTTTCAGAATTTAATAATTCATTATAAACATGGAAAACAATTATGGAAGGTTGTAAAACAGAACCAAAACCAATTCTACAGAGATTCTAAGACATTTTAATGTGTAAATACCAAGTGAAAACAAAGGTGGAACTGGTGAAAACAAAGTTATGGGTGGTGAAAACAAACATACCATGGTGAAAACAAAGGTAATCATTGTGAAAACAAAAGTATGGATGGTGAAAACAAGGGTATGGATTATGAAAACATATGTAACATGGTGAAAATAAATATGGGTATGGTAAAAACAATGGTGAGCATGGTGAAAACCTAGTGAAAACATTGTTTCCTTCATTACAAATCACTTTGTCAACAAGGTTGATCAAGTCTTGTTACCAAAATCATTTTTATGAAGCAAAAATTTGTATATCACTAAATGATTATGTTACCTCAACTTTGATTGACATAGTACCAATCATAATAATTTCATATTCTTTTGGTGGCTTTGGAATAGGACAATTGAATTCTCCAATCTTGATGGTCTAAATATTTTCAATTGAATTTAGACCATATCTTCTATCAATCTTCTTGGGAAAATAAACAGTGTGCTCTTTATCATTGACATTGAAAGTTACTTTTCCTTGGTTGCAATCAATAACAGCCCCTACAGTGTTAAGAAAAGGTATCCCAAGAATAATGGACATATCATCTTTAGGCATTTCCAACACAACAAAGTCAGTTAATATCAAACAACTAGTAGCCACTTGAACAGGAACATTCTCACATATACTAACAGGAATAGTAGTAGATTTATCAGCCATTTGCAAAGGTTGTAACATCCCAATTTTGCTAAACTAGGCTGTGTGGTGTTGTGTTCATATCATACATGCATGAAAACAAAAGTTTAAACCATGTTGGAACCAATTTAAAACTTGAATTTACATTGGTTTGAGAAAATACCACAAATAGTACTTTAAATGGTTTCCAAAATGTTGTATTGAAAAATATTTCAAATACACCAAAGAAACACATGGTTTTGTTGGAAATTTTACAAGGTTTCCAAAACTCATTTTTGCAAATTTTTCTGTTTGCAAAAAGGTCCTCAAAACATTATTTCTGTTCTGTTTTTAAAGAGAAAAGGACTTCTTTGTAAAATTCAGCAATTTCGGGGGGGTTTTGCCAAATGCACTTTGTCTTCTTCCTTGTTCGGCCAGTAGGCAGCAACTCACTGACGGCGCCTCGAGCCACCTCCTGCTTGCTCCCTCTGTGAGGATAAGGCCGAGGAGAGAAGCCGCGGCCTCCTCTATCTCCTCCTCGCCTCGGAAACCCCTCTCTCTGCCACTCTTCACGCGCAGGAGACCCAAACCCTAACCCTACCGTCGCCCGGCGCCGCTCGCCGCCGGCGATACGGCCGCTCCCGCGCCCCGCCGAGCGTCTCATCGTCACTGCCGCATCCTCCTCGTCCGCCTCGAGCACGTGCAGCAGCCGGAACGCCCGGGAGGGCCCCAATTCCTCGCCGGCCATCCGCCACGGCCGTCGCCGTTTCCTCCTCGCCGGCGTCGATTTCCACCGTCCCTCGCATCGCCGTCGATGCCATCATTCTCACGGCGTCGATTTCATAATGACCCAAATTTCCCTCCAGGGTCTATTTCGGGCAAATTTCAGAGAAACTGCATAACTAACATACGAACCCTAGCAACCCATTGAACCTGTCCAGGGCTTTATTTAAGTGCATTAACTTGCCCATGCATACATGTTGTGCATTGCGTCGATGCCATGTGTTGATTGTTGGTCTTCTTTGTTTCGGTGTTCTTTCCCTCTCGGTAGAACGTGATTCCGAAGAGAAGCCCAGCAGTCCAATGGCGAATACTTGATCTTAACCGACAAGTCAAGCACTTATTCCAGAAGACATCTCTATTGGTTTTCTTATAACCAAGGCAAGCATAACCTATTATCTGCTCATATATGTTTTCGAACAACATTTGATTCTCGTACTTTGCATTCGATTCCAAAGTATTTGATGCTAGTAGATATAGATCACCTATATACTGCATTGCCTCAATATCCTGATCCACTGCTCCTAGCCGCCATAGATTTGCTTGTGCGCATCGCCAAAGCCTCATACCTGCTTCGCTTAGCTTTACATGCTTGTTTACCTCTGCTCCATACGGTTGATGAATCAGAGCTGCGATAACCTAGTATGATATGATGACGTGGTAAGTTGAGCACTGTGTGGTTAACTTGAGTAAGGCTTGGATGGAAGGCCACTTGGGAAGTGGTTGTTCGTTCCGTACTTGCCACCCCTAGGAGTAAGGTCGGACGCAGAAGCCAAGACTGAGCGTACAACCACGCGCGATGGCCATGAGCCTCGCCGACCAACTAACTTAGCTGGCTTTATCCATGAGTCACGTAGTTTGAGATTTCCATTCGGCAACGCAAATAAAACCTTTTAAATGGTTTTGAAAAAAAATGCTCCGCTAGGGCGTGACCGGGGCCAAGTGATGGACGTACACGGATCTTGACCCCGCCTCACAGAGACAGGTGCCGCCAGGAGGATGGCCAACTCCCTGTTGACGGGGTTGCCCTGTCTTGGGTTGACTCATGGATAGGGTCACGTAAGGTAAAGGTCGTAGCCAGCCACCCTCTCCCGCGTTCCATGGAAGAGCGTACATGTGGCGCTAAGAGTCGGATGGTACGTGTGGGTAAAGTGTACCCCCTGCAGGGATAAATCTTTTCGAGAAGCCGTGTCCGCGATTAAGGACGACTTGGTGAAAGTAATTTGGCCATAGATAACCTGAACGTGGCGTAAAAGAAGTTGACAAAGCATGGAGGCAATAGATGAAGGGTGCCTCCTCGGAGACACCGAGAGGGGTGATCCTTATAGCATGTGAGATGCTGGGAATTGATATTGGTGGTTTTAAAAGGTGTTGATTACAGTAGTTGACTAGTTTCCTCATCTGTTTTGAAAATTCTCTATGAGACGTGCTATTCTTCCTCGATTTGGAAAATAAAGATTGCTTTACGCAAATCAGCCTTCATAAAACCCTTTCTGAAGATAGCGGATGTATAATAGGTTAACTAAGTCTTGTTGAGTACCTCCGATACTCAGGTTTGCTTAATTTTGGTTCATGAGAAGATCTTCCATCGGTGGTGATTCAACGTGGACATCGACGAGTAGTTTGGGGTTCCCAGGTAGCAGCCTGGAATCTATGGGCTGGGACGTCGCCTTATGTTGCGGCCTCTTAGGCCTTTTTGGTTCTTGTTGATTAGCAACATAATTTGCCTTCCATTGTCTGATGTAATGTTGGGTCGTGTGACCTCTTCTTGTAAGCTATACTCTGGTAACACCTGTTTAATACAACTTCCATGTCTAGAGTGTTGCTTTGATCGGTTGTTTTTTTCGAGCTCATTGTTATACAGTTTTGGCTATTCCTGTATAGTTGTCGCATTCGAGGGGTTGTGGAGCCGATGATCCATGTCCGTGCCCACCTGCCGATGTGATTCGGCCTGGGGCGAGGTAACCCCAGTAACCCTCGATTGTTGTTGCACTTTCTGGACACATAGCAGCTCTATATAACTTTGGTCCCGTTCCTTCAGTTTCATCCGACTCGTGGATGCTTGGGTATGCGTAATTGGTTATGACTAGCATGGATACAAGGAGTAGTAGACCGGGGATCCGGACTACGTGCCGATGAATCCGGTCTGCCTGCCGTTGCTTGTTGCAGCCGGGGCTGGTAACCCTGAAGCCCTTGTGAGTCCATGGCTAGGAGCACATAACAGTATGTATATCTCTGGGTCCGGGGTCTGACAAGTCATGGTATCAGAGCAGGACTGCCTGTAGGAAAACCTTATTGCTTGGTCGATGTTGAGTCTAGTGTTTGTGAAAACTACTTTGAAACTTCAAATGAATTGTGAAAATATTCTTAGGATTCTTTTTACTCCTTATATGGTATCGCTCTAACTCTGGGTCACCTTACCTGTTTTGATTTGAAAAGGTTTTGCTATCTCTTCTAGTCATTCAAAATCTAGGTGCCTTCTTTGGCAATGACGTCTTCTACCCAAGCTAACCTAGTGTTAAAGTTTCTAGAGTCGTGTGAGTTCCATGTTCCGTTATCTCTTAAACTGGGAGATTTCCTTTCCATCCTAATCCCTCAAAGTTGTGTGGGTTCCACATACTCTGGTTCTAAAGTCTCAAAATCCTGAACCTCGAGATTTCCTTTCCATCTCGAATGTGTCTGTTATCCTCTACTCAAAGTTCTTCCGGAGCTATCTCTGTCTTCTGAAAGATACCTCGTGATTGCTAATTATAGTGTCCTTTGTGGCACTCATATAGTAGTTACTCCTTTTGTTGAGTTTTCAACCTTGGACTTGAACCGAACGTCCTAGAATGTGCTGAATTGCAGTGGGTTGAATTGTGTGGTTTCATAACCATGTGATGCTCATGCCATTAGTACAGGATGCTGACCTTTAACCCAAGTTCTGTTCCTTTGGATCCTGAGGAATCCTTTTTACCACAGGGTGGCTAGGTAATCTCAACTCCAATAGCCATAGGTTTCCTCTTGGAATCAGAAGGATCGCAACAAGAGTGATCATCATGAGTTCCACATCTTTCTTCTTGATTCAGCTATACCAATATTTTTGCATGGGTTTTACAAATGAGTATTATTCTGTGCAACCAACGTGATCTTAGGTTCTCTCCTCAGCATGATTCTACTTTCCAGTTGCTCTCAAAATCCCATTCGTTGTTTTGGACACCAACTTGCGTAAGTGTGTTGGAGTTTTCCAACACATCTGCTCCTGTGTTCCGTCAGAACCTTCCACCTTGGAATGTAAGGAGAAACAAACTGCAGTGCCTCGTTCATATTAAGGACCAGGTCAAAGTTTTGTAATCCGCAGAGTAGAGAAGTTCCATCAACTTCTACTCTGTTCTACCTTCGAGTATCACACTCTTACGTATCAAGAGGCTATGTTCAATTTCATGGCCTTAGTGATGAAGTGATGCTCTCACAAGTCCTCACTCCCCCTTCCTCGAAGCTTGAATGCATGAGAATGATGGGTCAACTCATCGACATGTGTATCAGCTATTCCTAGCAATTCTTATTGCTTTGAAAAGTCTAAGAAACATATGTATCCTTCTAAGCTATTGGTCACCCGATCTCTGTTTCAAGTTGACTGTGTTACCAAATCCGTTCATTCCGATGCACATTCCTGGTCAGAGAGTTGGGTTCGTACCAAAGCTCTCAAGATCGTATCGATTGCTTTGAAAAGCAAGATTCCTTCCGAACTCCAAGACATACCGGTAGGTTGTGATATTCTAGTTGTCATTCTAGAAGTATCACTAGGTTTTACCTGACCGTGATGTCTAAACCAGGAGTAGTTTGACTACTTCTTTCTCCAAGGAACCCTGCTGGATATCCTGGACTAGTTGGTTGAGCTTAAACAACAACTTGGAGAGTTGAAAGGCAAAAGCTCCGCCTAACTTGATCCTTTGTTAAGGGATGTCTAGTTCCTTCTGTGTTGAAGCACGATAGTATCTCTCCAGTGGACATGCTATCATCCTACCTTGGTTTGATTTGGGCTATCGTAAAATCGAGAAAAGATCCAAGGACTATCTGGATGGTGTTTCACTCATGGTGTTTTCCCCGAGTATACCTTCATGTCCCTTGGTCTGACCAATATTCTGCCTTGTTCATATATCACATGAATACCTCTGCTTGGGGTACCTTGATAAGCGTGTTTTCGAGCCCATCGATGACATTCCTATTTCTCCAAGTTGCAAGAGGTTCATGTTGAGAAGTTGGCATTAATATTGGAAACTTTCGAGAACCAACTTTGTGTTATCACAAAGTTGTGTTCTGGATGTTCGAAGTGGCTTACTCCAGTCCATGTGCTTATGGTGAAAGTTGTTTCCATGGATCCGAGTATAGTTTCCTTGTTCCTTCGGGAATAATCCCAAGTCGGTCATGCATGTGTGGACTATCCTTGAGATGGTAGGTTGTTACCTCCATTTGTTTGAAGAAGTTGCATCCACACCCAAGCCACTGACTGATCGTTCGTGAAAGAGATTAAGTCCAAGAACTTTGTTATCTTCGTTATCATCTTCCCAACAAGACTCCGATGTATTCTTTTGCAAGTAGTTCATGTAGGTGCAACCGTCTTTCGCAAGTTGCTAATACATGAGTCATGCAATCTCGCTCATCTTCTTGAGCGTGGCATCATAGTCTATATCTTGAGAATCCAGTAATGTGTATCGTTGGTAACCGGTGCAATCTCTTCGTTCAAACATACCGAGTCTGAGTTATCCTTCCACTAATCAGAGCTGAATCTCAAGCAACAATGATGGTTGGTGTTTCCTCAAGGGTATTGGATTAGGTCCATTTGAAATTACGGCATGGTTGATGTTGTGGTTGACACAATTAGCCGGAAGGTCTAATGTCAGATTCCCTTGAATTCGTAAGAACAACCACTCCCCGTGAGAATTCTTGTGCGGCTCGTTCTCAACAAGTTTTCCCTCCCCGTTTTCCCAAACTTCAGTCCTACATCCATTTCATTACCTATAGAAGGCTTGTCATGAGCCTGCTGTCGGTACCTAGAACATCCAGGAGAACTCAGAAGTTGTATGTCCAATATCTCTCCGTTGAACCTCCAAAACCTTTGTTCTAGTAGAAACAGGTTCATCATGAAATCATCTCGTGGTGTTTCGTAACCACCATTTATCAGTTCCCTTCTTCAAGTAGTTTGTACTTGAAGTTCTGTTCATCACACACATTGTGTGAATTTGTCAGTCACTTCAGCCATGTGATCTTAATCATGTGGTAAACGTATTGCTACGTCAAATCCACCATAGGAAAAAGATTCCCTATTTTCTTAAGTTGTTTGAATCCCTCTTTGGTTAACCATCCTTATGGTGTGACCGAAAGTTCCTCCTTAACTAAAGTGTTCCAACATCTTCTGGTTACTCATATTCTGTCGTGAAGTAACATCATGATCTTTGACAAAGATTTCGACAAAATTTGACGGAATGAAAGTTCCGTTATCTTTCGTGTCCACTCTGAAGAGTGAACATGATCATGTATCAAATTCTCTCTGACGCACGATTACAGTGTTTTCTCGTGTTTTTCCTCGTCTGTGGATATTATGTTTTGGTATCCAAGACAATCCTTTCCATCTTGGTAATCTATTTTGAAGAAACCTTGAATGTCATCAGTTGTCCAACCTATCTTTTCCAAAAGGATTTAAAGTCTTGTGCAAAGCTCATATTCTAAACCCTTTCAAGAACCATCGTCCATAAACTTGAAACCATCTTCTATTCACTGTGCCACCTTGATGTGTTTCATGCCTGTTAACTCAAAAGTTCTTTATGAACATTCTTGTCAGGAGTTACCCATGAGATACTCGATCTTCGTGAAGATCATTTCCTAAGAGTTTCCCTCTTACCTAAGGTGTATCCGTTCAATACTTCAAGATGCTACGGATCAACCTCTTCGAGAAAAGAACCGTAAGGTTCGAGAAGATCATTCAAAACCGGTGTTCCTTCTTTCTTCTCCTTCGGGAATCTCGGGACGAGATTCTTGTAAGGGGGGTAGATTTGTAACATCCCAATTTTGCTAAACTAGGGTGTGTGGTGTTGTGTTCATATCATACATGCATGAAAACAAAAATTTAAACCATGTTTGAACCAATTTAAAACTTGAATTTACATTGGTTTGAGAAAATACCACAAATAGTACTTTAAATGGTTTCCAAAATGTTGTATTGAAAAATATTTCAAATACACCAAAGAAACACATGGTTTTGTTGGAAATTTTACAAGGTTTCCAAAACTCATTTTTGCAAATTTTTCTGTTTGCAAAAAGGTCCTCAAAACATTATTTCTGTTCTGTTTTTAAAGAGAAAAGGACTTCTTTGTAAAATTCAGCAATTTCCGGGGGTTTTCGCAAAATGCACTTTGTCTTCTTCCTCCTTCGGCCAGTAGGCAGCAACTCACCGACGGCGCCTCGAGCCACCTCCTGCTTGCTCCCTGTGTGAGGATAAGGCCGAGGAGAGAAGCCGCGACCTCCTCTATCTCCTCCTCGCCTCAGAAACCCCTCTCTCTGCCACTCTTCACACGTAGGAGACCCAAACCCTAACCCTACCGTCTCCCGGCGCCGCTCGCCGCCGGCGATACGGTCGCTCCCGCGCCCCGCCGAGCTTCTCATCGTCACCGCCGCATCCTCCTCGTCCGCCTCGAGCACGTGCAGCATCCGGAACGCCCGGGAGGGCCCCACTTCCTCGTCGGCCATCCGCCACGGCCGCCGCCGTTTCCTCCTCGCCGGCGTCGACTTCCGCCGTCCCTCGCATCGCTGTCGATGCCATCATGCTCACGGTGAGCTCCTGAGCACTCTGGTGCCCTCCAATCGCTCCCTCCCCCTCTAGTTCCTCTCCCCGTCGAGCTCCGCCGCCCGCCGCCGTGCCAATGGTCGCCGGCGGCCATTCCGGCGACCATTTAGTCACCGGTTGGTACCCTTCCACCCCCCACGAGCTTCTCTCCCTCGTGGTATGCTTTGATTCGCGATTTGCGTGGGAAATCGCCGGATTGCGAGTTCATCTGTGAAGATCAGAGGAGCTGACGTCACCTCTGCGTCATGCTGATGTCATATCCGTGTTTTACTATTTCCAGAAAATGGTTACTAATTATAGAAAATGAATTAAATTTAGATAATTAATAACTTCTGTTTTACTAATCAGAAAAATGTGTTCAAGATACTAAAATGTTCATAAAAAATGTAAGCTACCCAAAAATGTCACTTTCATAAATGTTTGACACACTTCATTTTTGGCCTTTATTTAATGTTGTTTAATCATTTAAAAATAGAAAAATAAGTTTTTATTCAATAAAATGAGAAAATTAAAAGTTATATACCAAATTGCTCAAAATGACATATGCAGCCTGTTTATGGTGTTTTTAAACCTATTTGAGTTATTAAAATTGCACTCACTTCCATAATGACCCGAATTGCCCTCCGGGGTCTATTTCGGGCAAATTTCAGAGAAACTGCATAACTAACATACGAACCCTAGCAACCCATTGAACCTGTCTAGGGATTTATTTCAGTGCATTAACTTGCCCATGCATACATGTTTGAGATTTCCATTCGGCAACGCAAATAAAACCTTTTAAACGGTTTTGAGAAAAATGCTCCGCTAGGGCGTGACCGGGGCCAAGTGATGGACGTACACGGATCTTGACCCCGCCTCACAGAGACAGGTGCCATCAGGAGGATGGCCAACTCCCTATTGACGGGGTGGCCCTGTCTTGGGTTGACTCATGGATACGGTCAGGTAAGGTAAAGGTCGTGGCCAGCCACCCTCTGCCGCGTTCCACGGAAGAGCGTACATGTGGTGCTAAGAGTCGGATGGTACGTGTGGGTAAAGTGTACCCCCTGCAGGGATAAATCTTTTCGAGAAGCCGTGTCCGCGGTTAAGGACGACTTGGTGAAAGTAATTTGGCCATAGATAACCTGAACGTGGCGTAAAAGATGTTGACAAAGCATGGAGACAATAGATGAAGGGTGCCTCCTCGGAGATGTCGAGAGGGGTGATCCTTGTAGCATGTGAGATGCTGGGAATTGATATTGGTGGTTTTAAAAGATGTTGATTAAAGTAGTTGACTAGTTTCCTCATCTGTTTTGAAAATTCTCTATGAGACGTGCTATTCTTCCTCGATTTGGAAAATAAAGATTGCTTTACGCGAATCAGCCTTCATAAAACCCTTTCTGAAGATAGCAGATATATAATAGGTTAACTAAGTCTTGTTGAGTACCTCCCGTACTCAGGTTTGCTTAATTTTTGTTCAGGAGAAGATCTTCCATCGGTGGTGATTCAACGTGGACATCGACGAGTAGTTTGGGGTTCCCAGGTAGCAGCCTGGAATCTATGGGCTGGGACGTCGCCTTATGTTGCGGCCTCTTAGGCCTTTTTGGTTCTTGTTTATTAGCAACATAATTTGCCTTCCGTTGTCTGATGTAATTTTGGGTCGTGTGACCTCTGCTTGTAAGCTATACTCTGGTAACACCTATTTAATACAACTTCCATGTCTAGAGTGTTGCTTTGATCGGTTGTTGGTTTCGAGCTCATTGTTATACAGTTTTGGCTATGCCTGCATAGTTGTCGCAGTCGAGGGGTTGTGGAGCCGATAATCCATGTCCGAGCCCGCCTGCCGATGTGATTCGGCCTGGGGCGAGGTAGCCCCAGTAACCCTCGATTGTTGTTCCACTTTCTGGACACATAGCAGCTCTGTATAACTTTGGTCCCGTTCCTTCAGTTTCATCCGACTCGTGGACGCTTGGGTATGCGTAATTGGTTATGACTAGCATGGATACGAGGAGTAGTAGACCGGGGATCCGGACTACGTGCCGATGAATCCGGTCTGCCTGCCGTTGTTTGTTGCAACCGGGGCTGGTAACCCTGAAGCACTTGTGAGTCCATGGCTAGGAGCACATAGCAGTATGTATATCTCTAGTTCCGGGGTCTGACAATGATATATCAGTGTGTATCAATTTTTACAAAGAGAGTCTCTTATAAATAGAGAAATGCATAGCACTAACTCCTGCTCCATAGTCACATAGAGCAGTTCTAACATAATCATTTTTAATGGAACAAGGAATAGTGGGTATACCAGGATCTCCAAGCTTCTTTGGGACCTTACCATTAAAAGAGTAATTAGCAAGCATAGTGGAAATTTCCTCATTAGGAATTTTCCTTTTATTAGAGACAATATATTTCATGTATTTCAAATAAGGAGGTAGTTTAATAGCATCAGTCAAAGGAATTTGCAAAAATAAGGGTTTCATCCACTCACAGAATTTATTATAATGTTCTTCTTCCTTTGATTTATGTTTCTTATTATGAAAAAGCATTGGTTTTTGTACCCATGGTTCTCTTTCTTTACCATGTTTATTAGCAATGAAATCTTCCTTAGTGTACTTTGCAGTTTTAGTTTGCTTATTAGGTTCAACTTCAGGTTCTTCTTTATCAGAAGCATCACTTTTATCATTACCACTTTCAGTTTCAGCATCAGAAATAGATATAATATTATGATTTTTAGTAGGTTCAGGTGATTCTACAACAGTTTTATGTTTCTTCTTCTTTTTCTTAGAAGGAGTAATGTTGTTTTTATGTTTTTGAGAATCTTATTCAATTCTTTTAGGATGACCATCAGGATACAAGGGATCCTGAGTAGAAACACCACTTCTAGTAATTATTTCATAAACATGTTTTTATCTAGAAGCATTAGCTAGCAAATCTTTTCGCACTTTAGTAAGTTGATCAATTTGAGTTTGAACCATATGAAAAGGTTTACCAAGCATTTTAACATCATTCGAGGTTCTCTCAATAATACCATGCAAATTATCAATAGCCCTAGAGTTTTCCATTAGATGATTCTGCATTCTCATATTAAAATTATCTTGCTTAACAACATAATTATCAAATTCATCTAAGCATTGATCATGTGGTTTAGAATTGGGAATATCTCTACTATCAAAATACTGCAGGGAGTGTACCTCAACTGTGGATGGTTGAGGAATTGGCTTACATAATTCTTCTATAGGAGGTAAATTCTTCACATCTTCAGATTTAATACCCCTCTCTTTAAGAGATTTCTTGGCTTTCTTCATCACTTCATCATTTAATTCAATCATTCCCCTCTTCTTGGGTGTTGGCAGAAGTGTTGGTATAGGTGTTGGTGTAGGCTCAGGTATAGTCCAATCATCATGGTTCTTTCTTATATTAGCAAGTAATTCCTCAGCTTCTTCTGGAGTTCTTTTTTCGTGAAAACACAACAAGCACAACTATCCAAGTATGTACTACATTCAACAGTTAGTCCATTATAAAATATATCTAAGAGTTCATTTTTAGGTAATGGATTTCCAGGACTAGCTCTTATTAAAGAACAAAACCTTGACCAAGATTTAGGTAATTTTTCTTCTTATATTTGTTTAAAATTAAAGATTCTTTGCACATCAACATATTGAGCACTAGTAGGAAAATATTTCTGGAAGAAAGCATTAGCCAAACCAATAGGACTAGTAATAGATCCAAGTGTCAAATTCTTAAACCAAGTTTTAGCTTCATCTTTAAATGAGAAAGGAAAAATCTTAGCAACAAAATAAGTAGATTTCTTAATATCATCAGAAAATAAACTACTCAAAGATGAGAGCTCATTCATATGTTCCATAGCACTTTCATTTTCAGTACCACAAAAAGGTGTTTTCTCAACAATAGATATGTAATATAAATCTAGAGAGAAATCATAATCCTTATCCTTAATGTATATAGGAGATGTGGCAAATCTAGCATCAGGAATAGATTTATATTTAATAGCATGTCTTGCAAGAATACTCTTAAGATCACTTGCACTAGTAGTAGCTTGAACTTCCTCAATAAAGTCATCATTAAGTTCAATATAGGTTTCATCAAGATCATCAATAAACTCAGGTGAATTAATAGGTGTACTAGCATTTTTTACAGGAATTTTAGCATTTTAAATTTGTTTGGATTTAGCAATTGTAGCATCTAGGAAAGGACCTAGTGAACCAGTGTCATCAAGCAGAGTAGAAGCATCATCAAAAGTATCAGAAGCATTTCCAGACTCGGCAGAAGTAACACTGTGTGTAGCATGTGGTGGTGTAAGAAGCTTATTCGTAACATATGGTGAATCAAGAGCAACAAAGGTGTCCAGAGTTGTACCTCTCCTTGTAGTGGATGGTAATATGGGGACCTTCCCATCACGAGTTTTTCCCATGATGAAAAGCTTGCAGCGAACAATATCACAATCAAGTGAGAAAATAAATAAAGCTATGCTCCCCGACAACGGCGCCAGAAAATAGTCTTGATAACCCACAAGTATAGGGGATCGCAATAGTCTTCGAGGGAAGTAAAACCCAAATTTATTGATTCCACCCAAGGGGAGCCAAAGAATATTTATAAGCCTTAACATATGAGTTGTCAATTCAGCTACACCTGCAAGTAGACTTGCTCACAATAATTTATCAGTGGTAACAATTTTATAGCAGCAGTAGTAGTGAAATAACAGCAGGAGTAAAATAGTAACAACAGTAGCAATCGTGAAAAACAAACAATATTAAAGTACCGTAGGAATAGGGAATGGATGAACGAGTGTTGCATGGATAAGATAGTTCATGTAATAATAATAATGTGGACATTGCAGATAGATAATAATAAAGCATCCAAGTTCGAGGCAAACCATAGGCATGTGTTCCAATATAGTCATACGTGCTCGCAATGAGAAACTTGCACAACATATTTTGTCCTACCAGCCCGTTTGCAGCGAGGCCTCAAGGGAAACTACTGGTAATTAAGGTCCTCCTTTTAATAAATCACCGGAGCAAAGCATTAACACTCCATGAACGCATGTGATCCTCACATCGCAGCCAGCCCCTCCGGTTGTCCTAATTGTTGTCACTTTGGGGCCTCGGGTTCCAGACAACGACATGTGTAACAAACTTGCAGATATGATCAAGAAACATAATTATACTCATGAAACAATAACATGATCAGATCTGAGATCATGGCACCCAGTCCCTAGTGACAAGCATCAAGCATAACAAGTTGCAACAACGGTAAAAAGTACTAACAATCCATACTAGGCACTATGCCCTAACAATCTGACATTATTACATGAACGATCTCATCCAATCCCTTCCATCCCTCCCAGCCTAAAGTGGGGATTACACACACATGGACAAGGGAATCATGGATGATTGATGGAGAAGTTGTGGCAGTGACGATGGTGATGTTCTCCTTCGAATCCCCGTCCCGGCAGGGTGCTAGAACAGGAACTTCTGATCCCCGAATTGGGTTTCGAGGTGGCAGCGGCGCTCGGTTGTGTTTCTCTGGAATATGACGACCCCCTGTTATTTTAGGGTTGAAGGGGTTATGTAGTCGAAAGGGGATCCCGAGGGGGTGCGTGGGGCCCCCACACCACCTGGTGGCGCGGCCTAGGGGGTGGGCGCGCCCAGGGGTGGTGTAGGCCCCTTCTTGCCCCCCTCCGAGTCTCCTTCTGGCTCCGGGGGTCTTCGGGTGAAATAAGGTCTTTGGCATCTTTTCTAGGCAATTTCCTGAATGTTGGTTTTTCTGCACAAAAACGAGACACCAGGGTAATTCTGCGGAAAACAGCGTTAGTCTGTGTTAGTTGCATCCAAAACTCACAAGTTTAGAAGAAAACAATAGCAAAAGTGTTCGAAAAAGGAGATACGTTTCGACGTATCATGCCACAGAGCTAGTTTCTGTTTTCTGTTGTTTTTTGTTTCAGAAAAGTTGTTCTGGAAATATTCTCCGAATTGGACGATTCAAAAACCGGGGGTCTTAGAAATCTGTCACGCACACGGAGTCGGAAGGACACCCGGAGGGGGTCCACAGGGCCCCACACCATAGGGCCGCGCCCCCCGACCGCGCCAGGGGGTGGTGTGGGCCCCTTGGCCGCCCAACGACGTTGCCCTTTCGCCTATGTATACCCGACGGGAGGTTAACCCTAAAAAGATCCACCTTTTCCACGAAAAAGACCCGAGGCCGCCGTCATCATCAACCCTAGTTCGGGAGGATTCTGGAGCTCTCCCTGGCACCCTGCCGGGAGGGTAAATCATCACCAGAGGGCTCTACACCACCATGCCCGCCTCCGGAATGATGTGTGAGTAGTTCATCCTTGGACTAAAGGTCCATAGCAGTAGCTAGATGGTTGTTCTCTACTCTTTATGCCTCATGTTTAGATCTTGTGGGCTGCCCTACATGATCAAGATCATCTTATTGTAATGTTACATGTTGTGTTTGCTGGGATCCGAAGAATATTGAATGCTATGTCTCTTGATTATCAATCTATCATGTTCTTTTCATGTGTATGTTGTTTATGATTTTGCATGCTCTTCGTTATTAGTAGATGATCTGGCCTAGTAGATGCAAGTAACTCCAAGAGGGAGTATTTATGCTCGATAATGCGTTCATGCCTCCCTCTAACTCATGCTCGAGTGACAGAAACGTAACGGGTGGGGGATGTGTTGTTGGCACTAGGGAGAAACAACGATGTTTACATTGTTTACATTACACACTTTGCTTAATGCAATTATATGTTGCTTGCAACTTAATACGCAAGGATTGCTCGGATGACATTCAGAGGGTGGATTACTAGTCATAGATGCAGTTGGATAACGGCCCATGTATTTTGTTGTAATGCCCGCATGAATCACATAGTAATCATCATGTCATGCATATGCACTATGGAGCAGCCTTTATATCTGTCAATTGCTTAGCTGTAATTTGTTCACCACACATGTTATTTATCTTTTATGGAGAGACACCACTAGTGAACTGTGGACCCCGGTCCATTTTCCTCATACTGATAATATAACCACTGCAATCACTGTTTTCACACTGCTACTATTGTTTTCGTAATGGTTCCTACTGTTTTCCACACCATACGTTTAACCTCTTTGTTTTCAGAAAAACCGGTGAGATTGACAACCTCACTGCTTCGTTGGGGCAAAGTGAAATGATTGTGTTGTGTAGGTTCAACGTTGCTTCTGAACCGGTAGTGCGCCCTGCCACCTCAGCTGCATCAATATTTAGAAGTTATTTCTTTCTCCTACTGGTCAATTCAACCTTGGTTTCTTTCTGAGGGAAACATGCTTCTGCACTCCTCATACCTTCCTCTTGGGGTCTCCCAACGAACGTGTGTTCACACGCATCAGAAACTTGTGGCAAAATTACCAGCAAACATTCAGAGGTGATGTTTTGAAGAACCAATTGTGGACAATAGCAAGAAGCAGCACGGTAACAAGGTATGAGGTGCACATGGAAGGTATGAAGGCACTCAATCCAGATTCTCATGCTTGGCTACATGATATGGATCCAAAAACTTGGGTTAGGGCATTTCAGATTGACTTTCCCAACTGTGACATCCTTCTCAACAACAGTTCTAAAGTTTTCAACAAGTAAGAATCATTCTTACTTGAGATACCTTCCTGTGAAAGTTTTATGCATTATTATGTACCTGACATCATTTATGTTGCGCCAAACATATACATTCTTGAGGCTAGGGAGCTCCCTGTGCTATCCATGCTAGAGAAGGTGAAGTCCCAGCTAAAGGTTAGGCATTACAACAAACAAAATGAGCAGGCTAACTGGACTAGACCTGTCTGCCCTAAGATTAGGAAGAAAGTGGACAAGAATGTTGAGTTGGCAAACAACTACTTTACTAATGGAGAAGTTGATGGATTCTTTAGTGTTTTATAGTTGCTTGGCTCAACTCCAGTGGATTACATTGTTGATCTCAAGAGTAAAATATGCAGCTGCAACAGATGGACAAAAACTGGCATCCCATGCTCACATGTCATCTCTTGTTTAAGGAATGAGATGATTGATCCCCTAACTTTCGTTGACAAGTGCTACTCAGTGGAGATGAAAAAAAAGCATATGCTCACATTGTGTACCCCTGCAAAGATAGATCTAAGTGCCAGAAGATGAATCTCACTCCTATTCTTCTTCCTGCCTACCAAAAACATGGTTGAGGGCCTACCAAGAAGGGAAGGAGGGCACCTGGTGAGGTTGATGCAAGAGGAGGTGGGAAAAATGTCAAGGCATGGTGTTATCATGCATTGCAGCTACTGTGGAGGCCCTGACCATAACAGGAATGGATGCTACTGGTTGAAGAATGAACTGCCCCCATCCACTGCAGCCGAGATAAACATGACATGTCCCATTGCAACAAGTGCACCAGAGGTGAATATGACTCCTCCTCAACTAACACATGTGCAACTCCTTTACTGAAATATCATCTTATCTGCAGCATACTTTACTACAACATTTTGTACTAAAACTTCATCTTATCTACAACAGGAGCAAGAAGAGGTAGGAAGCAGTTCACAAGCAAGAACAGGACCTAACCTTGTTGATACGATGGCCCAACGGTAATGTCTTATTCACAAGCCCCCTCCCTCTTCTGTCTTGCTCAACTACTAAGCTATGTTAAATAAACAATTGCAGAGACCAATTGTAAGAAACATGGAAGCAGAGCCTGTTCCCCACTCATCTTTCTTAACAACTGCTCAGAACTTGATCAATCAGCCAATGCCAAGAGCTAACACAGTTATGCCCAATGATCTAACTCAGCAGTTACTGGCCGTACAAGCAGAGAAGAACAGAGCCCTAGAGGACCGGAAGATAGCAATTCTGGAGGCTAGATACACAACATAATTGCAGAAACAAGAGGAACAAGCTAAGAACAAACTAGAGGTTAAGAAAAAAGCAGAGGAGCTAGCACAAGCTAAGGCAGTTGAACTTGTAGCTAACAAAGAGAAGAAGAGAGAACATATTGCAATCAACAGACAAGCTAAGTTAGAGGCTAAGAAGATATGTGCACATCTCACCAAAGAAAGTGATAAGAAAAGAAAAGAGGCATCCGAGAAGAAGCTAGTTGAAAAGAAACTTGCAGCTGAGAAAAAACTTGCTGAGAAGAAGCTTGAAGCTGAGAAAAGACAAGCATAGGCTAGGAAGATATGTGTCTGTTGCCATCATAAACCTGTTATCTATGTTGCCAGGAATAAACATGTTATCTAGCTATTCTAACTATCCAAATGTCATCAGTGTAGTAATATATAGCTATTTTGTCCCAGCATAAACCTGTTGTCTATGTTATCTATCTATTCTAGCTCGCAACCAAATGACAATGAACCAAATGGCATATCACAATCAAATGACAGTGAAACAAATTACACACAAGATTTATAACACTCAATAAGACACAAATATAGATAATTCATCTGAAATATTGGTTCAATCTCATTAGATTGACACAGCCTGATCATCTTGACAACATTTGACTGGAAACATTGGTTCATTACATTGACATAGACCATAGCAGTGCCAAGTTCAGTAAATTTCACTTACACATGTTGCCAACATTGGTCACCACCAAAACAACAGCTACACCTAAACCAACTACAGAGAACCCAAAAGGACATCTACATAATCATGCCTTCGTCCACCATCTTCACTTCATCTTCTTTGTACCATCTTACTTCATCTTCATCAGGACCACAACACATAGCACAAACAACAGACACAACAGCCCAATCATGATCTTCAGAACAAACTCTACATCCCTCACTGCAGTTGCAACAACACCTATCTTCTGCAGAAGCAACTCATCCCTAACAGTTGTTGGCCCTTCTCTAGTTACTGCCTCCTCTTCCATCCTAAGCTCCGGTCCCTCCCTTCTATCTTCAGCCCAACCAATCGCATCGACTACAGCATCTCCAGTGAGGAGATTGTTGTCAACCAAGTAAATAATATACTCCCTCTCCCAGTGCCAGAAATTGCATCCGTGTTGCTCGAATCAAAGCAAAGAAGAAAGAAGAAAGATGACAACTTTGCACTGACAGATTCAACATCTCAAATCAGAAAAAAAATCGGAGACCAAGATCCAGAAATCCAAGAGATATGCATTGTGGGTCAAACGCTTACCCCATGCTTCACGCATTTGTAGAACGTCCAGTTGTCGTGCGCTCCCGTCTACGACACGTACAACTTCACCTTCCTCTGGCAGCCCAGGCAACCGATCAGAGGGATGTACGGACCATGGCGGCGGAACAAATTGCTGCTGGAGGTTCCGCTTGCCATGCCGACGGTGGCAGCGGAACAACCTGCGAGACTTGCACCGGTGACGAGCGTTCTAGGATTCAACATCGGAGTGGGGAATTTAGGGATTTGGGGGAGAGGGGAAATTTCATCGCCGCGCGTTGCTTATGGGCTGCTGGTCATTTTTCACTTACACCCCTAGGTATTCAGACACACAACGGCCGCCATGCGACACCAGTGCTGACAGATGGGGCCCCAGGTGCCACGGTGGCCAAAACTGCGCCTCAATGTGCACAATGACCATAAATAATTGCCACCGTTGTCTTCAGTAACCTTCATAGAGTATTCCGTAAGTACGATGACCAACCTATCGTCGACTAATAAGTACAGGTACTGATGGTGCATTTTACTCCAGGTACAATAAGGTGACATGGGCGGGATATAAGAGTCGCCACATCAGATTTTTGCTTAGGTGAAGGTGAGAGAAGAGGAGAGAGAAGAAAACCGGGCTACAAACTTGTAGCCATCTCTTGCACATGCTCCAACATACTTTGTGAGACAACAAGTGGGCCAACATACTAATGATATAGTAAGAAACAATGGCTAGCTAATGTATGAGTAAGATATTAGATGGCTATATGGCAAACTTATATAGTCAGATGTTGGCTATATTATTAACCATGATCTTACACGGTTCCACTCCTCATCACAAGAGCATCATGCCTTGGAACAAACGCAAGATTTTCAGAGCAACTCTAGCTTACTCTCCGAAAGAACCCGAACCAAACATGTCAGTTTAGAGACCGGAATGGTAAAAAGCAACTCTACCAGACTCACAAAACCGCCTCTAAAACAATTTACGGTGCGGTGCTGTTGTATAACCCCCCTTTCGTCCATAAATATAGCAGTCAAGTGGGGAAATATACACCGCACTCCGTCAACAACTCAACACCACTAGCACTGTGTAGTGGCATGAACGGCGGCATGTCACTCTATTCTGTGGGAATGGCAGATCATGGAATAGATGTCGGGCATAGTCATTGGTCTGGTGGAATGGTGGATGAGCTGATGCGTACGGAATGTTTGACCCTAAGATGTAGATGCTTTCAGTAGTAAACAATGAACCTATACCTATGTGATAAGATTCGAGAGAGAGAAAACCGTGAGTGAGAGAGAGAGATACAGAGAGTGGGGAGGATACCACCTTCAGATCCTTTTGAAGGCGATGGCGTGGAAGTGGACATGTTGGCGATAGTGACTGTGAGAAGTGGCGGTGGTGCTTCCCGTGCCCAGCGCTAAACCTAGCTCGGATTGGAATATCGGTGGGCTGGTGGCAGCATCGAACCTTGTAAGACGTGCCCCGACTCCACCACTATTAATATAGCCCTGGCACAGGGGCCCACTAACTAGATAAGGGTTGGGTGCCGCCGATCAGGGTGCGTTGACCAGGAGGGGTCCTGCAGGCCATTGGGCCCACGAGGAGATCAATCTAACATTCTCCCCCTTGATATCAACTTTTACTTTTAACTTTACACCTTTTAGTTTTGCTCATTTCATCACATATTGGTACTTAGAGCATGTTGCATCATGACAGCTCAATTGCCAATAAAATCAGACAACTACAATATACCTTCATGTTTTTGAAACAAAAATTGGTCCGTTTCGGGCCTCTGTTGATCTAGGAATCATAGGCTTTCCATTAAACCCATGCCGACTAAGTGTTCCTTGAACATATTGGGGTAAGCCTTTCGTTAGCGGATCCGCAATCATATCCTTTGTCCTTATATGCTCGAGACTTATAGTTTGATCCTGGATTTTATCTTTCGCAACATAATACTTTATTTCTATTGGCTTAGTAGCATCACTCGACTTGTTGTTGTGAGCATAGAATATTGCGGGCTGGTTGTCACAGTACATCTTTAGTGGTTTGTTAAGACAATCTACCACTTTCAAGTCGGGTATAAATTTCTTTAACCATATCGCCTGCCTCTTGGCCTTATAACATGCTATAAATTCTGCATACATCATGGATGCTGCAACTATTGTCAGTTTGGAGCTTCTTCATGAAATAGCCCCTCCAGTGAGAGTGAATATGTATCCCTATGTGGATTTACTATCATCTTTGTCTCTAGCAAAATATGCGTATGAATACACTCTTATCTCAAGGGAATCAGATCTTCTGTATGTTAGCATGAAGTCCTTATTGCCTTGCACATAACGCAATGCTTTCTTTACCATTTTCCAGTGCTCTGAGCATGGATTCTCTTGATATCTACCGAGTACCCCGGTGATAAAAGCTAAGACAGGGCGAGTGCACACTTGTGCATACTATAAGCTTCCAGCAGCCAAAGCATATGGTACTGCTTTCATTTGATCGATCTCGTATTGGTTCTTGGGACATTGGAATTTTCCAAAACTATCTCCCTTCACTATAGGAGCAGGTGTGGTAGTACTCACATGCATATTATAGTTTTTAAGAACCTTCTCAAAATATGCCTTATGCGATAGTCCTAAGACTCCATTCCTTCTATCTCGGTGAATCTCTATTCCCAAAAAATATTATGTTCACCAAGATCCTTCATATCAAAGTTTGAGGATAAGAACTTCTTTGCTTCTCGTAGCAGACCGACATCACTGTTAGCAAGCAAGATATCATCCACATACAAGATTAGGAAAATGTATTTCCCACTTTTGAACTTTGCATAAATGCAATTATCCTCAACATTCTCCTTAAATCCAAAACTCTTTATTGTATCATTAAATTTCAGAAACCACTATCTAGAAGCTTGCTTTAATCCATAGATGGATTTCTCCAGACGACATCCCATATCTTCCTTGCCTTCCATGGTAAAACCCTTTGGTTGTTTCATGTAAACCTTTTCTTTTAAATCCCCATTTAGAACATCCGTCTTTACATCCATTTGATGTAGCTCTAAATCAAAATGTGCAACTAATGCCATAATGATTCGGAAGGAATCCTTACATGAGACTGGAAAAATGTCTCATTGCAATCTACACCTTCTCTTTGTGTAAACCCTTTTGCCACGAGACGTGCTTTATACTTTTCTACACTCGCAGTAGAGTCATATTTTTTTTGTAGACCCTTTTACAACCTACTGTTTTGGCTCCTTTAGGAATATCCTGTAAGTCCTAAACATCGTTGGAACTCATCGATTTCATCTCATCTTACATTGCCTCCACCCACTTTGAGGAGTGACAGCTTCTCATGGCTTCTTCATATGAGGTGGGATCACCTTCTATATAAGTGGTTTCTGTGTTATAAAATTTATAATCACTAGAAATAGCTGATTTTTTTTACGCCTTGAAGACGTTTTAAGGCCTTCATTCTCTGGTTCATGTCGTGACTCAACTTCTGGTACATCCTCTACAAATGGTTGTTGCACCTCTCTTTTTGTCGGGGGGCTACCCCCGGGTGGGGTCATGGAAGGTATAAAATGGTGTCCAAAGAGTGGACTTGGTCAAGGTTGACCGACATAAGGGTATGTCGGTATGCTATTTGTTGTGCATTGTCTTGCAGGAGGAACTCGTCCAGATTATCCTAGTTAACCTTGGAGAAGCCGGGATAGACGAGGTACATCTGATCTCAGATGAGGGTCAATGGTGCAGGTGAATCCCAGATATCACGGAGAGGTACATGCGTGAGGGTTAAACTTACTAAGCGATCATGCACCGGCTGACACGGAGCATACGTAGGAGCAGTGAGTATAGGCGAGGCCACGCCCTGTCTCTCACAGAGGGGACAGAGGAGGCAGCGCGTGACGCTGGTTGGACTTTTGGCCTTTGTCAGCCGTCGTGTGCTACGCCACAATGAACTTCACCTACACCCTGTACTGCATGTCCCTGGCCACCAGTATATAAGGTGGCCAAGCCCTCCTGTGTGAGGGACGATCCTAGAGAGAGATTCATTGCTCATAGTTTCTTACGAGCTCCTTCTTCTTACTCTAGCTAGAACTGCACGAGTAGCAAACCTATAACCCGGATTCCCACATATATAGAGACAGACAAGCAGGAGTAGGGGTCCTACCTCCTCGCGAGGGCCCTGAACCTGGGTAAACCGAGTGTGTGTGCTTTGTGTCTTCAGTGTGCGCTGCTCAGCGCGCTATCCCTCCCCGGATACCAACAACGTCCATTGGCCCCAATTCAATCCATCCTATGACATCTGCCGTGATACCAGCGCCCAGCGTGGGGCCAGCAGCAGCGCTGGCTGGAGTTTCTATTCGGACGGGATCCCTTCTTCCCTCGGGCTAGCGTGTGGTCTGTGGCCTTGTCCATAGATTCGGCTTGCTCAACTTCGTTAGCGACAATGCAGGCGACTTCGGCGGCAGGGCGCTCCCAGCGGGTGGCTTCTTCGTCAGCTTCGGTACTCACCTGGTCTACGTCGCCACCGAGGTCGTCCGCGGGTATCCCGAGAGGGTGCACATGGCCACAGATCCCCCTGCGGTCTGCGTGGTCGGTAACCGACGTATCACTTGCCCCGCGGACTGCATGGAGGTGATGATGACTTCGCTATCTACTGAAGCTGGGAAAGGTGCGGACGGTGAAACCGATGTCGGTGTCAAATCGACTCGGGCGGCGCGCAAGCCAATGGAGATGCCCGAGAATCGGCCGGTTTATGCAGGTTCTTCTACTGAATCTGCAAGGCCAAGTCCTCTTCAGGACGTGATCGAGAAACTGGTTGTGCAGGTGGCTACCGGTACAGATCCGGCACAGGTACAAGCCCAGCTGGAGGAGCAGTGGTAGAACATGCTGAACGAGGCGGTCGAGATGTCCCACCTCAGGCAAGAATTCGACATCGATATTCGTGAGTATAAAAATTCTCATGGTTTTAATCTAGTAGTAGACAACCCTAGTCACATAGATGTTCTGCGTAATCGAGGTAGAGACCTGAAACTGAAATAGTTAGAGATGGTAAATCTAGAACTAGTAGAACTGCTAGTCTTGTGTCGGCTAGTAAACCTAAGTATAGTTCTCCTGCTAAGAATCTTGACCGGTGAGGACCGGGTTAATGAGTTAGTCTTTGTGGCTAACCGGAAAAATGAGGCCTTTCATAAAGCAAATCCGGGTGCAGGTGCATCATAGGTGGTTCACTCGGCCGGTGGCAAATCCGGTGGCCAGGCCTCTTCACCTCATGTTGCTGGAGGACGTGCCCGGAGCGTGAATTTCAGCAGAGACAAGCATATGACACGACGTATGCCGGAAAAATATTAGCCTGTCAAGGCCATGCTGGTCAAGGCGGTCGTGGTGCCAGGTGGGTTCAACCGGCTGGGCATGATCGCAATCGAGATATCCCACCTCGGTATACGGCACCAAACCAAGCTCAGCAGCAGCAAGGTGCCGGGCATGCTATTCAGCATCAGGGAAATATTCCCGTGGACAATCGTATGATGATGGTTACTCATCTATGAATAAATTCGGGTATCCGAGATATGAGCAACTGGTGAATGAGGGGGCACTCGCTGCACAATTGGGACCTCGCGTGCTACCGGCACATGATGGCAGCAACAAGCTTGACAAAATCTATCTGTCTGAGATGCTGGAGGAACAAGGTCCCTCTGGGCCTACGTGTTTTGGACCCTGGATCATGAGGGAGCCACCACTCCCGAAGTTCCAGCTCGCCCGGGGTACAAAGACATATGACGACAGCAACAAGCTAGAGGATTGGCTGACTGACAATGTCACCGCGGTGCATATAGCTGGTGGAAATCACCGCTGGGTGGTGCGGTATGTTCCGCAAATGTTGGCGCGTCCAGCCTGAATCTGGCTGAACAATTTGTCAGAGGACAACATCGATGGCTGGACTTCTCGGAGGCTTTCGTCAGCAACTTCACCAGCACATATAGGAGGCTGAATCGCCCTCAGGAACTCCTAATGTGCCAGCAAAGAGAAGATGAAACTGACCGGGAGTACCTGACAAGATGGAGCACACTGAGGAATTCCTGTGAAGGGGTGATTGAATCGCAATCCATTGCATGGTTTGCCCAAGGGTGCCGACATAGCACCATGCTCTGGCAGAGGTTGCAGAGGGAAATACCGGCTACACTGGCCGGGAAAATCAAGATCGTGGATATGTACGTGTTGGGTGATCCGAGTCAGCCTTTGCTGACCTCGGTGGAACCGAGTAAGAGGTACTCGGGCAATGATGGTGTCGGGTCTTCCAGGCAGCATGACCGTCCAGATTACCGGAACAAAAGAAGAGATGAGCGGCCGGATTTCCGATATGGGTCAAACCATGTTGCTGCGGTTGATCCGGATCAGCCTGATTCCGGCAATAGCCAGCCCCAGAAGAACATCAGACCCAATTGCGGACAGAACCAGAGTAACAAGAAGCAGTGGACGAATCAGAAGAAGCCCTGGGATAATCAGGAGAGATTCATCTTCGAGATGATGAGAGATGGGCCTTGCAGCTATCACACCCAACATCCTAGGAGGCCGGCTAATCACACCACTCGGTAGTGTAGTTGGTACGACTAGATCAAGAGCAAGGGTGGAAATCCTTTACCCCCACCTCCGCCACTCCCGCTTACGGGTTCAAACACTCATATTCTGAATGCGCCCCCTAGGCCCGCGGATAACCGGTGGAGGCTGGAGAATGTGAATCAAGTGGCTCAGGGAGCCAACAACAACTACTATTACTACTACAACAATGCCGGTGGCAGTTGCCGAAATGAGTACCAAGAGCACCACCAGAGTTACATGGTCTTTGTGACTGAGCCCGATGACAAGCAGAGCCAGCATCGACATGCAATGGAGGTCTATGCAGTAATGCCGGCTGTGCTGAAATTCATGTATTGGTCTAAGGAGGAGATCACCTCGAGCTTGGTGGATCATCCCAAGGTCATGCCTAACCGAGGAGGTTATGCACTGGTGGTAGACTCGACATTCATTGGGCCCAACATCAATGTCAAATTCACCCGGGTTCTCATTGATAATGGGAGCAACATCAATATGATATACCGGGATACGATGATCAAGTTGGGTATCCTGAGAACATGATACAGCCTAGTCGGACTACCTTTCATGGTATTGTGCTAGTGTATCTTGTGGACCTATGGACAAAGTATGGGTTGATGTACAGTTTGGCAGCCGAGATAACTGCCGCACTGAGAGCCTGCAGTTTGAGGCAGTTGACCTCGAGAGCCCCTACCATGCCTTACTCGGTAGGCCGACATTGGCCAAGTTCATGGCTTCTACCCATGTGGCCTATCTGAAGATGAAGCTGTCGGGTCCTAATGGTGTGATCACCATCTCCGGTGACTACAAGCGCTCCATGGAGTGTGCCCCGGCTGGCTCTCGTCTGACCGAGTCTCTAGTGATTGCTGCGAAGAAGAAGAGAATACATGAGGTGGTGGCATTGGCCTAGTCTGCATAACTCGGCATGCCGAGTATGACTAACCCGCATCAGAGTTCGACATTCCAGGCCTCCAAGGAGACCAATAAGGCATGTGTTGATGATGCATTCCCGGAACGCGTTGTCATCATTGGTTCCAGGTTAGATGACAAATAGGAAAGCGAGCTCATCCACTTCCTCTGGAAGAATCGGGATATCTTTGCATGGTCGAATCAGGACCTGCCAGGTGTCCCGAGGGATTTGGTTGAGCACTCGCTACATGTGAGACCGGATGCTAAGTTGGTGAAGCAACCTCTACGGTGCTTCGCTGCCGAGAGAAGGAAGGCGATTCGCGACGAGATCGCAAGGCTACTCGCAAGTGGTTTCATCATGGAGGTGCTGCACCCAGACTGGTTATCTAACCCAGTCCTGGTAGAGAAGAAGAAGGATGCCCCAAATGTGGCCATTTTGTGGCGCAAGTGTATTAATTACACAAACCTGAACACGGCATGTCCTAAAGATCCATTCCCCCTGCCTCGGATTGATCCAGTGATCAATTCCATGGCCGGGTGTGAGCTGTTGTCATTTGTAGATGCATATTCTGGTTTCCACCAGATACCTTTGAACCCAGCCAATCAAAGAAAGACTGCTTTTATTACCCCGTACAGGGCTTATTGCTATCGTGTCATGACATTTGGTTTGATAAATGCCGGTGCTACTTATTAGAGATGCATGCAGAAATGCTTGCATAAGCAAATTGGAAAAAATGTGCAGGTATATGTTGATGAGATTGTCATCAAAACCAAGGAAAAGAACACTTTGTTGGATGATCTCTGAGGAACATTTGCAAACCTGAGGAGATTCCGGTTGAATCTGAACTCGGCCAAATGTACATTTGGTGTGGCGGCAAGCAAACTACTCGGTTTCGTCGTGTCTAGCCGGGTATTGAGGCCAAACCATCCAAGATCAGTGCTATAGAGAGCATGACTCTGCCGAGATGTCTCAAGGATGTGCAGAGATTCACTGGCTATCTGGCATCTTTGAGCCAGTTATTGGGAGAATGGGAGAAAAAGCATTTCCCCTATATCAGTTGATGAACAAAATAGACAAATTTGTCTAGACACCTCAGGCTGACTCGGCATTCCATGACTTGAACAAGATGTTGAGTTCTGCACCGATACTGGCCTTGCCACTACCCAAAGAGCCAAGGTTGCTCTATATTGCAACCACTAACCGAGTTGTCAGTGTTGTGGTAGTGGTAGAGCGAGAAGAGGAAGGAAAAACAGTGCAAAGGCCAGTGTACTATCTCAGCGAGGTGATCTCGCTATCAAAGAAGAACTACACCCGCTATCAGAAAGAGACATATGGTATTTACATGGCGGCCAAGAAACTCAAGCATTATTTCCAAGAGCACCCTATGACGGTGGTGAGTGTCGCGCCTATCTCGGAGATCATGGGCAACACGGATGCAAGTGGCCGGGTAGCTAAGTGGGAAATTGAGCTGGCATCTTATACACCAATGTATGCAAGATGAGATTCCATCAAGTCTCAGGTGTTAGCCGACTTCCTGGTTGATTGGGCCGAGATGCATTATGAGCCACCACTACCTGACTCCAATTTTTGGAGAATGCATTTCGATGCCTCCAAGGTGAAAGACGGCCTCGGTGTTGTGCTTACCTCACCCAAGCATGATCACCTGAAATATGTATTGCAAATTCATTTTGCCGCGTACAACAATGTGTCCGAGTATGAGGCTCTGGTCCATGGGCTTAAAGTGGCCAAGGAGACCGGGATTCGCCGAATTGTATGCTATGGTGATTTGGATCTTGTAATTCAGCAAGCCTATGGGAATTGGGATTCTCTGTATGCCAACATGGAATCATATCAGTTTCATGTCCAGAAGATATATGGGTACTTTGATGGGTGCGAGTTTTAACATGTGCACCGGGTAGAGAATGAGGCGACCGACATACTGTCCAAGTTGGGTTCATCCCGACAGGCTATTCCAGCTGGCATCTCCCTGGAACATCTCAGGAAGCCATCCATCAAGCCCTCACATGAATCCGAGTCAACCTTTGTCTCGGTCAATCAAGAATCAGAAGCTATCCTGATGGATGTTGATGTGGGGTGCATCTTGGAGAATTCGGGGACTTCTTCCGAGAACCCGGGGACTGCCCTAGCAAACTCGGGGACTGCTTTGCAGAACCCGCGGACTTATCTGGCTTATCTCCCTATGTCGTATGCATCAATGTTGATTGAAGCTATGGAAATCGACGAGACCATCTTTGCTCCTCACCCAGTGCCGTCATGGGCACAACCGATAATGGCATATATGGTGGATGGTACACTCCCGAGTAATGAGTTCTCGGCAAATACAGACAAGATCCAAGGGCTATACCATCATCAACAACAAGCGGTACAAGAGAAGTGTGACATGCATGCCCCAGTGTTGTGTCAAGCCAGAAGAGGGACAAGAGATCCTCTGAGATATCCATCAAGGAGAATGTGGCCACCATGCATCTTCAAGAGCCCTAGTAAAAAAGGCATTCTGACATGGGTTTTATTGGCTCCATGCTTTGCAGCAAGCTGAAGATATTGTCCAGAAATGCAAGGGATGCCAGAGATATGCCAGCAGGATTCATATGCCGGCTTTAGAACTCAAGACTATTCCTATTATCTGGTCGTTTGCTGTTTGGTGCTTAGACATGGTGGGGCCATTCAAGCCAGCCCGAGGTAACATGACTCACATGTTGGTCTTGGTGGATAAATTCACCAAGTGGATAGAGGTGAAGCCAATCAGAAAATATGATGGACACATAGCTGTGTCATTCTTGAAGGATATAATCCTGAGATATGGCTACCTAGATAGCATCATCTCGGATAATGGAACCAATTTCGCTGAAGGAGCCTTTGCTCGTATATGTAAGGAGAAGAGGACCAGACTCGACCTAGCTTCGGTCGCACATCTAGAATCCAACGGGAAAGTTGAAAGAGCTAATGGGATGGTTTTATCTGGCATAAAGCCATGGTTAATTGAGCCACTGCAGCGAACTCTGGGTTGTTGGCTGGATGACCTACCAGCGGTGCTGTGGAGTCTTAGGACTACCCCGAATCACTCCACTGGTTGTACGCCATTCTTCTTTGTGTATGGAGCAGGAGTGGTTCTGCCAACGGACATAGAGCATGACTCTCCGAGGGCTACTCTGTATACACAGACCGAGACAAAAGAAGCTCGAGAAAATGATGTCGATTTGCTCGAAGGAGCACGAGAGTTGGCATTGTCTAGATTAGTAGTGTATCAGCAAAACCTCCGATGCTATCATAGCCGGAAGGTGAGCCCGCGAGTATTCCGCGAGAGATACATGGTGCTTAGGCTTGTGCAGCGCACAACCGACATGCACAAACTATCTCCTCCTTGGCAAGGGCCATTCATTGTGAGCAAGGCTCTGCACAATGATGCCTACTATCTTATAGATGCCCGGGAACAGGGGAAGACCAAGATGGACAGATCCGGAGAGCAAACTAAATGCCCTTGGAATGTAGCTCTTCTTCGTCCCTTTCACTCTTAAGGGCGCAATGTATGTATCTCTGTACCGAGTTATAAATTGTCGGCACCCCGAGGAGGAACCCGAGGACTGCCTTTGCCTAATCGTTTCTCTGTGTATTTCCTGTATTTACTTCTTGGTCCGTATGTATGTTGGCTATGTCGGAGTTTCGTATGTCGGCCTAGTATTGTTTCGGAACCTAAAAGCCAACTCTTCGACTCAGCTGATGTCCGAAACCCGACTTCATGGATAGCAAGAGAACAAGCTAAAGGTCGCTATACACATGAAAAACGGCTAAGGAAAGAAAAACTGGTGAGTCAACATATATCTGTTATGCCTTTTCGCTAAGTGTCGAATGATTCTAAACCTCATCTCAAAGTTGTGAGTGTTGTAAACTCGGTTTTGAAATATGAAAAAACTTAGTAAGAAAGAAAATTTACTCAGAGAATCGACTTAGGACGATCCGGCATTCAGCCAGTCTCGTTCAAACTGCAAATAATATAGAGTTGGCTAAATCATAAGTATCCATTACATCTGCGCAAGGCATCCCGGGGATTTAACGATCTAAAGTGTTTGTAGTAAAACTAGGCCGCAGTGCGGGAGCTAGAAGGGTCAACCGGAACAACGCTGCTTGAAGTGTCGGCAGGAGGAGTAGGCGTAGTGTCGGCACCGGTCGGGGCAGCTGCGTCGGCAGTAGTCTCAGTCGCGGGGGCAACATCAGACCCGATGTTGGAAGTCGGAGCAGCTTCAGCCTCGATATTCTCATCGACCTCTTCCGAGTCTTCGTCATCCTTAGATTTGTCGTCTTCCTCTTCAGATTCCGTCGGACCCTCAATGAACTTCTGAGTCTCGGCGTATGAGGCAAGCGCATAAGCTGCGTCTTTGCGGCGCTGGACGAGATCCGGGTTTGTTGTCCAGTGGGACCTGATGCGCATAGTCCCGAGGACATCGAGATTTATACCAAGATAGTACGAAGGTTAAAGCCTCGTCGGCTCCGGCTGGGGCGGAATATGCGCGCCACTCTTGAAGCCGTTTCTTGCTCCCCATGAGGAGTTTTGCCAACTCGCTCACCGCTTTTGGCGATTCGCAACCCGGCCAGAGGACGCAGTAGACCCGGATGGCAGCATCAAGCAGATCAAGTCAAATGGTCTTGAGCGGCGAGATCCGTTCCTTCAGTGCCACGAGGTGATCCTCGTGAGTCCACTCCTGCGTGTCAATGGCCCCGGCTTTGGCTCTCCTTTTTTGGGCCCTCCGAATGGACTTAGGGCATCTCCAGCCGTCCCCCCCAGAGCCCCCCCAGGGGGCTTTTTTCGCGGCGGAAGCGACGAATAGCGCCGCTTCTTCACCACTCGCCCCCCAGCGGCCCAAATAGCGCCGTTTCGGCGCTAAATAGCGCCGCGGCACCCAGGCCAAACCCAGCCCGCTGGGTTCGGCCTGGGGGGGCGAAACTGCGCGGCTGCGCGCGTGGGCCAGCTCGGTCAGCGACGCGACGAGAAAGCGCGGGAACAGAAGCCACCGCCCGTGATTGTCTTCTCGGCTTCCGCGCGGTCAAAGGCTGCCGGCGTTTATGGCGTGGCGGCCGCCCAGTGCATGCGCCCCGCCCAAAAGGCTGCCGGCGTAATGGCGTGGCGGGCGGCACCGAGGGGACGCGCGCGCAGTAAATGCCCGGCCGCTCGCCGCGCTATAACCCCCCCCCCCCCCCCCGTCGCGCGCCTCGCCCCGCCATTCTCCACACCGGCGAGCTCTCCCTTCTTCTCCTCGACTCTCGCCTCCTCCCTTCTTCTCCACGAAAATGTCTGACGGAGCGGCGGCGAACGAGTTCCCACGCCATAACCTGCGCCGGGGCCAGGCGATGGCGCTGTACCGCGCGGGCTATCCTTGCCCGCCGGACATGCGCCTCCCTAGCTCCGCCGCGGGGGCGAGCCGCTGGGCACTCAGCGCCGGCGGTGTCCCCGTCCCTCCCCTTCCCACCTACGACCCAGAGTTCCGCCGCGCCATCCACGAGATGCGCGCCGGAATGCAAAATCCCGAGAACTACCCGCTGACCGGCGTCGACCAGTTCTGGTGGCAGCGGCTGATGGCGCGCCGCACCCGGGAGCTGGAGTCCCTCAACGACAACGGCCCTGTCGAGGGCCGTTTCAACTCGCACGGGCGGCGCCGCTGGTGGAGTGCCCCTGGGAGGACCCTCGACGAGGTCCTCCAGCACATCCACGCCGGCAACCAGCCGCGCCTCGCGATGCCGCCGCCGGAGGCCACCCCGCCGTGGGTGGCGCGGCGGACCGGCGCGTCCTCGTCGTCTGCGACGTCGAGCTCCTCCGCCGGCCACTCCGTCTCCACCTCCCCCCCATTTCTAAACGCCGGACCGGCCGCACGCAGGCGCAGCGGCGGCGCGCTCCGCATCGGCGAGCCACGCTTCGAACGCGTGGTTCGGCCGAAGACGGAGGACACCGGCGAGGAAGATGAGGCCGAGTGGCCCGACCAAAAGGTCGCGGAGCAGATGTCTCTGGACACGCTGCAGCCGCTCGACCTCGACGCCGCCGCTCAGTGGAGTCTGCGCGACACCACCGAGTCTGAGCTCGCCCTCCAGCGCCGCCTGCTGGCTGAAGCCGAGCAGCGCAAGGCGGCGCGCAAGCGCGAGGAAGCCGCGGCGGCGGCCCTCCTCCGCGTCCCTCCCCCACCGCCGCAGAAGGAGAACGTCTACATCGTTCTCGACGAGGACTCCGACGACGACGACGTGATCCAGCAGGCGCTCGAGGTGAGCAGGTGGGATTGCGGCGGCAGCGACGAGGGACAGGGGGGAAGCAGGCGCCCCGGTGACGCCCCCAGCGACGACGACGACGACTACAGCCAGGCGATCGCCGCCAGCCTCGGGCTTAACTAGTTTAGATGCAGTTTAAATTTATCGTACTAGCTTAAATTCGCGCCGAATATGTACGCAGTTTCCGAATTTCAATAAAATCTCGCCTGTTTTCATTTTGCGTTTGTTTGGGCCGGTTCTTGGGCTCGGGACGCGACTGGGAAACGCGCCCCCCCAGGTTCCAGAATAGCGCCGTTTAGCGCCGCAGCGGCACCAAAACGGCGGCGTTTTGGGCCCTGGGGGGCGCAACGGCTGGAGATGCCCTTAGAAGCAGCGTTTTCGGAATGAGAGAAGTTCTATGAAAAGATGGCTGTTGGAATCAAAATAAGTCCAATGTCGGCATCAGATGTCGGCGGAATCAAAGAATGCGGAGGATACTCACTTTTCATATGCAAGTTGATCGGTTTGAACCGAAGTGGCGCGGATCTCAGATTGAGAACATAGATCCTTGAGCTTCTAGATCTCTTCCTCCTGGCAGGCTTTCTCAACGGCAGCGGCCTTCTCCATCTCCGCCTTCTCCCTTTGGGCTGCAGCGAGCTCGGCCTTCAGTCGGGATACTTCATCTCACTCGGTCTGGAGCTCAACCTTATAGGCGTTTTCACGCTCATTCAGTTTAAGGGTTGACTCCGAGACTGACATGCAGTCCAGGTGGATTTAGGCAAAGTTCTTATGAACACATGTGTCAGGATAACATAATTTGCGAGCAAGGAGATACTAAAACACAGAACACAAGTGCAAAAAGCAACTTACTCTCGAGTGCCGAGACCTGGGTCACCAACTCGACCACCTGGTTCTCCAACACGACTGTATGTGCCAAAAGGAGAAAAGAGTTAGCGAATCGATGCAATTTAAAGCATACTCGATATGTCGATGGCAAAAGCCTTACCTTTGCCCGTCACATCCAATCGCGAGCGCTTGTTGTGGTCACTCAGATCCCGGTGCTCCAGAGGAGTCTCTCGAACAGTCTTGCTCGGGTCTCAGTGCATACCTGGAAAGAAGAAATAATAGTAAACTTATAATGATTCGTGCCAACTAATCCTAACTCGGCCAAGTGTCAATTACTCAACCCGAATCTCGAGGACTGGGTGGATATGTATTTGTCTTGGAGTATCAGAAGATCTACTCAGTATAATGTGCAGAAACTTAGAAAGATTAAAGGAGGCCATATACTTACCCGGGATGTTATCTGGGCATCTCTGGCAGCAGTCTTTAGAGCATGCATCTTCTGCGCAATTGTGTATGGGCCTGATGAGGGAATTGTCCTGGTGATGAGAAGACAAATTCCATAGGGTGGCTAAAGATTGGGGACGATGGACGTTGTAGGTATTCGGGGAGAGATCGCACGTCACGTAGACGCGCTCAGAAACACTGCAAACACCAAGATCTACCAAGGTTCGGGGCCCTCGTGAGGAGGTAACACCTCTCTGCCGAGTAGCCAACCTCTAGCTCTCTCTCTCTCTGTAGCACTAAGACTCGCAATAAATGCTCTCTGGGTCAACGTCCCTCGCGCAGGAGGGGGCTAGCCACCTTATATACTGGTGGCCAGCGTGTAAACAACACTAAAAAGTACACGAAGTGACAACTTCACTGTCCACACGTCGCACGCCTCTGTGTTCCCGCTGACGCCGTGCCGAAAAGTCACCGCGCCGTCCGCCTGACAGATCTTGTCCACCCTGTCAGGCCCTTAGGGTAGGTCGCTGACATGTCATGTCCCCCTTGTCAGTGACAGGACTTGACAGGCGCCTACCCTCACTGTACCCACGTCTCAGCACAGATAATCATGTTCCTAGTAAGTTGAACCGCACGCCTGTACGGCTGTGGGATACGCGGGATCTCTGACTACGGCTCCATTGACTTTGTGCCCGAGTAGGATAGCTTCACATCTACTCAGACCACCTCAGTTCTACCCGGTCAATCCGGAACTTCACTGATATCTTCTCTTGGCCTTCAACACGTATCACCGAGTAGCGTCCACCGGGTACAGGGTACCCGGGTAGCCGCCTACCCGGCAACCCGTACATTTGAATACTGTTTTACCACCAATCTTTCCCCTACTCGGGGGTAGCCCCCCGATATTAGTCCCCGAAGCTGGTAGAGTCCGGCGAACTTGTTCGTTGGGCCCTGATAGCTTAAACCAAATCGTCTTTGTGAAGAAGCCTGGCCGAGTTGCTCCTCAACTCGGACGCACATGAACTTTACTCGAACTTCTCTTATTATGGCCTTTGGAATTTTCATCCTGGAACCGAGTAGGTCACATGATGCCGGGTTCCACCGAGAACCCAACACTTAGCAAAATTTCCCGCAGTTTGCCGCTCAAACGAGAGGGGCCCTATCTTCCCGTGTCCAGGGCGCACACGTGTCGCTCAGTCGCACCCCCGACGCCTCGGTTCTGCGCTTACTGCGTGACACGCGACTATCACTGCGCCTGGGGCCCACGGCCCATTGTGTCACCTCGCTCGTGTACCCGAGAGCCCACGACGCACGTCGTGGGATTAACTACGCCCATTACGCGCGCATCTCACGCTGTGTGCGTTTCTAACGGGCAGTTAATCCCCACTTCCCACGATCTCAACCACGATCGATCCTAATTAGTAACCGCAGCCACAGCAAAATAAATACCCCCGCACCGCCCTCTGCGTCTCTTTCCTCGCTCTTTCCTCAATCCACGCTCCCTGTTCGCCTTCGCCTCCACTAAAGCAACCAGCGCCGCCGCGAGCTCGCAGCGCGCCGCCGTTCTGGGAGCAGAGAGAGAGAGAAACTTTTCGTGCGCCTCCACCTTCGCCGTCGCCCTCATCCTCAACGCATCCACCTCTCCGCCGAAAGCACCGCAATGGAGATCGATAACCTCGCCGGAGACCAGCACGAGGGGGAGGCTCTGATGTCATGGCGGCGGATTGCCAGTGGCTGGTCAACACACGTCGGGTCCCTCCCGACGTCATCTGCCGTCCACCCGGAAGTGAGCTTCTGCCTGCTCCCGAATCCGGTGAGTATGTTGTCTTTCTCAGCCACTTCAAACGGGGCTTCGGGTTTACCATTTCCAAATTCCTCCAGGATTTCTTGCGCCATTTCGGCCTTCAACCTCACCACCTGCCCCCAAATGCGATTGCTATGCTTTCCACCCACGCCACAGTCTGCGAAGCCTTCTTGGGTGTTTATCCCACTATCCATACTTGGGCCAAGTACTTTTTCCTCCGCCAGCAGAGTGTCCCCAATCCCTCCAATCCTTTAGCCCCAAGGGAGATGACCCAGACGGGCAGTGCTATGATGCTACAGCACTCCACCGGGTACCATCCGCGGGTACTCGGAGTAGAGACCTGCCGCAAGTGGCAAAGGGGTTTTCTCTATGTGAAGAATGCCCCTGCCACAGAAGGAGAAGAAGTTGTGGACAGGATCAAGCTCCCCAAGTTCCAGAATGTTCGTCCCACGGGGCAGAATTGGGGATACAACCCCAAGAAGACGGTGAACGACGTCATCCAGGTTGACAAAAGCCTACAGCAGCTCGTGGAGGAAGGAATCCTCCAAGACGACCTGGTGGCCTGCTAGGTGGAGACCGGGTACACAAGATGTGTTACATGGGTGTCCCTCCTGACTGCACCCGGACGACCACCTTCGAGCTTACCAGAGAGGAAGTGGCGATCTGAGCCAAGTCCATTCTCCGGACAACCCTCACCGACAACTGGTTCTGCGGCTTCGTGCCGTATAGCCGCACTAAACCCATCCCCCATGTAAGTTCTTCTCTCTGCAGCCTCGCTGATCTCAATTTCCTGCTTCCTAGCCGTAACCAGAGTAGAAACTACCTTGGCCATCTTTCACCCTCATCATGCTTTATGCTTGCATTCCACGTCGGGTAGGGCTCCTCTGCTAGATTTTAGCTTTATATGCTTTATGTTGGCATGCTATTACAGTAGAGCTTCCATTAGCGTACTTGTTTAGGACTTATGTCAGACCCCGGACCCAGAGATATACATACTGTTATGTGCTCCTAGCCATGGAATCACAAGGTCTTCAGGGTTACCAGCCCCGGCCGCAACAAACAATGGCAGGCAGACCGGATTCATCGGCACGTAGTCCGGATGCCCGGTCTACTACTCCTTGTATCCATGCTAGTCATAACCAATTATGCATTACCAAGCGTCCACGAGTCGGATGAAACTGAAGGAACGGGACCAAAGTTATACAGAGCTGCTATGTTTCCAGAAAGTGCAACAACAATCGAGGGTTACTGGGGTTACCTCGCCCCAGGCCGAATCACATCGGCAGGCGGGCTCGGACATGGATCATCGGCTCCACAACCCCTCGACTGCGACAACTATGCAGGCATAGCCAAAACTGTATAACAATGAGCTCGAAACCAACAACCGATCAAAGCAACACTCTAGACATTGAAGTTGTATTAAACAGGTGTTACTAGAGTATAGCTTACAAGCAAAGGTCACACGACCCAACATTACATCAGTCAACGGAAGGCAAATTATGTTGCTAATCAACAAGAACCAAAAATGCCTAAGAGGCCGCAACATAAAGCGACGTCCCAGCCCATAGATTCCAGGCTGCTACCTGGGAACCCCAAACTACTCGTCGATGTCCATGTTGAAATACCACCGAACTGAGGAACTCCACCTGAACCAAAATTAAGCAAACCTGAGTATGGAAGGTACTCAACAAGACTTAGTTAACCTATTATATATCTGCTATCTTCAGAAAGGGTTTTATGAAGGCTGATTTGCGTAAAGCAATCTTTATTTTTCCAAATTGAGGAGGAATAGTACGTCTCATAGAAGGTTTTCATAACAAATGAGAAACTCACTACTGAAATCATCATCTTTTGAATCCACCAACATCATTTCCCAGCATCTCACATACTACAAGGATCACCCCTCTCGGCATCTCCGAGGAGGCATCCTTCATCTATTGACTCCATGCTTTGTCAACATATTTTACGCCACGTTCAGGTTATATATGGCCAAAATACTTCCACCAAGTCGTCCTTAACCGCGGACACGGCTTTCCGAAAGATTTATCCCTGCAGGGGGTACACTTTACCCACACGTACCAACCGACTCTTAATGCCAAGCTATTGGCACAATTCCAACGATGTGCCGGCAGAGTGTGGTCGGCCACGACCTTTACCTTGATCGGACCTATCCATGAGTCAACCCAAACAGGGCCACCCCGTCAACAGGGAGTTGGCCACCTCCTGACGGCACCTGTTCTGTGAGGCGGGATCAAGATCCGTGTACGTCCATCACTTGTCCCGGTCATACCCTAAACACCTCCAAAAGGTTTTTGGCTCACACGCAGATGGAACTCCCAATCTACGTGACTCACGGATAGAGCCGAACAAGTTAGTTAGTCGAGCGAGGCTCATGGCCATCGCGCATGGTTGTACGCTCAGTCTTGGCTTCTGCGCCCTGACCTTACTCCTAGGGTTGGCAAGTTCGGAACAAACAACCACTTCCCAAGTGGCCTCCCGTCCAAGCCTTAGTTAAGTTAACCACACAATGCTCATCTTACCTCGTCATCATATCATAATAGGTTATCGCAACTATGATTCATCAACCGGATGGAGCAGAGGTAAACAAACATGTAAAGCTAAGCGAAGCAGATATGAGGCTCTGGCGATGCGCACAAGCAAATCTATGGCGGCTAGGAGCAATGGATCAGGTCATTGTGGCAATGCAGTATATAGGTGAACTATATCTAGTAGCACCAAATACTTTAGAATCGAATGCAAAGTACGAGAATCAAATGTTGTTGGAAAACATATATGAGCAGATAAGAGGTTAGATGCTTGCCTTGGTTATAAGAAAACCAGATAAAGTCTTCAGGAATAAGTGCTTGACTTGTCGGTTAAGATCAAGTATTCGTCATTGGAGATGTTGGCCTTCTCTTCGGAGTCACGTTCTACCGAGGGGGAACAAACACCAGAAAGAAGAATAACAATCAAACATGGCATGGATGCAATGCGCAATATGTATGCATGAGCAAATTAATGCACTGAAATAAAGCCCTAAGCATGATCGTTGGGTTGTTAGGGTTCATATGTCAGTTAGGCATTTTTAGTAGAATTAGTCCGAAATAGACCCAGGAGGGGGTTTCGCTCAAATAGGTTTGAAAATACCATAAATAGGTTCCACTTGTAATTTTGAGAAATTTGGTATATAACTTTTAATTTTCCAATTTTATTGAATAAAAACTTATTTTCTATTTTTAAATGAATTAACAACATTAAAATAATGGTCATTTTTGAAATTTGTCAAACATGTGCGAAAATGACATAAACAGATAGATTACATTTTTCTGAACATTTCTATATCTTACTTTTATTTTTTTGAAGTATAAAACAAAAGTTACTAAAATATCAAATTTATTTATTTTCTGGAATTCCCTGGAATATACATAAAAAAGAATTATGACGTCAGCATGACTTCATATTTGCATCACCCAGGGAAGAACTTCTCTGATTCTCTCCAATTCGAATGCCTCGAAGGATAATTCGAGGAATTGAGTGGGGGCCTAGGTAGAGGGAGTCGAGTTCTACCATTAGGTGGCGGGGGCTGGCTAGATGGCCACCGGAATGGTCGGCGGCGACCAGAGGCGCGGCGGCGGACGTCAGACGTCGATGCGCCGGCGAACCAGAGAGGGAGGGGCAGGGCTGAGGGTACCCGTAGGTTCAGGAGCTCACCCTGAGCTCGAGGAGGTGGTCGGAGATGACTGAGGCGGCCGGAATCGGCGCCGGTGTGCGACGGACGGCGGCGGCCAGAGGCGGAGTGGTCAGCCCGATTCCTCCGCTCCACATCACGCGGGCTCGATTCCTCCCCCCAGAAGATAGGATGGAGGATGACGGTGACAGTGGCTTGATACTCGTGGCTCGGGAACGACCGCGACGGCGTCGACGTGCGTTTTCTCCGGAGCTAGGGTTTCAGGGGTTCGAATTTGTTTTCCATGGCACAGGGAGCCAGAGAGAGTAGGGGAAGGCGAGGAGGAGAGGCAAGGAGGTGCATGGCATCGCCCTTCTCCCTTGTCCCCCACGGTTAAGCAGGCAGGAGGACACGGCGGAGGCGGCCAGGCAGCTGCTTCCTTTGTCTCAGGGAAGAAGACAAAGTGATATTTTGCGAAAACCCCCAGAGGTTTCTGGTTTTTGCGAAGAGGTCTTTTTTTTAATAAACAACACTGAATACAGCTGTTTCAAGGGCCATTTTGCAAGTAGAAAATTTGCCAAAAAATATGTTGGATTCCTTACAAAATTTCCAACAAAACCATGTTTTTGTTTTCCCAAATTGAAAATATTTTTCACACAAGATTTTGGAACCCACTTTAAGTACTATATGTGAGGTTTTTCTCAAACCATTTAAATTCACAATTTAAATTGGTTTAAATTTGTTTCAAATTTTTGTTTCATGCATGTATGACATGAACACAACACCACACACCCTAATATAGCAACATTTGGGGTGTTACAAATCTACCCCCCTTACAAGAATCTCGTCCCGAGATTCCCAAAGGAGAAGAAAGAAGGAACACCGGTTTTGAACGATCTTCTTGAACCTTACGGTTATTTTCTCGAAGAGGTTGATCCGTAGCATCTTGAAGTATTAAACGGATGTACCTTAGGTAAGAGGGAAAACTCGTAGGATTTGATCTTCACGAAGATCGAGTATCTCATGGCTAACTCAGGACAGGAATGTTCGTAAAGAACTTTTGAGTTAACAGGCATGAAACACATCAAGATAACGGAGGGAATAAGAGAAGGTTTCAAGTTTGTGGACGATGATTCAGATCTTTGCATAAGACTTTAAATCCTTTTGGAAAAGAAAGGTTGGACAACTTATGACATAGAGGTTTCTTCAAACAGAATACCAAAATGAAAAGGATTGTTTTGGATACCAAAACATAATATCCACAAACAAGGAAAAACACGAGAAAACACTGTAATCGTGCCTCAGAGAGAATTTGATACAGAATCATGTTCACTCTTCGGAGTGGACACGGAAGATAACGGAACTTCCAGCCATTCCATAACAGCTTTCTTGAAATCCTTGTCAAGGATCGGGATGTTACTTCACGGCAGAAGAGGAGTAACCAAAGGATGTTGTAACACCATAATTAAGGAGGAATTCTTGGTCACACCATGAAGATGAGTAACCAATGGGGATTGAAACACCGGAAGAAAATAGGGAATCTCTTTCCTATTGTGGATTTGACGTAGAAATACGTTGACCACATGGTTAAGATCCCATAGCTGAAGTGACTGACAAATTCACACAATGTGTGAGATGAACAGAATTTCAGGTACTAACAACTTGAAAAAGGGAATTGATCTATGGTGGTTACGAAACACCAAGAGATGGTTCTCATGATGAACTTGTTTTCACGTGAACAATGATTTGGGAGATTGGTAGAGAGACATTGGACATGGTAAGTTCCAAGGTCTTCTTGACGTTCCCGACACCCATATCCAACTTTCATAAGCCTTCAATAGGTCATCAAGTGGAAGTTAAACTTCGGTCAAAGGAACGGTGAGGAAAACTTGTTGAGAACGAATCACACAAGAGTTCTCACGGAGAGTGGTTGTTCTTACAGATTCAAAGAGATATGACATTAGGCCTTCCGGCTAATTGTGTCAACCACAACATCAACCATGCCATATTTTAGGCTGGACCTAATTCAATTCCCTTGAGAGAACACCAACCATCATTGCTGCTTGAGATTCAGCTCTGGTTAGTGGATTTATAACTCAGACTCGGTACGTTTGAGCGAAGAGATTGCACCGGTTACCAACGAAATACATATGTTGGCTTCTCAAGATATGGACTATGATGTCAAGATCAGAAAGGATGAGCAAGATTGTGAAACTCATGTATTAGCAACTTGCGAAAGAAGGTTGCACCTACATGGTTTACTTGCAATGAAACACATCGGAGTCCTTGTTAGGAAGACGATTACAAAGATAACAAAGTTCTTGGATTTCTTATCTTTCGCGAACGATCAGTCAGTGGCTTAGTGTGGATGCAAACTTCTTCCAGGAGCGGAAGTAGCAGCCTACCATCTCAAGAATAGACCACACGTGCATGACCGAGGATTATTCCCGAGGGAACAAGAAAACATTACTCGAACCCATGGCGACAACTTTCACCAAAAGCACACAAACCTGAGAAAGTCACTTCGAACATCGAGAACATAACTTCGTGATGACACAAAGATGGTTCTCAAAAGTTTCCAACATTAATGCCCTTTGTTCATCATGAACCTCTTGCAACTTGGAGAAAGCAAGAATGTCGTAGATGGGCTCAACAACATCTTTATCAATACACTCCAAGAAGAGGGATTCATATGATATATGAACAAGGCAAAACATTGGTTAGACCAAAGGACACGAAGGTGTACTCGGCCAAAACACCATGAGTAGAAGCACCATCAAGATAATCCTTGAATCTGAACTTGATCTGACGATATCCCAAATCAAATCAAGGTTAGGATGATATCATGTCCATTGAGAAGATACTATCTTGCTTCAACACAAAGGAAACTAGACATCCCTTAACGAAGGATCAAGTTAGGTGGAGCTTTTGCCTTTCAACTCTCCAAGTTGTTGTTTAAGCTCAACCAACTAGTCCAGGGTGCCCAGCATAGTTTCCTGGAGAAAGGAGAAATTCAAATTACCCTTTGTTTAGACATCACGGTGAGGCAACCACCTGGTGATACTTCTGGAAACACAACCAGAATATCACAACCCACCGGTATGTTTTAGAATTCGAGAGGAGGTTTGCTTTTCAAAGCAACTGATAGGGTCTTGAGAGCTTTGGTACGAACTTAACTCTCTGACCAAGATCATGCACCGAAATGAACGGATTTGGTAACACAGTCAACTTCAAAAAGATGCTGGGTGACCAGTAGTGCTAAGAAGGATACATATGTTTCTTAGATTTTTCAAAGCAATAAAGATTGCTAGGAATATCTGGTACACCTGTCGATGAACATACCCATCATTCTCAAGCATTCAAACTTGGAGGAAGGGGAGTGAAGACATGTATGAGCATCACTTCATCAATAAGACCATGAAACTCAACACGGCCTCTTGATTTAAAAGAGTGTGATACTCGAAGGTGGAACAGAACATAAGCTAATGAAACTTCTTTAATCCACGAATTACAAAACTTTAACCTGGTCCTTAAGATGAACGAGGTACTGGAGTTTGTTCCTCCTGACATTCCAAGGTGGAACATTCTGACGGAACACTGGAGCAAATGCGTTGGAACACTACAACACACATATGCAACTTTGTGTCGAAAAAAACAGATGAATTTTGGAAGCGACTAAAGGTTGAGATAATGCTCCGGAGAATCCAGAGGTCATGGGGGATGCACAGGGTGATACTCGTTTGTAAAACCCATGCTAAAAGATCGATATAGCTGAATTAAGAACGAAGATGTGGATTTCATGATGACCACTCTTGTTGTGATCCCTTTTTTATTACAAAGAAAAGCCTACGGCTATGAGAGTTGGAATTTCCTAGCCACCCTGAGGTAAAACAGATTCCTCAGGATCCAAAGGAACAAAACTTGGGTTAAAGGTCAGCATCATGTACTGGTAGCGCGAGCTTTACATGGTTAAGAAACCACATGATTCAACCCACCATAACTCAGCACATTCCGGGACCTTCGGTTCCAGTCCAAGGGTTAAGAACACAGAGAAAGGAGTACCTACTATCTTAGTGCCTTGAAGGACACTACGAATAGCAATCACGAAGTATCTTTCGAAATACAACATAACTCCAAAAGAGTTTGAGCAGAAGATAACGGATACATTCGAGATGGAAATCAGATTTCGAGGTTCAGGATTTGGGACTCTAGAACATAAGGATGTGGAATCCACCCAACTCCGAGAGACTAGGATGGAAAGGAAATCTCCCAGTTTGAATCGAGGGATAACGGAACATGGAACACACACGACTCTAGAAACTGAGCACTAGGTCAACTTGGGTAGAACACGTCCTTGCCAAAGAAGGCACCTGAGTTTTGACTGACTAGAAGGATAGCAAAACCTTTTCAAATCAAAACAGGTAAGATGACCCAGAGTCAGAGCGATACCAGGTAAGGAGTAAAAAGAACCCTAAGAAGGTTTTTCACAATCCATTTTGGAGTTTCAAAGTTGTTTTCACAAACTCTAGACTCGAGATCGACCAAGCAATAAGGTTTTCCTACAGGCAGTCCTGCTCTGATACCAACTCTTGTCAGACCCAGGACCCAGAGATATACATACTGTTATGTGCTCCTAGCCATGGACTCACAAGGGCTTCAGGGTTACCAGCCCCGGCCGCAACAAACAACGACAGGCAGATCGGATTCATCGGCACGTAGTCCGGATCCCCGGTCTACTACTCCTTGTATCCATGCTAGTCATAACCAATTATGCATACCCAAGCGTCCACGAGTCGGATGAAACTGAAGGAACGGGACCAAAGTTATACAGAGTTGCTATGTGTCCAGAAAGTGCAACAACAATCGAGGGTTACTGGGGTTACCTCGCCCCAGGCCGAATCACATCGGCAGGCGGGCTCGGACATGGATCATCGGCTCCACAACCCCTCGACTGCGACAACTATGCAGGCATAGCCAAAACTGTATAACAATGAGCTCGAAACCAACAACCGATCAAAGCAACACTCTAGACATTGAAGTTGTATTAAACAGGTGTTACTAGAGTATAGCTTACAAGCAAAGGTCACACGACCCAACATTACATCAGTCAACGGAAGGCAAATTATGTTGCTAATCAACAAGAACCAAAAAGGCCTAAGAGGCCGCAACATAAAGCGACGTCCCAGCCCATAGATTCCAGGCTGCTACCTGGGAACCCCAAACTACTCGTCGATGTCCATGTTGAAATACCACCGAACTGAGGAACTCCACCTGAACCAAAATTAAGCAAACCTGAGTATGGAAGGTACTCAACAAGACTTAGTTAACCTATTATATATCTGCTATCTTCAGAAAGGGTTTTATGAAGGCTGATTTGCGTAAAGCAATCTTTATTTTTCCAAATTGAGGAGGAATAGTACGTCTCATAGAAGGTTTTCATAACAAATGAGAAACTCACTACTGAAATCATCATCTTTTGAACCCACCAACATCATTTCCCAGCATCTCACATACTACAAGGATCACCCCTCTCGGCATCTCCGAGGAGGCATCCTTCATCTATTGACTCCATGCTTTGTCAACATATTTTACGCCACGTTCAGGTTATATATGGCCAAAATACTTCCACCAAGTCGTGATTAACCGCGGACACGGCTTTCCGAAAGATTTATCCCTGCAGGGGGTACACTTTACCCACACGTACCAACCGACTCTTAATGCCAAGCTATTGGCACAATTCCGACGATGTGCCGGCAGAATGTGGTCGGCCACGACCTTTACCTTGCTCGGACCTATCCATGAGTCAACCCAAAAAGGGCCACCCCGTCAACAGGGAGTTGGCCACCTCCTGACGGCACCTGTTCTGTGAGGCGGGATCAAGATCCGTGTATGTCCATCACTTGTCCCAGTCACGCCCTAAACACCTCCAAAAGGTTTTTGACTCACACGCAGATGGAACTCCCAAACTACGTGACTCACGGATAGAGCCGAACAAGTTAGTTAGTCGAGCGAGGCTCATGGCCATCGCGTATGGTTGTATGCTCAGTCTTGGCTTCTGTGCCCCGACCTTACTCCTAGGGTTGGCAAGTTCGAAACAAACAACCACTTCCCAAGTGGCCTCCCGTCCAAGCCTTAGTCAAGTTAACCACACAATGCTCATCTTACCTCGTCATCATATCATACTAGGTTATCTTAACTCTGATTCATCAACCGGATGGAGCAGAGGTAAACAAACATGTAAAGCTAAGCGAAGCACATATGAGGCTCTGGCGATGCGCACAAGCAAATCTATGGCGGCTAGGAGCAATGGATCAGGTCATTGTGGCAATGCACTATATAGGTGAACTATATCTAGCAGCATCAAATACTTTAGAATCGAATGCAAAGTACGAGAATCAAATGTTGTTGGAAAACATATATGAACAGATAAGAGGTAATGCTTGCCTTGGTTATAAGAAAACCAGATAAAGTCTTCAGGAATAAGTGCTTGACTTGTCGGTTAAGATCAAGTATTCGTCATTGGAGATGTTGGCCTTCTCTTCGGAGTCACGTTCTACCGAGGGGGAACAAACACCGGAAAGAAGAATAACAATCAAACATGGCATCGATGCAATGCGCAATATGTATGCATGAGCAAATTAATGCACTGAAATAAAGCCCTAAGCATGATCGTTGGGTTGTTAGGGTTCATATGTCAGTTAGGCATTTTTAGTAGAATTAGTCCGAAATAGACCCCGGAGGGGGTTTCGGGCGATTATGAAGGTGAGTACAAGTTAAAGTGCTCAAATAGTTTTGAAAATACCATAAATAGGTTCCACTTGTCATTTTGAGAAATTTGGTATATAACTTTTAATTTTCCAATTTTATTGAATAAAAACTTATTTTCTGTTTTTAAATGAATTAACAACATTAAAATAATGGTCATTTTTGAACTTTGTCAAACATGTGTGAAAATGACATAAACAGGTAGATTACATTTTTCTGAACATTTCTATACCTTACTTTTATTTTTTTTTGAAGTATAAACCAAAAGTTATTAAAATATCAAATTTAATTATTTTCTAGAATTCCCTGGAATATACATAAAAAAGAATTATGACGTCAGCATGACTTCATCTTTGCATCACCCAGGGAAGAACTTCTCTGATTCTCTCCAATTCGAATGCCTCGAAGGATAATTCGAGGAATTGAGTGGGGGCCTAGGTAGAGGGAGTCGAGTGCTACCATTAGGTGGCGGAGGCTGGCCGGATGGCCGGTGGCGACCAGAGGCGCGGCGGCGGACGTCGATGCGCCGGCGAACCAGAGAGGGAGGGGCAGGGCTGAGGGTACCCGTAGGTTCAGGAGCTCACCCTGAGCTCGAGGAGGTGGTCGGGGATGACTGAGGCGGCCGGAATCGGCGCCGGTGTGCGGCGGACGGCGGCGGCCAGAGACGGAGTGGTCGGCCCGATTCCTCCGCTCCACATCACGCGGGCTCGATTCCTCTCCCCAGAAGATAGGATGGAGGATGACAGTGACAGTGGTGTGATCCTCGTGGATCGGGAACAACCGGGACGGCGTCGACGTGCGTTTTCGCCGGAGCTAGGGTTTCAGGGGTTCGAATTTGTTTTCCATGGCACAGGGAGCCAGAGAGAGTAGGTCAAGGCGAGGAGGAGAGGCAAGGAGGTGCACGACATCGCCCTTCTCCCTTGTCCCCCACGGTGAAGCAGGCAGGAGGACGTGGCGGAGGCGGCCACACAGCTGCTTCCTTTGTCTCAAGGAAGAAGAAAAAGTGATATTTTGCGAAAACCCCCAGAGGTTTCTGGTTTTTGCGAAGAGGTCTTTTTTTTAATAAACAACACTGAATACAGCTGTTTCAAGGGCCATTTTCCAAGTAGAAAATTTGCCAAAAAATATGTTTTGGATTCCTTACAAAATTTCCAACAAAACCATGTTTTTGTTTTCCCAAACTGAAAATATTTTTCACACAAGATTTTGGAACCCATTTTAAGTACTATATGTGGGGTTTTTCTCAAACCATTTAAATTCACAATTTAAATTGGTTTAAATTTGTTTCAAATTTTTGTTTCATGCATGTATGACATGAACACAACACCACACACCCTAATATAGCAAAATTTGGGGTGTTACAACTTAGCCACGAATTCTCTCTGTTCGCTTGCTAGGACGAGTAGAACCTATGCTCGTGTTCCTTTTCTAATACTTAGCATTATGTGCTTTGTGTTTGCACGCTAGCCAGAGTAGAAAGTCTACTCGGTTTATCTCTTCTAGGCCTTTAGCATTGTGTGATTTATGTTTGCATGCTAGACCGGGTAACACATTCACTCGTTTATCTCTGCTCATCATGCTTTATGTTTGCACTTTCAGCACATCGCTCACCAAAAACTGGAAGACAACTCCGTCTTCGAGAGGAACTGGAAGCCAGACCGGACTGAGGATGACGCGACAACGTACGACATCCAAGATACCCTTTGTATCCCCCATGCCGGTCAGGATGGTAAGTCCCGAGACTACGCCTCTATTCGGGACTGGTCAGATGATGAAGAAGGTGATCGAGTTCACCTGCTTGCTCGCTTGCCGCACACCTTTCCTTTCTCTTTTCTCATTCTGATCTTCACTTCTTTCAATTGCAGAGGAACCAGAACTGGAAGAGGGGGAGGAACCGCTGGACATGGTGCCCGTTTCCATGGCCGCCCCCACCGAGACCAGGAAGAGGACGGGTAGCGGGGTAGTGGAGCCCCCTCCCAAGAGGACAAGGAAGAAAGCTGGCGTTAAGAAGACCAACCAACGCAAGAATCGCCCTACCGCAGGCGGGTAAGTGCTTCCGAGTTGAACTTAATCCTTTGCCTTCTATTCTCTTCCCAGTTTTCCTTGTGGCCTTCTTCTCTGCATCTCTTTGACATTCTTCCTTCTCTGCTTATCCTTTTTAGTGATGCCCTCGACGCTGAGGCCACCGCCGCACCAGCCCATAAGAGAAGCGTTCCACGAGACGTCGTGGAGCTCTCTGATGATGAGGGGAACCGGCAACCAGAGGGCAGGACGCAGATGTCCTCCCCTCCCCGAGAAGTACATGATCTTGACGCCGAGAACACCGGCGCCAAGACGGAGATCGACCGTGCTCCTGAGCAGCAGCAGCCCAGCACCCAGCAGGCTTCCCAGGAACCCATTATCCAAAGAGAACCAACACCACCGGCTGCCTCCACCGAGGAGCCAATAGAAGATAGTGCCGAGCAGCGGCAAGATGACACCGCCGTGGAGCGGCCAGATGAATCCGCCGTGGAGCGGCCAGATCATGCAGCCAAACAGCGGGAAGAAACCCCCATCGAGGACCGACCAAGGACCCCGCCCACGGAGGACCGGGTTGCGGAGCAGCAACCAGCTCAAGAGCAAGTATAGCCGGACGCTGTGCCGGTTAGCCAACCGCAAGCCCGCCAGCAAGGAAGTTGCAAGCACCGCCAGCCAAGAAAGTGCCTCCGCCTCCGCATCAAGCTCCTGCGCCTGCCTCCAAGAAGCAGCCAGCGCCCTCCACTGCAAAGCCGGCTCCAGTGCCGACTAGAATACAACCAAAACGAATCGCATCTCAGACCGGTCCGCAACCAACCGAGAAGCGGCAGGTCGGGCAACAGCAGATGGTCCTTCAGCCTTCAGGGCCCCAGCAGCCAGGCGCTCAACAAGGTGGAAAACCCGCACAGCAAATGCCGCCACCCGAGAAGACCGCTTGGCCACTTAACAAGCCCAGGAAGGCCCCCAATCCAAACACCAAGTTGGTACAGGCCAATATCAAATTTGGCCCTGTTGAGAAACAAGCTCCTGGCTCAGGCGCCAGCGACACCAAGGAACCTCCTACCTTCCCAGAATACTGGGTCCAGTTGCAGGAGCGACACCAGATTAAAATGTCGGAGGAGGCTGAGCGGTTGGCTGCTCTGAAGGAGCGAAGGGCCGTGGCCTGCGCCGAAACCAAGGGTAAAAGCATCTCCCTGACACTCAAAGATGACGCTCCCCGCGCAGAGGAAAAAGAAGAGCCCCTAGAAGAAGATGTAGAGGCCATCCTTGACCGAGTAGGATTCATTGAGAAGGTCTGGGACAGCAAAGTACTCGGCCACGCCGCATGGGACGGTGTTGAGCTGAGGAACCTTGATAACTATCGGGTGGCGTGGAACAAAGCCGATATTGGTCCTGTTAGCATCGCCGTAGCCGGATCCAGCAGCACCCTGGCTGGCAAGATGTTTGTCCTGCGCAAAACTATTGAAGACATTGTGCAGACCTACGTGGTAAGTGCCTTTCCTCCTTTGTTTTTCCGAGTTGCTTTTCGAGTTGTCGGTTTTCTTCTTTACTTCTTTTCTTCTATCCACTACCCAGTCCCCGAGATTCGGGCCGAGTAGGTAAAGCTCAACTGAGTTGCCATCTACTCAGGCCAAGTCTTCCAAACTTACAAAATTTCCTTCTTCCCTGCAGGATAGCAGCCAGGAATGGACCAAGGTTTTCCGCCAGCTCTTGTGGTCGCACCGTCAAGTTAGAGATAGGAATCGGGAGCTGGAATATAAGAAGAGCGAGATGGATGCTCTGGAGAAGAACGCCATGGACACTACCATCAGGCTGTCCGCTGTTGAAAGTAAGCTTCTAGCATTTTGGTTTGTGCGTTTTTTGTTTACGCCCGTTTTCTGCTTTCTGCTCAATCACTGTCTTCTCTGTAGGTGAGCTCAAAGTGCTCGTTGACAGGCACCAGGATTGCGAGGTCATGGCTGCATCAGCGCAGAGCAAGATTTCCTCCTTGGAATGTGAACAAATCCTTCTTTTCTCTTCACTTAGCTTTCTGTTACTTGTTCCCTTTGCTAACTTGATGTTCCCCTCGCAGAAGAGTACAAAAACTTCCGAGAGCAACACCTGGAGTGCCTCACTCCGGCTGAAGCGCACCACCAAGTTTAGGTCCGAGAGGCCGAACTGCAGAAGGAGCTGGACACCGAGAAGGCGGAATTTGAGAAGCTCCAACTTGAGCTAAGTGAAGCACTCAAAACTGCAATCACTGCCGTTGACGAGAAGAATACAGTGGTGAGCCAGGCTGCTAAGGAGAAGCAGGAACTCGAGAGGGAGATCACATCTCTGAAAGAGAGAAATCAAGCTCTCGAGGGAATGCTCAATGATGCGCGCCGTGTACAAGACAGGCACATCTGACTTGAGGATGACTGGAGGTCCCGACTAGGGGCCGTTGTCTTGGAACTGAGCAGTAAGTTCTCACTACCCTTCACTTTTCTTGGTTTTTTGCCTTTTTGCCTTCCTCTTACTTTGTTTTTCTTCTTCTTCCCGGTTCCTCTCTCTGATTGAAACTAGCGTGCCCTGACCCAGATACCTTCCCGGACCTCAACAACGCAGCTGAGTCTGCTGTGGAGAAAGCAAGAAGGGCCAGGGCAGCATCCGGTCTTGATACTGATCAGTCCGCCAGCATTGACGATCACATTCTGAATATCAAGACCCGGGTGGCAAGTCTCAAAGGTCTGGGCACCTCCATGGTCTCTACTGCGATGAAACTTCACAAGTTGTTCTGGCCAGAGCGCCAAATTCCGGATACAATTAGTGACATGGCAGCCAACTTGGATCACGTCAAGGAAGAGTTGAAGAAGTGGCGTGCCTCCGCAGCTCGGGCTGGAGCGGATGAAGCCCTGCACTTCATCTTGTTTTGGTATGAAAACCTTGACCTTGCTCGGATTGGCTACCTCAGAAACGGTTCCAAGTGGACTGAACGGGAAGCGTGTGTTCTGCGCCGGAAGGAGGTGGCCTTCGAGCTTGCCTCATATGCTGATACCAATCAGTACATTAACGGACCCACCGAGCCAGATACTGATGTTGGAGAAGATGACGAGGAGGAGGAAGAGGAAGCCGAGTTCGACGAGGACGCAGGCGAGGACCGCAACTTGGGTGATGAAGAGGCCGAGCACGAGGAGGCTGAGCACAAAGAGGCCGAACATGAGGAGACCGAGCAGCGCAGCACCACGGAGGAATCCGGGATGGAGGCTGAAGCGGAAGTCGTCAAGCCAGCAACTGGCTCAGACGAGACCCGGGTTGAGCCGCAGCCCGCCGCAGAGGAGCAGATTGTCACCACCGAGATGGTGATCGACGATCCCGCTCCCGAGTTTGGCGCGACTGGTGCCTTCACCGAGATCATCATCCAAGAGCTCTACCCTCTTCCCAGCGCCTCCACTACTCAGGCCTCCTACTCTGCATCCGAGCCGATCTCCGCTACTCCAACTTCATCTAAAGTAGAGCCTGCTTCTACAACTCCTGCCCCCGAGCCTACCAGCACTGAATCGTACACTACTACATCCATCGTAGTTTAAATTCCTGCAACTTTTATCCTCAAACACTTATCAGATCCCTGGGATGCCGGGTGCAGACGTAATAAATACGCTTATGGTTCCTCTTGATACTCAGTTTTATTTGCTTCTTTAGCAAGACTGGCTCAATGCCGGATTTCGTTAAAATGCAAGTCCCCGAGTTGCTTTTTTCATTCACTCAGTTCTTTTGTCTTTGCTCTTACCTGCCACTTGTGGCTTTTTTGGTAGACGAGTCACAAAATTTCAAAAACCAAGTTTCAGATACTCAACCACTTAGAAATTTGCATGTTAACACTACCCACCACTTGGCCGGAAAGAGAACAGAAGAGTAAAAAACACCCTACTCGAATGGTGCACTCTTCTTTCCTTAGTAGTTTTTTTATGTGTTCATTGACCTTTAGCTTGTTCTCTTGCTTTCCATGAAGCCGGTTTGCGGACAGCAGCATAGTCGAAGAGTTGGCTCTTGGGTTTAAACACACTACTTAACGTACGCATGAAATTTTGAGTAGAAGAACCGAGTAGGCAAAGGAAATAAAGTAAACAACACAAGGCAAGTTTAGCACAGGCGGTCCCCGAGTTCGAATTCGGAGTGCCAACTTGAATTTAACTCGGTTAAGAAGATACATACAATGTTTGCTCATTAATGAAAACGGTGGAGTAGAGCTACATTCCAGGGACGTTTGGATTCCTCTCCGGATTTATCCGCCCTGTTCTTATGTGGTGCCTGTGCATCGATGAGATAATAGGCATCATTGTGCAGCGCCTTGCTTACAATGAAAGGCCCTTCCCACGGAGGGGATAGCTTGTGCATCCCGGCTGTGCGCTGCACGAGCCTAAGGACCATGTCTCCTTCTCGAAAAACCCTTGGGCTCACTTTCCGGCTATGATACCTCCTCAGATTCTGTTGATACACAGCTGAGCGGGATAGAGTTAACTCTCTTGCTTCTTCAAGCAAGTCCACATCATGTTCTCGGGCTTCTCTTGCCTCCGCCTCAGCATAGAGGGTTACTATGGGTGAGTCATGCTCAAGGTCAGTGGGCAACACGGCCTCAGCTCAATATACCAGGAAGAATGGTGTGTATCCGGTTGATCGGTTAGGGGTAGTCCTTAGACTCCACAACACCGCCGGCAACTCGTCCAGCCAACAAACAGGGGTTCACTGTAATGGCACAATCAGTCTTGGTTTTATTCCGGATAGGACCATGCCATTTTCTCTTTCAACTTTCCCATTGGAAGTCGGATGGGCGACTGCCGCAACGTCTAGTCGGATCCGCTTCTCTTTGCGGAACCTGGCAAAGGCTCCCTCATCAAAATTTGTTCCATTGTCTGTGATGATTCCATGTGGGTAGCCGTATCTCAGGATGGTATCTTTCAGAAAGCTCACAGATGTGTTTCCATCACACTTCCGAATAGGCTTTACTTCAATCCACTTGGTGAATTTGTCCACCATGACCAAGATGTAAGTCATGTTGCCTCTAGCTGGCTTGAAAGGGCCCACCATATCCAAGCACCATACTGCAAAGGGCCAAGTGATAGGGATGGTCTTCAACTCGGAAGCTGGCATGTGAATCTTGCTTGCATATCTCTGGCACCCATTGCACTTTCTCACTAGATCTTCTGCTTGTTGTAAGGCAGTGAGCCAAAAGAATCCATGACGGAACGCCTTCTTGACCAGAGCCCGAGATGAGGCATGATGCCCACACTCCCCTTGGTGTATTTCTCTCAGGATCTCCTCTCCTTCTTCCGGTTCAATACAACGTTGCAGCACACCGGTAGAGCTTCTCTTGTGCAGCTCTTTGTTGATGATGGTATAGCCCTTAGATCTTCTCTGAATTTGCCTGGCTATGACCTCGTCACTCGGCAATGTACCATCCGCTAGAAAGGATAATATGGGCAAAGCCCAACTCGGTGTCTCCCGGATGGGAAACACTGGTTCGTCCACTTCCATTGAATCAGCTGCCATGACTTGCTCCGAGTTGGAGATGAGTTCCCGAGTCCCCGAGTACTGAGAAATAATACCCTCGATGAATGCGAAAGTTCCCGGGTTCTCTTTTGAGCCTTCCCAATCAATCTCCATAGGAACAGCCTCTAAGTCTAGCAGACCTGGAATATATATTGACTCCGAGTTGGGGGATGGCTTGATAGATGGCTTCCTCAAATGCTCCAAGGCAATCCCAGGCAGGATAAACTGCCGAGAAGACTCCAACTTGGACAGAGTATCTTCTGCATCATTTTCAGCTCGGTAGATGTCAAGTCCCCGAGACTTGTTGAACTACCAGGTCTGAGTCACCATAGCATGCAATACGCCGAACTCCGATCTTCTTGGATACCCTTAGGCCATATACCAGTGCTTCAAACTCGGCAACATTATTGGATGCCGAGAAGTGGATATGCAGCACATATCTGAGTTGATCTCGCTTGGGTGAGGTGAGCACTACGCCAGCACAAAGCCCTTCTTTTACTTTGGAGCCATCAAAATGCATCTTCCAGAAATTGGTTTCTGGCAAGGGAGGCTCATACTGCATCTCAGCCCAATCCACCAAGAAATCCGCCAGGGTTTGTGACTTGATTGCTTCTCTTCTCGCGTACAAAGGGGTGCACGCGGCCAGCTCAATCGCCCACTTGGCAACTCGGCCACTTGCATCCTTGTTGCCCATGATCTTCGAGATGGGAGCGGTGCTCACCACCGTGATGGGATGCTCTTGGAAATAATGCGTGAGCTTATTGGCACCCAGGTAAGCGCCATAGGTCATCTTCTGGTAGTGGGGGTAATTCTGCTTGGAGATGGATAGCACCTCGCTGGGATAATATACCGGCCTCTGCACGGTCTTCCCTTCCTCTTCTGGTAGTGGGGGTAATTCTGCTTGGTGGTTGCGATATACAGCAGCATTGGCTCCTTGGGCAAAGGGCTTGCCAGGATGGGAGCGTTACCCAGCATGGTCTTGAGTTCTTTGAATGCCACATCAGCTTGTGGTGTCCAGAAAAACTTGTCACTTTTCTTCATGATCTGATAAAGAGGCAGTGCCTTCTCGCCCATTCTCCCCAGGAAGCGGCTAAGGGAAGCCAAGCACCCGGTAAATTTCTGCACATCCTTCAGTGATCTCGGCAAAGACATGCTCTCTATAGCTTTTATCTTTGAAGGATTGGCCTCGATGCCCCGACTGGATACCAAGAAGCCGAGTAGCTTGCCAGCCGGGACGCCAAATGTGCACTTGGTTGGATTTAATTTCATCTGGTATTTGCGCAAGCTGGCAAATGTTTTCTCAAGATCTCCCAGCAGAGTGTGTTTTTCTTTCGTTTTGATGACAATGTCACCTACGTACACCTACACATTCTTGCCTATGTGGTCATGCAAACACTTATGCATGCACCTCTGATAATTAGCCCCAGTGTTTCACAACCCAAAACACATGACAACATAGCAATAAGCCCCGTACGGGGTAATAAATGCAGTCTTTATTTGATCAGCCGGGTTCAGAGGAATCTGGTGAAAACCAGAGTAGGCATCAATGAAAGACAAAAGTTCGCACCCGGCAGTGGAATCGATCACCTGATCTATGCGGGGTAGCAGGAACGGGTCCTTGGGGCAGGCCTTGTTCAAGTCGGTGTACTCCACGCACATGCGCCATGCTATGGCGGCCTTGGGATCCTCCTTCTTCTTCTCCACCATGACCGGATTGGCCAACCAATCCGGATGCAGCACCTCCATGATAAATCCACTTGTCAGCAGCTTTGCGATCTCGTCACCAATAGCTTTCCTTCTCTCAGCCGCAAAGCGGCGCATTGCCTGCTTAACTGGCTTGGCGTCAGGGCGCACATGCAGCGAGTGCTCAACCAACTCCCTCGGGACACCCGTCAGGTCCTGATTGGACCATGCGAAGACATCCCGATTCTCACCGAGGAAGTGGATGAGCTCGCTTTCCTATTTTTCCTCCAACCCGGCACCAATGATGGCCACATGCTCTAGGAACTCCAGGTCAATCTGCACTTTCTTCGTCTCCTGGGAGGCCTGGAAGGTATCCCCATACTGAGAACTCGGCATGCCTGGCATATCGACTTGAGTTGCTTGGGCCATAGCCACAACCTCATGTATCTTCTTCTTCTCGGCAGCAATGACCATGGACTCGGCGAGCCGAGATCCAGCAGATGCACACTCCAGGGAGCGCTTGTAGTCACCCGAGATGGTGATGATGCCATTGGGACCAGGGATCTTCATCTTCAGGTAGGCTGCATGGGTAGAGGCCATGAACTTGGTCAAACCAGGCCTGCCGAGTAGAGCATGATACGGGCTCTGAAGATCAACCACCTCAAACTGCAGGCACTCGGTGCAGCAGTTCTCCCTGGTGCCGAAAAGCACATCCATCTAGATGCGCCCGATTGGAGCACAAGATACTCCCGGCACAATGCCATGGAATGTAGTCCGACTGGGTACAGCATTTTCTCGGCAAGGCCGAGCTTCTCCATGGTATCTCGGTACATGATGTTGATGTTGCTCCCGTTGTCGATCAGCACCTTGCTGAACTTCACGTTCTTCTTGGTCCCCAAGAAAGTGGGGTCCACTACCAGAGCATATGTACCCGGGTTGAGCATAATCTTGGGATGATCTGCTCTCGACCAGACTATCTCCTGGTCGCACCACTCCATGTAGTGAGGCACAGATGGCATCACGACATTTACCTCCATCACGCGCCTGCGCTGAAACTGCTTGTCATCCGGCTCAGTGGTGAACACCATATAGCTCTCGTGGTGCTCCTGATACTGGTTCCGGTCCCCAGCACCGCCATCATTGTTATTGTTCTGGTCGGCATTGTTGTTGTTGCGATTATTGTTGTGGGTGTATTAGTTGTTGTGGCGGTTGTAGTAGTTGTTGTTGTTGTTACGGTTGGCTCCCTGAGCTACCTGGTTCACATTCTCCCTCCTCTGGTTCTCGGCTGGCCTGGGAGCAGCTGCCGGATAGGCTGCACATTGGAGCCTGGGAGCGGAAGAGGAGGTGGAGGAGGCAGCTGACCAAAAGCCTCGCTCTTGATCCTGTCCCACCAGCTACATTACCGGGTAGTGTGATTGGCCGGCCTACTCGGATGCCGAGTATGGAAGCTACACGGTCCATCCTTCATGTTCTCAAATATGAACCTGGAAGGGTCTCCGGATTCCTGGGGAGCATTGGGCTGCTGAGGAGCATTGTACTGCTTCTTGAAGTTCTGGCCCTGATTCTGGTTTTGCCCGTATTGGGCTCCAGCAGTTTTTTGCCTTTGGCTGCTCCCGGCAGCACCCTGATCCTGAGTAACAGCTGCTACATGGTCAGACCCGTAGAGGATATCCGGACGGTCCTCCCTTTTCTTTTTGCGGAAATCCTGGTGGTCATGGCGCCGAGAACCATCATGGTGCTTCCTCTTGGGCTCGAAGGAATCAAGAAGAGGCTGAGTAGGATCACCGAGTGCATACATATCAGCAATTTTGATTGTCTCAGCAAGGGTACTCGGCATCTTCCTCTGCAGTTTCTGCCACAGCATGCTGCCATGTCGGCAACCTTGCGCAAACCATGCAATAGCCTGCGACTCATTCACACCTTCACAGGTGTTCCTCAGAGTACTCCACCGAGTAAGATACCCCCGGTCAGTTTCCTCTTCTCTTTGCTTGCACGCCGAGAGCTGCTGCGGCCTGTTTGGCCTCTTGTAGGTGCTGGTGAAGTTGTTGATGAAAGCTTTTGAGAAGTCAAGCCAACAGTTGATGCTGTCTTTCGGCAGATTATTGAGCCAGATCCGGGCAGGGCCCTCCAGCATCTGGGGCACATACCGAACAACCCATCTCCTGTTGTCGCCTGCCACATACACGGCAGTCACATAGTCATTCAACCAATCTTCCAGCTTGGTGCTTCCATCATATGTCTTGGTCCCCGTAGCCAGCTGGAACTTGGACACGGGTGGCTCCCCCATGATCCTGGGACCAAAACAACCTGGCCCTGGCGGACCCTTCGCTTCTATCTCCTCGGACCGGTAGAGTCGGTCCAGCTTGTTTCTTGCATCATTTGGTTCCAGCATTCTTCCACCCAACCGGGTTGCGAGATCTCTTGGGTCGGCGTACCCGGCATGCTCCATGGTCGAGTACCTGTCGTTGTAGCGGTCTTGAGGCACAGGACCGGGTTGGCCACAGCAGCAACCACATTTGGCTGAGCAACATGTTGGACAGGGTTAGCAACATGCTGCCGAGACGGGCCTTCTCAGTTACCTCCTTGCCCCTCTTGATGAAGTCTTGCAGCCGGATGGGCAGTACCTGCAGCGTTGTGTTTTTGGCCGGGCTGCTGCACTACAGCGTGCTGTTTTCCGGCGACAGCCGGGTCGTACACCTGCATCTGTTTGTGCCTCCCAGAGTTCACACTCTGGGCCCTCTCTCCCCCGGGAAGCGGCGATGAGGCTTGATCCACGGATCTTGCCCCATGCGAGTGAACAACATGGGACGCACCGCCCCCCGGGTTGGCCTGCCGAAAAGCCTCATTCTGCCTGCCAGCTTCCAGAACGAGCTCATTGAGTCGCTTCTGCTGCCTCACACGAGCCTCGCCAGTGAGATGCGGCAACTCAGCAGCAACTGCCTCTGCAGCTCTAAGTGTTTTTGCAGGGGAACTATATTTCGGCCTACCAGCTGTGTTTTGACTGGCAGACTTGCTAGCAGTTCTACCGGCTCTAGCTAGCTCAGCGCCTAAGTTACGCCGAATAGTCCCTATCTTGCTAGGATTTCTAGAAATAGGGGTAAAGCCATGCGCCCTATTGTACTCATTCTGACCCAAGTTAAGCTCAAGCCTAACCTTCTCCAACTCCTGGGCCTCTTGCAGCAAAGCGAGTCGCTGCTTCTCGAGCTGCGCCCTCACCACAGCCGGATCCGCGTCCATGGCGATAGGCATGCCGAGATGCTCGACACCAGCACGAGCAGCCGGTATCACGGTCGATGTAGAAGGATCCACGTAGACCGGTATGTTCCAGGGCATCTCGTAAGGCTTGTGGCCCCTGGCAGCAGCCGGCTCCTAGATGACCTCTGCCGCAGTGTCCGCTCCCTTCCCGGAGTCGATGAATGGGAACGTCATCATCACCTCCACGCTGCCCGCAGAGCAGCCAGCCGGCTTCCCACAGACAGCGAGAACAGCGGGGGGATCATCAGCGACGAGCACCACCTCGGGGTACTCGCGGATGACGGTGGTGACGACGTACACCAAATGCGCGCTGAAAGACAGCACGGAACCGCCTGCAGGCAAGAGCCTGCTGCCGAAATCGCCGGTGTTGTTGTTGACGAAGTCGAAGGAGCCGAATCTGTGGACAAGGCCACAAACCACGCGCTCCCCCGACGGAGAAACCGGTCTCGTCCGAATATGCACCCCAGCCAGCACCGCTGCTAGCCCCACGGTGGGCACCAACTGTCGTGGTGATGAGAAGATAGATGCCATAGGGTGGCTAAAGATTGGGGCCGATGGTCGCTGTAGGTATTCGGGGAGGGATCGCACGTCATGTAGACGTGCTTAGAAACACTGCAAACACCAAGATCTACCCAGGTTCGGGGCCCTCGCGAGGAGGTAACACCCCTACTCCTGCCTACCTCTCTGTATATAGCTCAACCGGGTAGCCACAATACAATTTCCTCTCTCTGCCGAGTAGCCAACCTCTAGCTTTCTCTCTGTGTAGCACTAAGACTCGCAATAAATGCTCTCTGGGCCAACGTCCCTCCCGCAGGAGGGGGCTGGCCATCTTATATACTGGTGGCCAGCGAGTAAACAACACTAAAAAGTACACGAAGTGACAACTCCACTGTCCACACGTCGCACGCCTCCGTGTTCCCGCTGACGCCGTGCCGAAAAGTCACCACGCCGTTCGCCTGAGAGGTCTTGTCCACCCTGTCAGGCCCTTAGGGTAGGTCGCTGACATGTCCTGTCCCCCTTGTCAGTGAAAGGACTTGACAGGCGCCTACCCTCACTGTACCCACGTCTCAGCACAGATAATCATGTTCCTAGTAAGTTGAACTGCACGCCTGTACGGCTGCGGGATACGCGGGATCTCTGTCTACAGCTCTATTGACTTTGTGCCCGAGTAGGATAGCTTCACATCTACTCGGAGCACCTGAGTTCTACCCGGTCAATTCGGAACTTCACTGATATCTTCTCTTGGCCTTCAACACGTATCACCAAGTAGCGTCCACCGGGTACAGGGTACCCGGGTATCCGCCTACCCGGCAACCCGTACATTTGAATACTGTTTTACCGCCAATCTTTCCCCTACTCGGGGGGTAGCCCCCCGACAGGCATGCTGGTCACTTCGCCGGCATTGGCGCTATTCCAGTCCATACAGTAATGCTCCAAGGATCCTAGGCTTTTCCCACTCAGAGTACCGCTACTCAGCCCGACACTGGCAGTCCTCACTTCAATGCCAGTTGGGGTGATGCTGGCAATGCATGTTGGGAACCCCAAGAGGAGGGTATGATGAGCACAGTGGTAGGAATTTCCCCTCAGTTAAGAACCAAGGTTATCAATCTAGTAGGAGAAAGAGGATCTTCGGAAGGTTGATGCCACTGACAGTGGTGATAGCGCCTCACCGGTGTCAGCAACAACGCGGAACCTGGACACAAGACAACCAAAATACTTTGTCCCAACGGTACATTGAGGTTGTCAATCTCACCGGTCTTGCTGAAAACAAAGATTGGACGTATAATGTGGAAAATGGTGTATGCTTGCAGTAAGTAAAGAAAAGTAGGAAATTATAGAGGTTTGTTTAACAGTGTAGGAAAATGGACTGGGGTTCATAGGTTCACTAGTGGTGTCTCTCCATAAAAGATAGCATGTTGGGTGAACAAATTACAGCTAGGCAATTGACAAATAGAGGTTGCACGGTAGTGCACATTCATGACATGATGACTACTATGATATTTAGTGTGGGCATTACAAAAATATACATAGACCGTAATCCAACTGCATCTATGACTAATAATCCACCCTCAGGTTATCATCCGAACCCCCTTAGGTACTAAGTTGCAAGCAACAGATAATCGCATTGAGCAATGTGTGTAATGTAAGCAATGATTGTACACGTGGGCACTCACACCACTATTTTCTCCCTAGTGGAAACAACACATCCTCCCCCGTCACGTTTCTGTCACTCGAGCACAGGCGAAAAGGAGGCATGAACCCACTATCGAGCATAAATACTCCCTCTTGGATTCACTAGCAACTACTTGGCCAGAGCAACCACTAGCAACGGAAAGCATGCACGATCACAAATAACATATGCAATAAAGACTATAATCAACTTGGCATAAGTTCAATATTCATCGCATCCCAGCAAACACATCACATTGAATTACATAAGAACAATCTCGATCATGTTAGGAAGCTCATGAGATCTAAACATTGAGGCATAGGAGGAGAATACAACCATCTAGCTACTGCTATGGACCCGTAGTCCAAGGATGAACTAGTCATGCATCACTCCGGAGGCATGCATGGTGATGAAGAGGCCTCTGGTGATGATCTCCTCTCCGGCAGGGTGTCGGGAGACAGCTTAAGAACCCCCTGATCTAGGGTTGACGACCACGGCGGCTGCGGAACTTTTCGGGGACATTTGATCAGGTGCCTAGGGTTTTCCTTTGGATGGGATTAAATAGGCGAAAGGGCAAAGGCGGTGGAGCCCTGGGGGCCCCACACCACCCCCCCCCCGGTGCGGCCAAGGGCGGGCGCGCCACCCCATGGTGTGGCCCCCCTTTGGCCCCTCTCCGGGTCTCTTCGGGACTCCGTGGAACCTTTGGGAATTCTAAGACTTCCGGGCTTCGAATTTTCCAATTCCGAGAATATTTCTAGAACAACTTTTCTGAAACTAAAAACAACAGAAAACAGGGAACTGGCTCTATGACATCTTGTTAATAGGTTAGTCCGGAAAATCGATAAAATGACATAAAGAAGGGAGAAAACATGTAGCAATTGGCATAATATCATCGTGGAGCATCCGAAATTATAGATACGTAGGAGACGTATCAAGCATCCCCAAGCTTAGTTCCTACTCGTCCTCGAGTAGGTAAACGATAAAAAACAATAATTTCTGAGGTGACATGCTACTAAAATAAACTTGATCATAAAAATGTAAGATCATATGTAAGCTGAGATCATAGAACTTTAAACACAAACATGATAAATAGAACTTTAATAATAAATCATAGCAATCACTTTGCATCATGAGAAGTATCTCAAATAAAAGATCATGAATAACTATGCAAAGAAAGATATATGTTTGTTTCAAGTATAGAGAAACCATGGCAAAGTGGAATTTCGCTAGTCCTTAAGAGTGGGGCAAACCATAAAATGCCAGGACACCTTCAAAGTTCATGAGGAAGACTAGAGCAAATAATTTGAGAACAAGCAATAACACATCATGAATCAATTAATAATGTTTCTGGGACAAATGCACATCTCATAATGGCAAAAATGCTCTCTCAACTGTGCATAAAGTTAGAAGATGGAGACTCAACATAAAAGTAAAAGAAAGGCCCTTCGCAGAGGGAAGCAGGGATCACTCATGTGCTAGAGCTTTCTATTTTATTAAACAGAGGTATTAAAAGTTTGACACTCCTCCCATCCATCTTTCACAAACCATTGCTAACCGAATCCTCGGGTGCCTGCCAACAATCACATACCATGGAGGAGTGTCTATATTTTGGGGGATGTATGCTAATGTCAACGAATGGTAAGCAGAAAATACAGTACGTCACAAGACAACTAGATTTCACAAGAGCGGCTCCCATATGAAGGACGCAACTGGTATAGAAGGTCATCCCCCTTTTCTTTTGTTTACACAATTATGCTTTGACTGATAAATCAGGGGCAAAAATAGTGAAGAGATTTTGTGTGTATTAATTTGGGGCTGGGCACCCCGCTGCCAGATCTTCTATCATTTGGATAAGCGGATAAAGCCACTAGTACAGGGTGTGAAATCCAATCAACAAGTGAGATAAAGATTCTCTATTGACATCCTCATGAGCAAAAACAGGAACACAAAGCAAGAGTAATTTTTGAAGGTTTTAAAGGTAACACATGAGCAATTTACTTGGAGTGGCAGTTAAATACCACATGTAGGTAGGTATGGTGGACACAATGGGAAAACTTGGTTTTAGGGAGTTGGATGAACGAGTAGAGCTTATACTCAGTACAGGTGGAGGCCAACACAACACTGGGAGTGACAAATCAAGAGAGTATAAGAGCCATAATCATGCATAGCGACATAAACGTCATTAATCAAAGCATAAGCAGTATCAAAAGTTTAAAAACCAAATGATCATAGAGGCTATTAGTGACTGTTTCATAGTCATAAACATGGTGTGAGCATGCGCCAAGTTAACCAAATAAAACATTCGAAATAGAATACCATAAATTTATGCTTTAGTATGACAAGAACAACTCATGAATCTTTCAATGGCACATTAAAAACTCTCAGCTATTTGAGGCTAATCATTATACTTAATAACCACAAGGCTTTAAAACTAAAAATAACATCTAGCATGGCATGAAAAAGTTCTAGCCACAGTCTATACAAGCTTCTACTTGCACCGTTAAAAGTTCTAGTTCAAGCCGCAGTTTCTTCTCCCAACAAGCACCATACAAGATATGTTTTCACAAAAATACTCTTTATGATACAGCAAGCAAACATGATATCACTCACATAACACTACTAAAACCAACAACTCTGATAAGAGATGCATGCAAAACAGGAGCTAAATAAATGCAGCAGCCAGACAAAGATTAAGAATACAAAGTATTCCCATGAAAAAACGGAGTGTGTCACTCTCCAATAAAAGAATGCTGGGGTCCAACCAAGATTATTTCAAAAATAAAAACAAACTGAAAGAAAAAATAAAAGACGCTCCAAGTAAAGCACATAAGATGTGACCGTATAAAAATATAGTTTCACTAGAAGTGACCTGATAATTTGTTGATGAAGAAGGGGATGCCTTGGGAATCCCCAAGCTTAGACGCTTGAGTCTTCGTGGAATTTGCTGGGATGTACCTCTAGGGAATCTCCAAGATTAGGATTTTCACTCTTCTTGATCACGTCATATCATCCTCCTCTTGACCATTGAAAACTTCCTTCACACCAAACTTCTCTCACAATCTTCATTAGCAACGTTAGTGCAATCGAAATAATAAATTCAAATGTTTCAGTTTGAACACAATCCTAAAACTCATAAACACATTAGCTACTGTCACAGATTATTTTAAAACTCTTTTTCTCAAAAGAACACCAAAAGAAAGAGATTAAGATGCAAATGCAATTATTGGCAGAAATCTGTCAAAACAGGACAGCAAGTAAAGATGATTTTTTTCGAAAATCTTCTGTTACTCAAATCAAAAGGTGTTCACCTAAGAAAAGTTGCGTATATAGCCCAGGATTACGCACACAAAAAATCAGGTCATTTTGAATTTTCTGTGATTTTATACGAATTTAACAGTGGCGAGTAGAAATATGTTTCCTGCGCAGAAATCCGAAATATAGTCTCAACTTTCCACTAGAGGCTTTACTTGGCTCAACAAAGGCACAAAAGAAAAGATACAGCAGGGTTGCTAAGGAAATAGAAAACACCCATGTGCAAAGAAAACAAAAGAAAACGACATAAAACGGGTTGAAAATGGAGAAATAAAACGGGTTGTCTCCCGGTAGCGATTTTCTTTAACGCCTTTCAGCTAGGCATAGAAAGCAACTCAAGTATTTTCAAGTGAAGAAGCATCAACATCATAACTTTCTCTAATAATAGAGTAAAAAGGTAGTTTCGTTCTCTGTCTAGGAAAGTGTTTCATACCTTTCTTGAGTGGGAATTGATATTTAATACTCCCCTCTTTCATATCAATAACAACACCAATAGTTCTAAGAAAAGGTCTTCCCAAAACAATAGGACAAGAAACATTGAATTCAATGTTCATAACAACAAAATCAACAAGGACAAGGTTATTGTTAACCAAAATAAGAACATCATCAATTCTACCAAAAGGTTTCTTCTTAGCATTATCAGCAAGATGAACATCGAAATAACAGTGTTCCGACGGTGGTAGATCAAGCATATCATAAAGCTTTTTAGGCATAACAGAGATACTAGCACCAAGATCACACAGAGCATTGCAATCAAAATCATTTACTTTTATTTTAATGATGGGATCCCAACCATCATCTAATTTCCTAGGGATAGATGTTTCAAGTTTCAGCTTTTCTTCTCTAACTTTCATGAGAGCATTGGTAATATGTTTAGTAACGGCCATATTCATGGCACTAGCATTGGGACTTCTAGCAAGGTTTTGTGGGAACATAATAACCTCAGAGATATTGCAATCATCAAAATCAAAATTATTATCATCAAAAGTAATGGAACCATTATCTCCCACATCTCTAAAAATTTCAACACTTTTATCAGAAGCAATTTCAGCAATTTGAGGCAATTTAGCACGTTTCACCGAAGGGATGGAGACTTTGTTAACACCAACTACTTTACCATTGATAGTAGGAGGTTTACTAGCACTTGGAGATTCAGTTTTACTAGTGGTGGTGATAGTGCAAACTCTAGCAATATTATTATTTTTAACCAATTCATCTTCTCTTTCCCACCTATCACGTAATTCAGCCATCAACCAAACATTATTATCAATTAAAACTTGGATGGCATTCAAAGTTTTACTTTCTTTAACATCATGTGGAAAACCTTCAGTTTTAGAAAATCAACATCAATAGCTAGGCTATCTACTTTAGAGGCAAGAACATCTATTTTACCATGCTTTTCCTCAACAGATTTATTAAAAGCAGTTTGTGTGCTAATAAATTCTCTAAGCATGTTTTCAAGATCATAAGTAGAGATTTTATTATTATTGTAAGAATTTCTATAAGAATTACCATAACCATTATTAGGAGGATATGGCTTATAATTGTTTCCACCAAAATTGTTTCTATAAGCATTGTTGTTAAAATTATTATTTCTAATAAAGTTCACATCAACATGCTCTTCTTGAGCAACCAAAGAGGCTAAAGGAACATGTCGGATATATACTGAATAGGGGTATAGAAGATGGTAGACAAAAGAGCCGGACTACCAGGGTGGCCTACATGGTAATGGGCTTAGGTCCATTGGGCGGCCCAGTAGTCCGACGCACAGAAGCCGGATTCTAGAAGAACCCGGATCACGGCCCGCGTGATCTGGCTTGGAGGAGAAGACGGATTCCTTACTTTCCAAGTTACAAGTTAAACGTAGTCTTCTAGGTTTCCTACTCTGTAAGCCCTAATCCGTCTATTATATAAAGCCGGACAGGAGATAGATTAGATAAGTTTCATAAGTTCCAAGGTTCTAGGTTCAAACCAAAGCTCTACGCAACTCGCCGGGAAGTTCATCCTCGTCGAGTAGCTAGATCTATTCCCTCACATTGTAACCCTGTTATACGGGCTTTAGTCCCAATTAGTGAGAAGTGCAGGAGTAGGTACGCCGTACTGTCGCGACGTACCGAACCTGGGTAAAATCCCGTGTTCTGTGTTACTACGCTATCCCGTTACCCCACGTCTCTACCGTAGTCTCATGGCACCCCAGTCTATGAAAACTACTACGATGTCTCGACAGTTGGCGCCCACTGTGGGGCAAACGACGTCAGGCGTGAAATTCCGGTCTGGGATACTCGGCGGAATTGGAAGATCGATCACTGTCGGAAGCTTGGAATTCGACGACGACGTCGGGCGCTTCCTCGACAACGGATCATACATACCGGCGCAAAACCACCTGGTAAGTGCCTGCATTTTACCGATTGGATCTGCTAACATCTTTATCGGATTAACCGCGGAGGCAATGGGGTTTTGCGGTGGAAGCAAGTTTATCCCACCCGCCCTATACCCAGTCGAAGACGACTATGATGCCGGATTTTGCTCAGATCGCCGACAAAAAAGTGATACGCACTTTATCGGCATGGTGCAATCCGAGATCGCTGAAAACACGGATGACGGAAATCCCGTGCAAGAGGCAGATAACAACCTACCCGTCATAGAGACGGAAGAACCAATACCCGTCACAGAGACGGAAGATCCGACATCCGTCAATCAGACGATGAACTCGGAAACAGAGTCCGTGCTTGCCGCCATATAGGCGAGATTGGAGTCGGAAACCGGATCGGATAGTTTCGATTCTGAAGACGAAGACGATGATGCCTTCGTAAGAAAAGTTAAGTCCTTTCAAGAGGGATTCCATGAAGTGCTAATGGCAAAACCAGCTGATACAACGGGTGCCGATAGCCAGGAAAGCCCTAAAACCCCTCCGCCAGTGGAAGAGAGGGAAGACGGAGAAACTTCTCCGATATTCCCTAATGTCAAGGAGATGACAGAAGATGAACCTGTCAAAAAACCTCCTTCTTCCAAGAAAAAGCATCGTGCTTCTAAAAAACTCCAGTACAAACTCCGGAAGAAAAAGTCAGCTGATCTCGCTGATGAAAACCTGGAAGTTGGAGATATTAGTGGCACAAAGCCCGCGGAAAAGAAATCTAAGGAAATCACCGCTCCGCCAATGACAGAACTGGAAGAGCAAGAACTATTACAAACTCCAGTGGGACCCAATGAACCCCCTGAGATGCTGGAAGCCAGGAGACAAGCTTTCCAACGGCAACAGCAACATCTGCTTAGATCTCGGCAACATCTCCAACAAACCCATAATGACATCAAAATCATGAAGGAAGAAATAGAGGAGTACGAGAGAAAGCATAGATCTGCCTTAAAACCTACTAGGTTACCCGGAATTGCAAAACCGGAAGAACTGCCGCCGAAAGAAAGGTTCTATAACCCATCTTGGCAAAAGCAGTTAAACGGCAAAGATGCCAAGGGCGAACCAATATACAAAACCGCAGCGGAAAACACGGAAGCAGCGTTCGCCATCCTCAATAACGATATGTATTCCAACGGGGAAAAACTCCAAGGGGTGTATGCTTTCCTAGGAAAAGCATTACAGCAGCAACAGCGAGGCCAAGAGCGATCAGGGAGGCTACATGATAATTCCGCCCTCTGCAAAACTGTTACTTGCGCTGCTGGAGCACCTGGACCGGAAGAACCCGGAGATTCGGATAAAAAAGAGGATCCGAGAAAAGACAAGAAAAACCCCGACAACCGGGACGCAGCGTCTAGAACCGGACCTCATCTCCCGAAAGATGGATATAAACCACACGATCGGGAAGACAAACACCGGAATGACGGCAAAATAATTCCACCTCCGAGAAACCCAGCTGAAAAAGCCGGAAGATATGATACACCTCAGAGACGTGAAAGATCTCGGACACCGCCTAAGGATAAGGAAAGGTACAGGAGCAGGACTCCACCTAATCCCAGGGGGCGTGACAACGGAAGAGATAGAGATAACCTCGGAAAAGCGCGTCCGCGCAACAATGGAAAAGAAAGGAGCATATCCCCTTCTGTCCATTCAGCCGGGAGATATTCTGCACATATTGATAGAGCAGAAAAGGATGATCTATACTTTGGTCCTAAGTGTTTTACTGACAGGATCCGAAGGATAACCCTGCATTCTGGCTTCGCCAAAGTTGGTCCAACCTACCAAAAGTATACCGGCAGTACAAACCCGGATACCTGGCTTTCAGATTATTACACAGCCGTCCAAATCAACAACGGGACAGACCTGGAAGCTGTCAAGTTTCTTCCCCTAATGTTGCTAGACGGAGCCAGAGATTGGATCAATGCTTTACCATCAAGAACTGTCGACAGTTGGGATGATATGGCGAGAGTATTTACTCAGCATTTTCGAGGAACATACGTGGATTTCATCTCCAGATTAGCATCAACCAGCTGAACCGTTGCACCCAATTTGAAGATGAACCATACGTGGATTTCATCTCCAGATGGACTGCAATGAAGAATAGTTGCTCTGGAGTAACTCACGTACAAGCAATGCATGCTTTCGTCAATGGCCTAAAACCCGGACTTGTACCGTTCATGGTTGGTTCTAAAAAGCACAAAGATCTCGGATCTATGCTTACAACCGCTAATGAGCATGCTGCAGCCGAAGACGATATCAGAGCAAGAGGAGGCAATATTGAGTCACTGATACTGGCCAAGAAAACACCTCGTTCTGATAAAAAAGGAACTCCGGAATCAACAACAAAGCCCAAGGAGGTCAACATAGCCTTTGGAGGAGAAAAGGTGAACAAGTGGAAAGGCCGCAGTCCGGATCCAATCAATTACACTCCCGAAGAATGGGAGAGAATTAAGTCGGAACCCTGCGTCCACCACTCTCAGTTTGGGAAACCAACCCACACAAACGCGCAATGCCGGCTAAACAAGCATATGAAAGGCAATGCAGGATCCGGAAATAAAGGGAAGGGTTCCAAGAGGAAACCTGCCAAACAAAAGCCAGAAGCTGAAAAAGAAGACAGTGAATCGGACACTGATGACAAAATCCAGGAACAACAGCGAAAAGGCGAACCCAAATTTCCGAGAGTTGATGGAGAAGCAATGTTAACTTTCCTAGCAACCCCGTCAGCAAAGGTGGCCAAAAGGACACTTCGAGAAATAAACGCGGTTGTTCCTGCAACCCCAAAATTCTTGAAGTATTCCAACACACCGATAATCTGGGATCAGTCAGATCATCCCGGAAATATCCCTGAACCCGGCACACAAGCTCTTGTTGTAAGCCCTATTGTTCAAAACACTAGGCTAAGAAGAGTGCTGATGGACGGAGGATCCAGCATCAATATAATGTACCTGGATACACTGAAGCACTTGAAGATATCCGAGTCCCAGCTCAACTATAGCAATATACGCTTCCATGGCATTGTTCCTGGCAGGCAAGCACGATCCCTAGGAGAAATTTCCCTAGATGTCACCTTCGGAGATAAAGATCACTTCCGGCAGGAAAAAGTATCCTTCGAAGTAGTGCCGTTCGAAAGCGTGTATCACGCAATACTCGGACGTCCGGCTTTCGCCAAATTTATGGCAAGATCTTGCTATATCTACAACAAGCTGAAGATGCCAGGACCCAAAGGAGGAGTAATCACCATTGCCGGTGATTTCAAACTGGCAAACGAGTTGGAGAAGCAAAACGCCCTTTGCGCTCAAAGAGTTATAGCTCAGGAAGAACTGAAGGAGTTAGCCAAGGAGGTATCGCCGAAAGAAATGCCGGCAGGAAAAGAAACTCGGAAGCCAACAGATAGCTTCAAGGCGTCCGAGAATACAAGACAGGTAATCCTAGATCCCAAAGATCCGACAAAATTTGTCGTTGTAGGGACTGGGATGACCGACAAATAGGAAGGCGAGCTCATCAAGTTCCTCCGTGAGAACTGGGATATTTTCGCCTGGTGTCCAGCTGACATGCCAGGCGTACCCAGGGAACTTGCTGAGCACAAACTCAAGGTTATTCCTGGATCAAAACCCGTCAAACAAGGTCTCCGTCGATTTGACGGAAGAAGACGGAAGGCTATTGGCAAGGAAATTATCCGGCTTTTAGCAGCGGATTTTATCAAGGAAGTAATCCATACTGACTGGTCCGCAAATCCGGTATTAGTGCCGAAGAAAGACACCACTGCTCTCAGAATGTGTATAGATTACACAGGATTGAACAAGTTGTGTCTGAAAGATAGGTTTGCGTTACCGCGAATCGATCAAATAATAGACGCCACTGCAGGCTCTGAGCTTTTATGCTTTTTGGATGCATACTCCGGGTACCACCAAATACGCATGAAAAAGGAAGATCAAATCAAGACTTCTTTCATAACCCCGTACGGGACGTATTACTACGTAACCATGCCTTTTGGCCTGAAGAACGCAGGTGCAACCTACCAGCGTTGCATGCAACGTTGTTTGCATAGTCAGATTGGAAAAAATGTCCATGTTTACGTGGACGATATTGCTGTCGTAACCAAGGAAAAAGATACACTCCTTGAGGATTTGCGAGAAACTTTCGAGAACTTACGCACCTACCAGATGAAGTTGAATCCATCTAAGTGCGTATTCGGGGTTCCCTCAAGTGAACTTCTGGATTTCATCGTTTCTCATAGAGGAATAGAAGTTAACCCGGAAAAGATTAAGGCAATCTCAAACATCTCAGAACTTACGTGTGAAAAAGATGTCCCAGAATTGCCGGGTTCCGCCACAGCCATAAAAAGATTTCTTAGTTGGCTGGGGGCTAAAACCTTACCATTTCACAAACTGCTGGAGAAGTTCGACAAGGTCAAGTGGATTGCGGAAGCCTGGGAACACCTAGCAAGTTATGTCCCCTTCTGTACTTAGTTCAAATCTATGTAAACATCTTTTGAGATCATGAAATAAAGTTGTCGGAATGCTGTCATCCATATTTCTTATAAGTGCAAAGTGTTTCCGCCTCATCTATTTCCCAATGATCTTACAAATTTCTCAACGTTAACCCGAATTGTGCTTGCGTACTCGGCGTTACATAACTGAATGATTTTTCAGCCTTTTAACGGCTAAAGGAAACTTGAATTGCCTGCGTGCCCAAGTTTCACTTAAAACTTTCCTTGTTTCTCTAAGTCTTATCTGATTGTGCGTATGCTGGGTTACTGGAACTAGTTAGTAAAAATGCCTTTAGCATGTTTCATGTTTTCGAGTTTCAAAACTGATTGGTTCGTCCCCAGTTACTCGGCATAACGATTCATAATGCTATTTGAGCCATTTCAAACACTAAGGACAGTTAAAGCATATACACCAGAGAACTTAGAAGATAAAGGAATGGTAAAATTCAAACAACTTGCAAAGTAATTTCATAGTTTAAACTGCAAAAGGCGGAATTCTCATTAATATAAAAGAAGCATTACATTTTGGATTACAAATGAAAGAACAGTAATGCTCCTATTGTCTACTTTTTCTATCCAGGTTCCAGGTAACCTTTCAAGAATCCGACTCCTCCTCGCTGCTTTCTTCGTCGGGGATTGGAGGAGCTTCCTCTTCTGGATAGTTGACGGCGACATTTACCATGGCGGCAATCTGGGTGGCGTGGCCCTTAACTTCACCAAAGATGGTGGTTCGTTGCGCATCCGTGTATCCCTGAGGGACACCGGTGGCCACACGCCAGGATTTGGCACTAGGATAGTGCATGCGCATAAGGCCTAAGGCCATGCGCGCGCCACCTCGTGCAGCGGAGCGGAGAAGAGACTCCTTGGACTCCGCCACCTCCATGATGATACCCGGAAGTTTTTCAACTTCCGAGCATTCCCCATATTTATCGGGAAGGAACTTCTCTATGAGCTGCGTCCCGGCAGCCTTAATCAAATTCCATGTTTCCCCGAAAGCTCGGATGCCTGCAATCCGAGTTCCATCTGGGGTGTCTCCTGTTTGATCCAATAAAACATACAAAAGGGTTAAGCAGACAAACAAAGAAAGCAAAACATGGAAAGATGAGGAAAAGGGTAAGAAATTTACCGATGAGCTTGTCGATCTCGGAAACTTCCTCCAGGCGAAGGTTCAGAGCTTCGGTCAAATCCTGAATGGTGGATTTGTCTTTCTCCGCCTGTTCGGAAGCCTTGGAATTAGCCATTCCAAGAGCCAGGTTGCTGGCTTCCAGGTCTTGTTGAGCTTTCACAAGGTTCTTGTGAAGCTCAATGTTCTCATTGCGGAGAATTTCGGCGTTGCCAGAATCTTCCGCTGCTTGCTTAGCCTGAGCTAAGGCAGCTGAAAAGCAAGGGAAAATCCGAGTTGATCAATTTCCTCGGGAAAAAACTTAGACAAAGTCTTAAATCGGAAATTTCAAAACGAAAAAGCTTACCTTTCGTTTCCGTCAAAGCGAGCTGAGATGATTCCAGCTCCGCCTCCTTCTCCTCAAGAATAGAAAGAAGACTTCGAACTTCTTTATTCTTGATGGTGAGCTTCCTGAAAACTTCCAGGTTTATGGCCTCGGAGGTTTGCTGAAACATGGAAAGGAGAAGAATAAGTACAAAAAGCATCAAAGAAAAAAGCACGCATTTTAATTAATGCTTGGGGGCTAGAGTTATATACCTGGCTCATGCGCTGCAAACCCGCTAAGTTTTCTTTGAATTCTTTCGCGTATTCCGCGAAGTGATTTCCGGCTGCGTCCAAGCCGTCATTGATAGCTTTAAAATCCTTATCAAAGGTGGGGATTTCCTCGTCGAAAGTCCGAGAAGATTTCCCCACCTCTGGAGCCGCCCTTTCCCTCGTGTCCGACTCGGACACAACGGGCTGGCTGGGCTCTGGGGGCTTGGTGGTGGTGGCTGCAGTAGGCTCTTCCGCCATTGTCTGCGGCGTGTCCGGGGCGACGGCGGGAGATGGTTGGCTGCCTCGGTTGGAAGAAACTCTGAGTTTCTTCAGCTTTCTCGGCTTCAGGTTGGAGGGGGGTAGGCTAAAAACCAAAAACCCGGAAAAGGTTAAAACACCGAAGATGGACGAAAAAGATCCCATAAAAGAAAAACCCAGAAGAAAATAACCTGGAAGTGGCGACGGGGATTCCGTCAAGGTCGATAATCTCATCCGAAGAAATTATCTTCTTGCGCTTGCGCCCACCCGTAGCGGCGGTGCGCAGCGCATCCAACTCGGCCTCGGAGGCTAACTCCGAGTCTGGAAGATCCGCAAGCTGTCGGAAGAACCAATCAGAGTCAAAAGGTAGATTATCCAGTAATTGAGATTATACCCAAATGACAGAAAATTTACCTTGGGAGCTGGGTTGTCGGCCGTGTACATTGGCCGACTCTCCGTGTATTGGTCGCGCGATGCGACCAACTGATTGATGCGCCTGAGTTCCTTTGCGGGCCAATCCTTGTCGGTTGTCCGCATTGGATCCTTGGCTCCCGTGTATTCACACAGGAGACGGCCTCCGTGGTTTGCTAATGGCTGAATCCGCCTATCCAGCCAGCAAAAGACCGTGTCCATACCGGTCAAAGGAGGTTTGGAGGAGGTGAGCTTGGCGATGCGCCTCTTGATCCTTAGCAGATCTGGAGGCAGAACTTGGACGGCCTCTGTTACCCAGTTATCCTGGGGAACGGCGGCGGAGTTCACAAAAGGTGGAACCCCGACGGCCTTTTTAGGAAAAGGCACGTCGGGATGATAGAAAAAAGAACCCGTCCAAAATTTGACGGATTCTGAAGTTTTGATTTTGGGGAACCAATCCTCTCGGAATCTCCGAAGAGTAAAGGAAATGGTCCCGCAATTTGGGAGTGCGCCCTCCGAAGAGTTACGCTTGACCCCAAAGCAATACAGCCAAAAATCTAACCTAGGCTCTATTCCTAGGTAACCTTCGAACAAGGCCTGGAAGCCGGCCATGTACAGAATGGAATTGGGAGGAAGGTTGTGAGGTTGGATGCTGTAATGTGACAGAACCTGGAGGAAGAAAGAGGAAGGTGGGAGCCCCATACCTCGTAGAAGGTGGGAGGCAAGAAGCACCCTTTCGCCCTCTTGTGGCAAGGGTTCGGTCTCCTCTTCCGGGAGCCGCCACTTCTTTTTAAGAACCAAGCCCTCCTTCTCCAAGTTTGGAAGGAGAGCCGGGGGAATACTGCAGGCACTCCAGTTGCCTGCAGTTTCCTCTTCCTCATCCGCTCCGGCAGCGGCGGCCTTCGCGGCGGCAAGTTTCTCGCCAAGGAGCTCGATTTTCTCCTCCGCCGTTTTAGGTGCGAACGGCGGGGTTGTCGTGGCGCTTGGGCCCGTGATGTCCGCGGCGGCGGAAGCGTTTCCTCCGCCCGCCGCGGATGCCGTGGCCTTTTCCGGCTCGCCGCCGGCATGCTTGGGCGACCCCAGCTGTGGATCTAGGTCGCCCAAAAGTTCGTCGATGGAAGCGCGAGCCGGTGAGGACGACGGAGATGCCATCCTTTGGTGGTGCGTTTTGAGCGCTCCGGCGTGCGAAGGGTTCGTCGGGGCAAGGTCTTACTCTCGAGCTCGCGGTTGCGTCAATGGCGTGGGCAGTGAGGGAGTGAGGAAAGATTTCCGATGACGACGAGGACGGCTATTTATAGCCTGAAAACCTCTAGATACGTGCCAACGGCTCTTTTGACCGTTGGATGTTCGACGCGTGTCGCTCGCCGGAAAATCCGGGAAACGGAACGACAGAGGAATGATGGTTATCTCCTCGTTTCTCGTGAGAATCTGTCAGAGATACGTTGCAGGGTTTCCCGCATGAAACCAAGCGGCGCTTGCGTCAGCATGATTAAGGCGCTGATGTCATAAGTTCCTTTTCCGCGAAGGATCGCGAGAAGAAAAGCCGGATTTTCATAGTTCCGAGTTTTGTGTTACCATCTCCTTCAAAAGGAAAGAAGAAAGAATCAAGACTGCTGAATCAAGTTTTCCCGGACAAAATGTATTTGACGAAAGGCGGAGTTTCAGAGTTTTGATCCTTCCTGGGGGCTACTGTCGGATATATACTGAATAGGGGTATAGAAGATGGTAGACAAAAGAGCCGGACTACCAGGGTGGCCTACATGGTAATGGGCTTAGGTTCATTGGGCGGCCCAGTAGTCCGACGCGCAGAAGCCGGATTCTAGAAGAACCCGGATCACGGCCCGCGTGATCTGGCTTGGAGGAGAAGACGGATTCCTTACTTTCCAAGTTACAAGTTAAACGTAGTCTTCTAGGTTTCCTACTCTGTAAGCCCTAATCCGGCTATTATATAAAGCCGGACGGGAGATAGATTAGATAAGTTTCATAAGTTCCAAGGTTCTAGGTTCAAACCAAAGCTCTACGCAACTCGCCGGGAAGTTCATCCTCGTCGAGTAGCTAGATCTATTCCCTCACATTGTAACCCTGTTATACGGGCTTTAGTCCCAATTAGTGAGAAGTGCAGGAGTAGGTACGCCGTACTGTCGCGACGTACCGAACCTGGGTAAAATCCCGTGTTCTGTGTTACTACGCTATCCCGTTACCCCACGTCTCTACCGTAGTCTCATGGCACCCCAGTCTATGAAAACTACTACGATGTCTCGACAGAACATTATTTGGATCAACTTGAGCTTTACCATTAACAAGCATAGACATAATAGCATCAAGCCTTTCACTCAAAGAGGAGGTTTCCTCAACACAATTTACCTTCTTACCTTGTGGAGCTCTCTCAGTGTGCCACTCTGAATAATTTATCATCATATCATCAAGAAGCTTTGTTGCATTTCCCAAAGTGATGTACATAAAGGTACCTCCAGCAGCTGAATCCAATAGGTTCCTTGAGGAGAAATTTAGTCCTGCATAAAAGGTTTGTATAATCATCCAAGTAGTCGGTCCATGAGTGGGACAATTCTTCACCATAGTTTTCATTCTTTCCCAAGCTTTAGCAACATGTTCATTATCAAATTGTTAAAAATTCATTATGTCACTTCGCAGGGATATAATCTTAGCAGGAGGATAATATTTTCCAATGAAAGCATCTTTACACTTAGTCCATGAATCAATACTATTTCTAGGCAAAGATAGCAACCATTCTTTAGCTCTTCCTCTCAAAGAGAAAGGAAACAATTTCAGTTTAATAATATCCCCATCCACATCTTTATATATTTGCATATCACATAGTTCAACAAAATTATTAAGGTGAGCAACAACATCATCAGTACTAACACCAGAAAATTTCTCTTTCATAACAAGATTTAATAAAGCAGGTTTAATTTCGTAGAAAGCAGCAGTATGAGCAGGTGGACCAACATGTGTGCAAATAAAATCATTGTTGTTTGTGCTAGTGAAGTCACACAACTTAGTATTCTCAGAGGAACTCATTTAAGCAAAATTAAAGCAAGCAAATAAATAACAGCTATAAAGTAAACTAATATTTTTTGTGTTTTTGATATAAAGAAGCAAAACAAGACAAAAAAATAAAAACAAGACAATAAACAATATAAAGAGGTTGAGAGTGAGAGACTCTCCTTTCCAGAAGACTTCTTTCTCCCCGGCAACGGCGCCAGAAAAAGTCCATGATGCTGGCAATGCGTGTTGGGAACCCCAAGAGGAGGGTGTGATGAGCACAGCGGTAGGAATATCTCCTCAGTTAAGAACCAAGGTTATCAATCCAGTAGGAGAAAGAGGATCTTTGGAAGTTTGATGCCACTGACGGTTGTGATGGTACCTCATTGGTGTCAGCAACAACGCGGAACCTACACACAACACAACCAAAATACTTTGTCCCAACGGTATAGTGAAGTTGTCAATCTCACCGGTCTTGCTGAAAACAAAGATTAGATGTATAGTGTGGAAAATGTTGTATGCTTGCAGTAAGTTAAGAAAAGCAGGAAATTGTAGAGCTTTGTTTAACAGTGTAGGAAAATGGACCGGGGTTCATAGGTTCACTAGTCGTGTCTCTCCATAAAAGATAGCATGTTGGATGAACCAATTACAGCTAGGCAATTGACAAATAGAGGTTGCACCGTAGTGCACATTCATGACATGATGACTACTATGATATTTAGTGTGGGCATTACAACAATATAGATAGACCGTAATCCAACTGCATCTATGACTAATAATCCACCCTCAGGTTATCATCCAAACCCCCTTAGGTATTAAGTTGCAAGCAACAGATAATCGCATTAAGCAATGTGTGTAATGTAAGCAATGATTGTACACGCAGGCACTCACACCGTTGTGTTCTTTCACTCGAGCACAGGCAAAAAGGAGTCATGAACCCACTATCGAGTATAAATACTCCCTCTTGGAGTCACTAGCAACTACTTGGCCAGAGCAACCACTAGCAACGGAAAGCATGCAAGATCAGAAATAACATATGCAATAAAGACTATAATCAATTTGGAATAAGTTCAATATTCATCGGATCCCAGCAAACACAGCACATAGAATTACATAAGAACAATCTCGATCATGTTAGGCAGCTTACAAGATCTAAACATTGAGGCATAGGAGGAGAAGACAACCATCTAGCTACTGCTATGGACCCACAGTCCAAGGATGAACTACTCATGCATCACTCCGGAGGCAGGCATATTGATGAAGATGCCTCCGGTGATGATCTCCTCTCCAGCAGGGTGTCGGCAGACAGCTTCAAACCCCCCTGGTCTAGGGTTGACGACCATGGCGGCTGCAGAACTTTTCAGGGATATTTGATCAAGTGCCTAGAGTTTTCCTTCGGAGGGGATTAAATAGGCGAAAGGGCAAAGGTGGTGGAGCCCTGGGGGCCCCACACCACCCCCCGGTGCTGCCAAGGGGGGCACGCCACCCCATGGTGTGGGCCCCCTGTGTCCCCTCTCCGGGTCTCTTTGGAACTCTGTGGAATCTTTGGGAGTTCTAAGACTTTCGGGCTTCGAATTTTCCAATTCCAAGAATATTTCCAGAACAACTTTTCTGAAACTAAAAACAACAGAAAACAGGGAACTGGCTCTATGGCATCTTGTCAATAGGTTAGTCCGGAAAATCGATAAAAATGACATAAAGAAGGGAGAAAACATGTAGCAATTGGCATAATATCATCATGGAGCATCATAAATTATAGATACGTTGGAGACGTATCACGGGGCAGTGTGCCTAGCCCTTGGTGCGCAATGACTTGCCTCTAGGGATTTATATGTATCCCGACGGTGGAAGTTTTCTTCTGCACGGACTTAGGCTGCTGATCTATTGGTGTAACATCCCAATTTTGCTTATAAAGGGTTGGTGGTGTTGTGTTCATGGCATAGCATGCATGAAAATTTTAAATCAAATTTGAATTTGAAATTAATAAGATTTGACTAAAAGGCACTTAAAGTGGCCACCCCAAAATTTGTGTGAAAAACATTTTCAATTTGGGAAAACAAAAAATATCGTTTTGTTGAAAATTTTGTAAGGAATCCAAAACATATTTTTGGCAAATTTTCTATTTGCAAAATGTCCCTTGAAACAACTATTTTCAGAGCTGTTTTTAAAGAAATGGACCTCTTCGCAAAAATAAGAAGCTTCTGGGGGTCTTCGCGAAATGTGTTTTGTCTTCTTCTTCCTTGGACAGCAGGGGAAGCAACTGCGTGCCGCGCTGCCGTCGTCGATGGCCACCTCATGCTTGGCCGTTCCGTCGAGAGGATAGGACCGCGAGGAAGCCCTCCCAGCTCTCTCTCTCCCTCACCCTCGAGATCACTCTCTCTGCCTCTCCTCCCGAAAAGAAACCCAAACCCTACCCTACCGCCCTCCGGCCGCCGCCTTGCACCGCCGACACCGGCCACCTCGGGCCAAATTGAAGCCACCCCTGGAACCGTCGTGGTCTCCTCTTGCTCCCCGAAGAGTCTCGTTTGGCGGGGTGACCCCAAGCGCACGAATCGTCTTCCTCCCTCAACTCCGGCCGGCGGCCACCTTCGACGTTTCCGGCCAACCTCGACCGGGCCTGGCCTCACCGAGCCTCTTCCCACGCTCCTGGTGAGCTCGTCCACCTTGTGGTGGTCTTCGTTTGTTTTTAGTCGTTGTTTCCGAGATTGTCGCCGTGCACCGCCGCTAGCCGCCGCGGACATGGACGCCGGCGAGCGCTCCGGCTACCTTTTGATCAGTCGAGGTGTAACATCCCCACTTTTGTTAAATTAGGGTTTGTTGTGCTGTGCTCATGGCATTCATGCATGAACCAATTCGGAACCAATTTAAATTTGGAATTTAAATGGAAATTGAGAAAAATTCCACAAATAGTACTTAAAATGGTTTCCAAAATGTTGTACTGAAAATTATTTCAATTTCATCAAAGCTACATATGGTGAGGTTGGAAATTTGACAAGGTTTCCAAAAATTATTTTTGGCAAATTTTATTCTTCCAAAAAGGCCCTCAAAATCTAATGTTATGTTCTATTTTATAATAGAAAAGGGCTAATTTGTAAAATCCAGGAACTTCAGGGGGTTTTTGTAATTTTTATTTCTTTTTGCTCTTTCTTCTAGCTCCGGCCAGAAGGCAGGAGCTGCGTGGCTGCTGCTGCCACCTCCAGCTCGACCCTCCTGCAAGGATAAGTCGTCGAGGTCGGCGTGTCCTCCTTCCCCTCCTCCCTCTTGGCCGCTGCTCGTCCTTTCTCTCGCTCTCTGTATACCGCACGCAAGGAAACCCGAAGAGCAAACCCTAGCCCTCTGATCGTCGCTCGCCGCCGTCGTACCCGACAATTGTTCGTCGAGTTGAGGTTTCCACAAGATCCGTCGAGTTCCTCTCCACCTCCTCCCCGCAGGAATCGGTCCAAGAAGCTCGGAATCGACGCCGGCAACCCTGTCTTCCCCGCGGCCGGCGAGCCTCCTCCGCCGACGATTCGCCGCCACCACTGCCCCTCCGGCCTCCCAGACCACCCCACGAGAATCGTGGTGAGCTCCTGCACCCGTAGGTGCTTCCGGTTTGCCTCCTACCCCTCTGTAACCCCCTCCCGACGCTCACCGTTTCGCACCGCCGCAGCAGCTCGTCGCCGGCAGCATTCCGGCGACGTTTTCCGAGAGGCGCCGCCACCCTTAGGTTCGGCTTGGCGTCCTCTTCCCCGTGGAACGTTTGGATTCGGGGATTCCGCGATCAATCGATCGATTTCTTCCACAGCAGCTTCTCTGTAGCCATTGATGACGTCACCCCGACGTCATCATGATGTCATAATTCTGTTTTTGCTATTTTCAGAAAATGGTATTAATTACAGAAAAAGAAATAAAATTGAATAATTAATAACTTTTAATCTGTAATTTAGAAAAATATAAATAAGGTACCAAAATGTTCAGAAAATTATTCTCTACCCAACTATATAATTTTCATTCATGTTTGAGAAATTTGAAAATTGAACATTATTTAATGTTGTTTAATCATTTAAAAATAGAAAATAAGTTTTTATTCACTAAAAATAGAAAATTAAAAGTTATATATCAAATTGCTCAAAATGACAATTGGAACCTATTTATGATGTTTTCAAACTCATTTGAGCTTTTAAAATTGTACTCACTTTCATAACTGCCTGAAACCCCCTCCGGGGTCTATTTCGGCCTAACTTCAGAAAAACTGCATAATTGTCATACGAACCGTAGCAACCCAACGAACATGTTTAGGCCTTTATTTCGGTGCATCAACTTGCTCATGCATACATATTGCACATTGCATTATGCCATGTGTTGAATGTTCTCTTTCTTTCCATTGTTTGTTCTTATCGGTAGAACGTGACTCCGAAGAGAAGGACAATCGTTCCATGACGAATTCTTGATCTTAACCGACAAGTCAAGCACTTATTCCTGAAGACTTTATCTGGTTTTCTTATAACCAAGGCAAGCATAACCTCTTATCTGCTCATATATGGTTCCAAAGTGTTTTGAATCTCGTACTTTGTATTCGGTTCCAAACTATTTGATGTCAGTAGATAGAGTTCTCCTATATACTGAATAACCTAGATATCCTGATCCACTGCTCCTAGCAGCTATAGGTTTGTTTGTGCGCGCTCCGCTAAACCCTCTGAGTCTTGCTTAGCCATGCCTAGTTGTGATCTGATACATTCGGTTGATGGATCTGGTCTTTTGCGTGAATATACTATGTTAGGTTGTTCTGATTTGAGTTATATTTGATAACCTGACTAATCACGGCATGGATGTGAGGCCACAATGGGTTGTAGCGTTTTGTCCTGTTCATGCCCCTAGGAGCGAGTTCTCGCCTTCGAGCCAAGACTGAGCGTACAGCCACATGTGGGCCGATGAACCCCGCCCGGCTAACTAACTTGTTTAACCTTATCCATGAGCCACGTAGTTTGAGCTTTCCATCTGCGTGTGTGTCGGAAAATGTTTTGGAGAAAACTAGGCGTGACCGGGACAAGTTATGGACGTACACGGATCTTGATCCCGACTCACAGAACAGGTGCCGTCAGGAGGTGGCCAACTCCCTGTTGACGGGGTGGCCCTGTTTGGGTTGACTCATGGATATGGTTTGAGAAGGTAAAGGCCGGGAATCGACCACACTCTGCCGACACTTCCCAGACTAGTGCCAACCCGGTGGCACTAAGAGTCGGTTGGTACGTGTGGGTAAAGTTGTACACCCCTGCAGGGTTAAATCTTTTCGACAAGCAGTGTCTGCGGTTAAAGACGACTTGGTGACGAATTCTGTGATCATAGATAACTTGAACGGAATGATTAAAACTTGCTGATAACGAATGAAGGATGCCTCCTCGGAGATGCCGAGAGGGGTTACCTTGTAGCATGAGATAGTGTGTAACAACTGGAGGAGGTGATCTTTGAAGCACGAGGCGCTGAAATGTTTTGGTGGATTAAAAGATGATGATATCAGTAGTTGAGTAGCTTTCTCATATGTTTTCAAAATACTCCATGAGGCGTGTTGTTTCTTCCTCAACTTGGAAAACAAATATGGCTTTACGCAAATAACCTTCATAAAACCTTTCTGAAGATAGCAGATATATAATAGGTTAACTAAGCCTTGTTGAGTACCTCCCGTACTCAGGTTTGCTTAATTTTGGTTCAGGAGAAGATCTCACGTCGGTGGTGATTCAACGTGGACGTCGACGAGTAGTTAGGGGTTCCCAGGTAGCAGCCTGGAATCTGGGCTGGGACGCCGCCTTATGTTGCGGCCTCTTAGGCCTTTTTGGTTCTTGTTGATTAGCAACATAATTTGCCTTCCGTTGTCTGATGTAATGTTGGGTCGTGTGACCTCTGTTTGTAAGCTATACTCTAGTAACACCTGTTTAATAAAGTTTCATGTTTAGAGTACTGCTTTGATCGGTTGTTGGTTTCGAGCTCATTGTTATATAGTTTTGGCTATGCCTGCATAGTTGTCGCAATCGAGGGGTTGTGGAGCCGATGATCCATGTCCGAGCCCGCCTGTCGATGTGATCGGCCTGGGGCGAGGTAACCCCAGTAACCCTCGATTGTTGTTGCACTTTCTGGACACATAGCATCTCTGTATAACTTTGGTCCCGTTCCTTCAGTTTCATCCGACTCGTGGACGCTTGGGTATACATACCTGGTTATGACTAGCATGGACACAAGGAGTAGTGGACCGGGCATCCGGACTACGTGCCGATGAATCTGGTCTGCCTGCCGTTGTTTGTTGCGGCCGGGGCTGGTAACCCTGAAGCCCTTGTAATTCCATTGCTAGGAGCACATCACAGTTTGTATATCTCTGGGTCCGGGGTCTGACACGAGGCCACCCCTAGCATCTCCTTGATCATCTCCACCCCGTGGTGGATTTCGTTTTTGGAATAACCGCGCGCATCGACGGATTGCATCGCAGCTGAGAAGGATTGGCCACGGGATGACGTCCTAGTAACGTCATGCCTACGTCATATGCCCGTTTTTCTGTTTTTCTTTTAAACAAAAATCAACTGACACATGGACCCCACCTCTGTTTAGAAATTACAGAAAAATAAATAAAATTGAAAATGCAATATCTCTTGTTCCATAACTCAGAAAAATGTGTTCAATATACCATTTTGTTCAGAAAAATGTAATCTACATGTTTATGTAATTTGCACACATTTTCGACAAAGTTGAATTTTGACCATTATTTAATGTTGCTTAATTCATTTAAAAATAGAAAATTAAGTTTTTATTCAATAAAATTAGAAACTTACAAGATATATACCAAATTGTTCAAAATGACAAATGCAATCCATTTATGATGTTTTCAAACCCATTTGAGCATTTTAAATCGTACTCACTTCCAGTATCGCCCGAAACCCCCTCCGGGGTCTATTTCGAGCTGATTTCGGTAAAACTGCATAAGTGTCATACAAACCCTAGCAACCCAACGAACATGTTTAGGGCTTTATTTCATTGCATTAACTTGCTCATGCATACATATTGCGCATTGCATCGATGCCATGTGTTGATTGTCGTTTTTCTTGTTTCGGTGTTTATTCCCCCTCGGTAGAACGTGACTCCGAAGTGAAGGACAACAACTCCAATGGCGAATACTTGATCCTAACCGACAAGTCAAGCACTTATTCCTGAAGACTTTCTCTGGTTTTCTTGAAGCAAGGCAAGCATGACCTCTTATCTGCCCATATATGGTTTCGAAAGACTTTTTGACTCTCGTACAATGCATTCGATTCCAATGTATCTTGTGTCAGTAGATAGAGTTATCCTATTTATTTGCATTACCTAGATATCATGATTCAATGCTCCTAGCAGACATAGGATTTGTTTGTGTGTATCGCCAGAGCCTCAAATATGCCATGCTTAGTCATACATGTCTGTTGATCTCTGCTCCATCTGGTTGATGAATCAGAGTTGCGAATGAATCTAGTACGATAGGATGTTGTAGAAAGTTAAGAGAAATTCTTTAACATGATTTAAAGGTGTGGATGACGAGACCACAGAGGGTATGTGGTGGTTTTCTCGTTCATGCCCCTAGGAGCGAGTTCTTGTCTTCGAGCCAAGACTGAGCGTGCATCCACACGGGGCTTAGATTCCCCTCGGTCTCAACTTGCCTAGTTTGTTCCATGAGTTGCCTAGTTCGGGAGTTCCATTTGGATTTGCGGGGATGTTAAAAATGTTTACAAAACTAGGACGTGGCGGTGTAACAGCCTGTGGCGAGACAGTAGTTGAAGCACCGCTCACAACGATAGAGACCCGGTAGGAGATGGCCACTCCCTATGGCGGACCATCTCTACTCGGAGCGACTCATGGAATAGGCAAAGCAAGGGAAAGGTCGTGGTCAACCTCCATCTGCCGGCACTTCCCGGAATAGTGCTAACGTCTGGCATTAAGAGTTGGTTGGTACGTGTGGTTAAAGTTGTACACCCCTGCAGGGTTAAATCTTTTCGAAAAGCCGTGTCCGCGGTTAAGGACGACTTGGTGACGGATTATGTGATCATAGACAACTTAAACGGAATGATTAAAACTTGCTAATAACGAATGAAGGATGCCTCCTCGGAGATGCCGAGAGGGGTTACCTTGTAGCATGAGTTACCGGAACAACTGGAGGTGGTGATCTTTGAAGCACGAGGTGCTGATATGATTTGGTGGATTAAAAAGATGATGATTTCAGTAGTTGAGTAGCTCTCTCATATGTTTTCAAAATACTTCATGAGACGTGCTATCCCTTCCTCAACTTGAAAAACAAAGATGGCTTTACGCAAAACAACCTTAATAACTCTTTCTGAAGGAAGCAGATATATAATAGGTTAACTAAGTCTTGTTGAGTACCTCCCGTACTCATGTTTGCTTCAATTTGGTTCAGGTGGAGTTCCTCAGTTCGGTGGTGTTTCAACGTGGACATCGACGAGTAGTTTGGGGTTCCCAGGTAGCAGCCTGGAATCTATGGGCTGGGACGTCGCCTTATGTTGCGGCCTCTTAGGCCTTTTTGGTTCTTGTTGGTTAGCAACATAATTTGCCTTCCGTTGTCTGATGTAATGTTGGGTCGTGTGACCTCTGCTTGTAAGCTATACTCTAGTAACACATGTTTAATACAACTTCCATGTCTAGAGTGTTGCTTCGATCGGTTGCTGGTTTCGAGCTCATTGTTATACAGTTTTGGCTATGCCTGCATAGTTGTCGCAATCGAGGGGTTGTGGAGCCCAGGATCCATGTCCGAGCCCGCCTGTCGATATGATTCGGCCTGGGGCGAGGTAACCCCAGTAACCCTCGATTGTTGTTGCACTTTCTGGACACATAGCAGCTATGTATAACTTTGGTCCCGTTCCTTCAGTTTCATCCGACTCATGGACGCTTGGGTATGCATAATTGGTTATGACTAGCATGGATACAAGGAGTAGTAGACCGGGGATCCGGACTACGTGCCGATGAATCCGGTCTGCTTGCCGTTGTTTGTTGCGGTCGGGGCTGGTAACCCTGAAGCCCTTGTGATTCCATGGCTAGGAGCACATAACAGTATGTATATCTCTGGGTCCGGGGTCTGACAAAAGTTGGTATCAGAGCAGGACTGCCTGTAGGAAAACCTTACTGCTTGGTCGATGTCAAGTGTAGTGTTTGTGAAAACTATTTGAAACTTCAAATGGATTGTGAAAACCTTCTTAGGATACATTTAATTCCTTATCTGGTATCGCTCTAACTCTGGGTCACCTTACCTGTTTTGATTTGAAAAGGTTTCAGTTATTCAAAACTTAGGTGCCTTCTTTGGCAAGGACGTTGTTAACCAAGTTGACCTAGTGTTGTCTTTCTTGAGTCGTGTGTGTTCCAAAGTTCGTTATTTCTTAAATTGGGAGATTTCCTTTCCATCATAATCTCTCATGTCCATGTGGATTCCACATCACCATGATTTAGAGTTTCAAATCCTGAACCTCGAGATCTCCTTTTCATCTCGAATGTATCGGTTACCCTCTGCTCAAATTCTTCCGGAGTTATGTTTTCTTTTGAAAGATACCTCGTGATTGCTATTCATAGTGTACTTTAAGACACTAAGAGAGTAGTTACTCCTTTCTTTTGGTTTTTAATCCTTGGACTTGAACCGAAGGTCCCGGAATGTGCTGAATGGTGGTGGGTTGAATCATGTAGTTTTATAACCATGTGATGCTCACTCTATCAGTACAAGATGCTGACCTTTAACCCAAGTTTTGTTTCTTTGGATCCTGAGGAATATCTTCTACCTCAGGATGGCTAGGTAGTTTCAACTCCAATAGCCGTAGGTTTTCCCTTGTAATCAAGAAGGGATCACAACAAGAGTGGTCATCATGAAATCCACATCTTCGTTTTTAATTCAGCTATATCGATCTTCTAGCATGGGTTTTACAAAAGAGTATCACACTCCTATATATCAAGAGGTTGTGTTGTGTTTCATGGCCTCATTGATGAAGTGATGCTCTTAGACGTTTTCACTCACCCTCCCTCCAAGCTTGAATGCTTGAAAATGATGGGTCTGCTCATCGATATGTGTATCAGATATTCCTAGCAATTTGTATTGCTTCGAAAAATCTAAGAAACATCTTAGCACTACTGGTCACCCAGCATCTTTTTGAAGTTGACTGTGTTACCAAATCCGTTCATTTCGGTGCATGATCTTGGTCAGAGAGTCGGGTTCGTACCAAAGCTCTCAAGACCCTATCAGTTGCTTTGAAAAGCAAACCTCCTCTCGAATTCTAAAACATACCGGTGGGTTGTGATATTCTGTTTGTCTTTCCAGAAGTATCACCAGGTGGTTGCCTGACCGTGATGTCTAAACAAAGGGTAATTTGAATTGCTCCTTTCTCCAAGAAACTATGCTGGGCACCCTGGACTAGTTGGTTGAGCTTAAACAACAACTTGGAGAGTTGAAAGGAAAAAAGCTCCACCTAACTTGATCCTTCGGTAAGAGATGTCTATTTTCCTTTGTGTTGAAGCAAAATAGTATCTTCTCAATGGACATGCTATCATCCTAACCTTGATTTGATTTGGGCTATCGTCAGATCAAGTTCAGATTCAAGGATTATCTTGATGGTGCTTCTACTCATGGTGTTTTGGCCGAGTACACCTTCATGTCCTTTGGTCTAACCAATGTTTTGCCTTGTTCATATATCATATGAATCCCTCTTCTTGGAGTGTCTTGATAAAGATGTTGTTGAGCCCATCTACGACATTCTTGCTTTCTCCAAGTTGCAAGAGGTTCATGCTAAACAAATGGCAACAATGTTGTAAACTTTCGAGAACCATCTTTGTGTAATCACGAAGTTGTGTTTTGGATGTTCGAAGTGACTTTCTCGGGTTCATGTGCTTATGGTGAAAGTTGTCGCCATGGATCCGAGTAAAGTTTTCTTGTTCCTTGGGAATAATCTCAAGTCAGTTATGCATGTATGGACTATTCCTGAGATGGTTGGTTGTTACCTCCGTCTACTGGAAGAAATTTCCATTCGCACTAAGCCACTGACGGATCATTTGTAAAAGAGAAGAAGTCCAAGAACTTCGTTATCTTTGTATCATCTTCCCAACAAGGACTCCGATGTGTTTCGTTGCAAGTAAACCATGTAGGTGCAACCGTCTTTCACAAGTTGCTACTTCATGAGTTCTGTAATCTCACTCATCTTCGTGAGCGTGGCATCGTAGTTCATATGTTGAGAATCCAACATATGTATCTCGTCGGTAACCGGTGCAATCTCTTCGCTCAAACATACTGAGTCTGAGTTCTCTATCCACTACACAGAGCTGAATCTCAAGAAGCAACGATGGTTGGTGTTTTCCTCAAGGGTTACTACTTAGGTATTTTCAAAATCCGGCATGGTTGATGTTGTGGTTGACACAATTAGCTGGAAGGCCTAATGTCATACCCCTTTGAGTCAGCAAAAACAACTACTCTCTGCGAGAATTCTTGTGTGGTTCATTCTAACAAGTTTTCCTCACCGTCCTTCCAAACCAAAGTTTCCCTTTCACTTGATGACCTACAGAAGGCTTGTTGTGAGCCTGTTGTCTGTATCTAGAACGTCCATGAGAACCTGGAAGTTGATATTTCCAATATCTCTCTGTTGAACCTTCAAAACCTTTGTTCTAGTGGAAACAAGTTCATCGTGAGAATCATCTCGTGGTGTTTTGTAACCGCCATTGATCAGTTCCCTTTCTCAAGTTGTTTGTACTTGAATTTCTGTTCAACTCACACATTGTGTGAATTTGTCAGTTACTTCAGCCATGGGATCTTAATCATGTGGTAGATGTATTGCTACGTCCAAACCACAATAGGAAAGAGATTCCTCGTTCCTTCAGGTGCTCCAATCCTCATTGGTTACTCATCCTTATGGTGTGACCAAGAGTTTCTCCTTAATTACGGTGTTCCAACATTCTTTGATCACTCATATTCTGTCGTAAGGTAACATCCCGATCCTCGACAGGGGTTTCAAGAGAACTGTTATGGAATGGTTAAAAGTTATGTTATCTACCGTGTCCACTCCGAAGAGTGAACACGATTCCGTATCAAACCTTTATCTTGGATGCATGATTTCAGTGTGATCTCATGTTCTCTCCCGTCTACGGATCCTACGTCGTGGTATCTAAGACCATCCCCTCCATTTTTGTATTCTGTTCGAAGAAACCTCTATGTCACAAGTTGTTCAACCTTTCTTTTACAAAAGGATTTAAGGTCTTGTGCAAAGCTCATATTCTAAATCCTTTCAAGAGCATTCGTCCACAAACTTGAAATCTTCTCATATTCCCTCCGTTACCTTGATGTGTTTGATGCATGTAAACTCAACACTTCTTTGTGAACATTCCTGTCATGAGTTATTGTGGGGACCCCAGACTAGATGTCCGAGACCGCCAATATGCATACACTCATGATCCCAGATCGACAGTCATGAGCAACATATTTAGAGATGGTACATCAGAGTTCACATCCATTACACGAATAACATAGTCTTACACAAATGGTCTATCGACCAAGTCTGAGACAACTGTCACGCAGGACAGTGGCAAACACTCATAGCATAACTGCTTTATTGTAGCGGAAGCAAACACGACGAGCGGAACCCATGTCAACGCCTTAGCACCATAGGCTGCTGACCGGGAGACGTGCCTAGTAAGCGGGATCGTCAAAGTACTCCTCCTCAAAGGTATCCTCCTGAGACGGCTCCTCGAAATCTGACCAAGACAATAGCCAGGGACGAAACCAAACCTGAGTACGTTTGAATGTACTCCTGCAAGTCACCCTAAATAAAAGCCCAAAAATGCAAGTATGGCAAGTGGTGGTAGGATGGCTAATTAATTAAGGGCTGGTACTATCCATGGTGAATATAAGACTCATCATGGTTGAACAATTTTATTTCTTTTGAAAACAACCTATTAGAAAACAACCTTCCAGAACCCACATTTCTCCGGTACCTCAAAGGTACGATTGTTCCCTTTCACGTACCTCCCAGGTACAACAACATAAACCAGTTTCAGCTTTTCGAAAACATTGACACAATACTAGCTACATGGCCATTCAACTGCCCATATCCGAGGGCGCGGCTATTCGGAATAGTTTTACTCTGCAGAGGTGTACAAATCCACAAGATCCAGTACATCCGCCGTGAACAACCACGGACTGTCTGAGACAGTATGCAAACATCGGAAAACTGGTCCTAACCATCCACTATGTCCGTGCTAGTAAATGACTACCCCTTCAATTGGGTTTGTTCTCCCCGGCACCGAGTGAGTCAGCCGTATCGATCCGGTTTCCCCTGACAACACACCGCCATGGCAGGAGACCCAACTGTTGCAACCGGTGGCGAACTTAATCCCCACACTGTGAATGTCCCGTTTCTCCCTCCTGGCGACAATTCGGTTCGGGGGACTCTAACCCCTATAGCACTTTGAGGTAGGCACGGACTAACATAGACAAGCAATTAGCTAGACCCCGTACCCATATTGAGGTAATGTGGCAGTACGGCTTGGTTGTCCGGCGAAGACTAGGTTATGTGTCATTTTTGGAAAACAAGCTGAAAACATTCCTTCCTCCCGACAAGGTCCCACCTTTCCTCGGGTTTTTCCAAGACTTTTTGCTTTCCAAAAACATCAAGTTAAAGTGTCCACCAAGGGACTTAAGTTGATTAAGTATGGCTCCAAAATTCCTAAGGGCTTGGTAACACCAAGATTATGGAGTGGCTACGACAATTTATAAGAGTGACAAAACCATGTCTTACTTTGAAAGAAGTAACTTGAAAACACTTAAGTAAAACTTCAGAAGTAAAACATGCATGGAAAGTAAAACAGAAGCAGTCATTTAGGATGGCTTGCCTTGGCCCTGGTCTTGATCACACTCTTGAAATAAACAAGAGTTACAGAAAACCTCTTCAGGAGCAATAGTCTCTTCGTTATCTAACATCGTAAAAAGATAAAAAGAAAACACTCAATCAGAACAAGACAAAGAAAAGCACAAGCTAGTACAGCACACATACATCAAGCATTCATCTAAAAGAAACACCCCAAAAATAACAATGCTACCTAATGCTAAAACACTCAAACAATCACTAGAAACAAGCATGGCATGACATAGTCTTTCACAAGGCAAGTAGCAAGTTTTATGGCATGAGTCCAGTGGGTGTACCACTCTCATACAAGGCCATAAAGAGTGATATGACTCTCTGGTCATTCACTAAAATGAGTACATAGCATGGAAAATAATCTAGGAAACAAATAACAAGCATGAGGTGTGAAAACAAGCATTTCTATACACATGCAAGGCATAATCTAATTATAAAGCATAACTAAGCATGCAACCAGAGGCTAAACAAATACATAACAGAGGCATCTAATACATGCATGTCATGAAAACAATCATGGCATGAAAGTACATGTGACACACAACTCTAATAATCCAAGAAAATGGAAAATAAGCATATATATAGACATGCATGACAAACCAAGGCATTTTCATGAACAGGATTTATTCTAACATGATAGATCTATTAGGATAACAACCATATGGCAGTGAAAACAACTCCTACACATGCTAGTAAGATCACACAAAGCATTCACACACTTAGCAAAATAAATAAACATGAGATTCAAAACATGGCAGAATACTATAAAACTTGTAATGCATGCCAAAATTATTCTACAACTCAAAACATCACACAAATCTAGGATATGATAGATCTAATCATACAGAAGCACATCCAAAAGGATTTATCTCAAAAAGAATTTTAGAAAAATTCATAAAATTCATTTAGTGTCTCTCTGGTTGTTTACCATTTTGCATGTCATTTTAAATAGGAAACTCAAGTGCAGGTGAGGCCAACTGATCCAGTTAGAGTTCAAAAATATCTATCCAGAGAGATCAACCTCACTTCCATTGGATTCCTAAATAAAACGTTATTGCATGTTTATGTTTTCAGATAGGTTGGTTTGTAGGATTTTTCATACTCAAACCAGGGATGCAAATGTGGATCTGCCACTTGCATGTGGTTAGGAAAACATGCAAGTACACTGGAGAAAATTGGGGTGGCCAGATTTGGAGTTTTAGTATTTTTAGAGTGATTAAAGTGATTAGGCATATTTCAGGAATTTTCAAAAAGAATAAAAACGGCCAGCGCAGGGCTAGCGGGCATTTGGCCGCTGCGCGCCAGGGCGCGTTGCGCTGGGCCGGCCTAGTTCGCCTGCGCGCGCGAGCGAACCGGTATGCCGCCGTTCGATCAAGATCTAGTGGCTAGGATCATATCCCAGAGGGATTCAAACAGAGCCCTAGATCTAAAAACGGGCGGCTGCCCTCGTTTCTTCCTCCTCGCGCCCAGATCAGAGCCACGGTGAGCTCGGGAAGAACCCGTACGGGCAGAAGCTCACCTAGGGCTCGATTGGAAATGGCGGTTGGGGACGAGGCGAGGTAGTGGAGATGTCGCGGCCGATTAGAGGCAGCAGCTAGCCCTGGATCAACCCGTACTGCCCGTGCGCACCGAGTGGCTCCCGGCGGCGTCGAGCACGGCGGCGGCAACTCTGCAAGGCAAGGAGCAAGGTAGAGTGTCAGGCATGCATGCCTCGAGTAGGGGAGTCAGATGAATCGAAAATGGAGAAGGAAGAGGGAGAGACGAAGGCAGGGCTTCGGGTTTTCGTCTTCGGGCAGAACGGCGAGAGCTGGGCTCCCTGGCTCTCACAGGGAGAGCATCAGAGAGAGAGGAGTGGGTGGAGTGGATGCGGTGAGTGTGGCGAGGTGAGTGGCAAGCAGGGAGGGGTGGACGGCACTTATACACGTGTGATCACGGGATGGGTTTTTCTCGGGCACTCGCCACGGCGGCCATGGCGATTGCCAGCTCGCGCTCTCCCTCAGGCCGCGGACAGCACGTGGAGAGGCCGGGGGAGCTTCGTCGCATCCATGCCATGCTTGCTCTGGCCCAAGGCCGTGGAAGAAGGGAGCCAGGGCACGGGTGGCCACTGTGCTCTGCTGACAGAGCGGCCCGGCGGGCACCATCCTTGGCACGGAGTCATCCTCCCCTTCTGTCGCGCCAAAAACCAAACCAGGGGCTGGAATCGATACAGGGCAGTGTGGGCGAGTGGTTTTGCACCAGAGACAGGTTCCACGAAGATCAACAACGAAGATTTCATCCAAATAGGATCGAGTGCACTCACTGTCAGTTTTAGGTTCAGTTACAGGAAAATTCAGTTAAGAGTTTTCTGAATTTTTCTAAGTCTGAAAACAGACAGCAGATAGGGAAAGTAGATGCTGTTTTGGAGCAGCAAACAATTTTCAAAATGAAAGATGAAGGTATGGTTTCAAAGAGCACAACACCTAGATTCAGAAACACATTTTTATCTGAATTTAGAAATTGTGGAAGTGGATGAAAACAAGGGTGAAACAGGGGTAGTTTTCTGTTTTCCTGTTTTTCCTTTTTCCTGTTTTTCAACTAGGTAGAAAAACAACTATGAAAACATGATTTCCATTGTTTCAAAAATATTTCTTTGCACATGTTGAGCAACTCCATATCATAGACATGGATGACAACCAAATAAATATTCAAAAAGAATATGGATTCAATGATAGAAATGGGGTTGAAAAGTGTATGTGATAACTAGAAAAAGAAAAGGAAAAATCATGTTTTTCCTTAGGAGTTTCAAATTCAAATCTTGTTTTATTTCTTGGGTGATCAAATACCAAGATTAACAAGTTTGAAAAGTGACAAGAACAATAGGATAACCATCCTCTCTTTATTTCTCAAAGGTGACATCAGTTTTACATAAGGAGTTTAAAAAACTTAGAAAAACAACAGGATCAACTGAAAGTTTCTGTTGGTCCCTAATTCTATGTCTTTTTTTCTCCTTACAACCATGTCTCCAAAAGAGGATGTGACAGACCTCCCCTCCTTAAAAGAATCTCGTCCCGAGATTCGGGGGTTTAGTCATAGAGGAAGTCAGGAAACTCCTTGTTGATATAATCTTCGCGTTCCCAGGTGGCTTCTTCCTCGGAGTGATTAGTCCACTGAATCTTGAGGAAATTTATTTTACGCCTCCTGGTCATACGAACATATTTGGCAAGCACACGGAGTGGTCAGTCACGATAAGTCAAATCATGATTGATGTCAATGGTCCGGTAATCGATGTCCTTATAAGAATGATCCTTATTAGGCACTTGGAGACATTTCCGGAGCAGAGACACATGAAAGACATCGTGAAATTCCGAGAGATCAGCGGACAGCTCAAGTTGATAAGATACTTCACCACATCGGGCTATGATCTTGAATGGCCCAATGTAACGTGGTGCAAGCTTCCCTTTAACATGAAAACGTTGCATCCCCTTAAGAGGTGTGACTCTAAGATACACGAAATCTCCTATACGGAAGGAAACTTCGCGTCGCTTGGAGTCTGCATAGCTCTTCTGACGAGATTGAGCAGCCTTGAGACGATCACGAATAAGTTGGACTTGCTCTTCGGCGGCACGCAAGGTATCCACACCAAATATCTGACTGTCACCAGACTCAGACCAGTTCAAGGGTGTGCGACACTTGCGACCATACAAGGCTTCAAAAGGAGCCATTTGCAGGCTAGCTTGATAGCTATTGTTGTAAGAGAATTCCGCAAATGGTAGACAATCCTCCCACTTAGCACCATAGGACAAAACACAAGCACGAAGCATGTCCTCCAAGATTTGGTTAACATGCTCGGTTTGTCCTCCGGTTTGCGGGTGATAAGCGGTACTGAAAGACAACTTGGTTCCCAGAGCTTCATGTAGCTTCGTCCAGAATCGGGATGTGAATTGAGTACCCCGATCAGAGACAATCTGCTCGGGTACACCATGCAAACTCACAATACGGGATATATAGAGATCAGCCAATTGGTCTCCACGATGAGTGGTGCGAACAGGAATAAAGTGTGCAACTTTTGTAAGCCTGTCCACAATAACCCATATGGCATCATGTCCTCGGTTTGACTTGGGAAGTCCAGTGATGAAATCCATTCCAACTTCATCCCATTTCCACTTGGGTATTTGGAGTGGTTGTAAGAGGCCAGCTGGACGTTGGTGTTCTGCCTTTACACGCTGACAGATATCACACTTGGCGATGTATAAAGCAATCTCTCGCTTCATACCATGCCACCAGAATTTTTCCTTAAGGTCTTGATACATCTTCGTTCCTCCGGGATGGATGGAATAAGGAGTGTCATGAGCCTCAGCGAGTATAACTTGCTTCAGCTCAGATTCAGATGGAACACAAATGCGACCTTTGTACCAGAGTATTCCTTCAGAATCGATAGAGAAACCAGGCACGGGTTCCTTCTTCATTCGATTCTTAATTCCCTCAATACTCTTTTGGCCCTTCTGAGATTGTTTCACTTGATCAATTAGAGTAGGTTTGAGCTCAATAGTATTCAGCATCCCACGGCTGACTACTTCGATACCCAGTTGATCAAGTTCCTTCCACAACTCAGGTTGTCTGACCTTGATGATAGCATTCAAAGAGGCAGGTTCTCGACTGAGTGCATCAGCGACAACATTAGCCTTGCCAGGATGATAGTGGATACTCAGATCATAATCTTTGATGAGTTCAATCCACCGGCGTTGCCTCATATTGAGTTCACGCTGAGAGAAGATATACTTCAAGCTCTTGTGATCAGTATAGATTTCACATCTATTTCCCGTAAGGAAGTGTCGCCATGCCTTGAGAGCATGAACAACAGCTGCGAGTTCCAAGTCATGGGTAGGATAATTTTGTTCATGAGGCTTCAATTGACGAGAGATGTAAGAGATGACCTTCCCGTCTTGCATAAGAACACTGCCGAGCCCAAGCTTTGAGGCATCACAATACACATCAAAACTCTTTGTGACATCCGGCATAGTAAGAACAGGAGCGGTCACCAACCTTCTCTTCAATTCTTGGAAACTTTCCTCACATTTGTTAGTCCACTCAAACTTCTTGTCTTTCTTGAGCAATTGAGTGAGTGGTCTGGCGATACTGGAAAATCCTTGAACAAACTTGCGATAATACCCCGCCAAACCAAGAAATGATCTTACTTCGGTTGGATTGGTAGGAGCATTACGCTTTATGACGGACTGAACCAAAGCGGGATCAACAGAGATTCCACCTTCAGATACCACATGTCCAAGAAATCCCACTTCTCTAAGCCAGAATTGGCACTTGCTGAATTTAGCATACAACTGATGCTTCCGAAGGGTTCCGAGCACCAATCTCAGATGTTCTTCGTGTCCAGCTTCATCTTTAGAATAGATAAGAATGTCGTCGATGAACACCACGACGAATTTATCCAAGAAGTCCATGAATACCTTGTTCATGAGGTTCATGAAATAAGCGGGCGCATTGGTTAGACCAAAGGACATTACGGCGTATTCATACAACCCGTAACGTGTGGTGAAAGCAGTCTTCGGAATATCCGAATCCCGTATTTTCAATTGGTGATAACCAGTACGGAGGTCTATCTTGGAGAAGACACGAGCCCCATTCATTTGGTCGAAGAGATCTTCAATCTTGGGCAACGGGTATTTGTTCTTGATGGTGACATCATTTAACTTCCGATAATCCACACATAGGCGTGAGGTACCGTCCTGTTTATCCACAAAGATGACAGGCGATCCCCAAGGCGAAGCGCTTGGGCGAATCAAGCCTTTTTGCAACATCTCATCCAATTCCTTCTTCAACTCCTCTAGTTCCTCCGGGTTCATCCGGTAAGGTTTTTGAGCTATGGGTCCGGTTCCAGGAACTAACTCAATAATGAATTCAATATCCCGGTCAGGAGGCATACCGGGTAGTTCTTCTGGAAAGACATCCGGATACTCACATACCACCGGAATCTGTTCAAGAGAGGGGTCGGATATGCTCTTATGAGAGTGAGCTTTGGAGGTGGGTTTGACTGCCTTATACTTGACTTCTTCCCCAGTGCTACTGGTTAAGGATATAGTTTTAGTGGGGCAGTCAATGACTCCCTTGTACTTAGTCATCCAATTCATGCCAAGTACAACCTCAATGCCCTTCTCGCCTAACACTATTAGATTAGCATAGAATGGTTTCCCATGGATCTCAATTGGCACATCACTGCAAAAGTGGGTGGCTCTAGTTATATCTCCTGGGATTTGCACTAGCATGGTTTTTGACATGAGACGGACTGGTAAACCAATCTTCTTCACACAAGGCTTGGTGACAAATGAATGCGAAGCACCAGAGTCAAACAGAACAGGCACTGGTACGGAGTTGACAGGAAACGTACCAATCACCATGCTTGGATTATCCTGAGCTTCTTCTGCGGTGACGCAGTTCAGATGTCCCTTAACAATATTCCCAGGCTTCTTCTGAGATTGTCCATGCATCATCTTGGCCACATTAGGGCGAGTAGGAGCAGGATTCTTGGTGGAACATTCCCGAGAGAAATGTCCTCCTTTGCCGCATAAGAAGCATGCCCCAGATGGCTTGGGTGCAGCTGGTGCGGCATGGGTGGTTGTATTACCAGAATTCCCTCCTCCAGGACGAGGCGCATAAGGAGCAGCTCCAGAAGTCGGGGGCCTTGGATAAGATGGAAAACTTGGACGAGGAGCATAACCAGGTGTCCTGTTGAAGGGCAGCCTCGCAGGTGGGGAGCTACGAGCCCTATTGACACTTGGCCCTCCTTGTTGCATCATCTTCCTCTTGCGGTTGTCAAAGGCTGCCTGCCGCTTATGCTCCATAAGGATAGCAGCATTGGCGAGAGACTCCAGATCTTGGAAAGGAATCACCACGAGCGTGCATTGCAGCTCATCGTGCAAGCCAGGAATCTCTCCTTCTTCTTTTCTTCAGTGTCAACATCATTGGGAGCATACCTAGCCAGGCTAGTGAACTCATCCCAATACTTGGACACAGTCATACCACCTTGTCTGAGCTTCAGAAACTTGTCTCGCATGATTCCCATAACACCATCAGGAATATGATACTTGCGAAACTTGGCCTTGAACTCCTCCCAGGTAGTGGCATGATCAGCTGGTATGGAGGCACGAGTGGTCTCCCACCAAGTCCTTGCAGGACCGGCGAGAAAGTGGGAAGCATAAAGGACCTTATCCTTTTCCTCGACACCAGCAACTTCTAGATCGTTGGCGATGGTGCGAAGCCAATCATCAGCGTCCAGAGGTTCCACAACCCGAGAGAAGACAGGTGGGTTGGTGTTCTGGAATTCCTTGAGCTTGGAGCGAGAACCATTGCCACCATTAGTCCCAATAGTGGCCAGATGCGCGAGAGTTTGGAGAGTTGTTGTGCGCTCAGCACGGACAGCCTCTCGGTCTTGCAGGTACAAGGCCAGGACTTGAGCCGCAGTTGGCTCCGGCGGTGGGGGTGGATCACGCGGCATGCTGAAAAGAAGATGTAAGATGAAGAGGCAGATAGATGTGTTTGTCTGACATCGACAAACGAGAATTGAAGTAGATAAAAACATGGAACTTTTTAGACATGCTAGGTAATTTATTCCAGAGAAGCCAAAGCACAAACATATCATACATAACACAGGCAGGTTCAAACATACATAGCACACCACACATCAATATCTAGCAAACAAGTGGTTTTCCGAGGAACCACACTACAAAAGCAGCGAGATGGGTCATCACAGCCAACAAGTGGTTTTCGAAAACATTGACACAATACTAGCTACATGGCCATTCAACTGCCCATATCCGAGGGCGCGGCTATTCGGAATAGTTTTACTCTGCAGAGGTGTACAAATCCACAAGATCCAGTACATCCGCCGTGAACAACCACGGACTGTCTGAGACAGTATGCAAACATCGGAAAACTGGTTGACGAAGATATGGATCCTGGACCCTGCGGGTAAGGACACCCCCTCTCAGGCCCAGGGACAAAGCCCAAGAAGAGGCGCCTTCGAAGTACTCTAGAAGGCCCGCGTGAAGCCCACCTGCACTAAACTTGCGGGTTAAGTTAGAAAACATGTAACCGACCCGGCTAGGGTTGGAGTCCTCTCCGGGTAGAACTCGAGACCTGGCCATCTATATAAGGCCAGGAGAGCCCCCCTAGGAGAGGACCAAGTAGTACCGCACGACCAAAAAGCCTTGAAACTCGAGATCTACTCTCGATTCGAGCAACATGTAACCGATCTAATCATCTAATACAGATCGACAGAAGGCAGGAGTAAGGGTTTTACCTCTTCGAGGGCCCCGAACCTGGGTAAATCTCGCCCCCTGTCTAGCCGAAGATTCCACCAGTGCCTATGACTTCTCCTAGTCGAAACCCGATAGGGTCACCTAAGGGATTTGTGGAGTCAGAGATTCGACAATTGGCGCCGACCGTGGGGAGCGCGGGCGCTGGATCACCGGCATCTTCGGCTTCATCGACATCCAACTCCCGTTGGAAACCATCGACTACGGCTCCGAACAATCCTGTACGGATCGGATCCGTCATAGTCACGCCTCACTCGCCGGAATCATGCCCGGTGTTCGAGGATCTGGAGAAGAGCGTCACCCTGACGTTCGGGAGCTTCAACTTCATGGCGAACAGAGACGGAATCCTCCACTTCTCGGATGAATCTGAACCTGAATCTGGAGCCGTCAACTCGCGCTTTCCTATGGAGAAAAGTGGCGAGTCCATCCGCTTCAACACAGTCGACTACCACGCCCTCTCGACAGAGGAACCATCTCGGGTACGGGAAGCTTTCCGATCTACGCCTAGGACGCACGAGCCACGACTGGCCCAAGTCTGCATGGCAGGATCGGAACAGCCCTCAGAAACCGAATTCAGCGCAACCGAGCGCGATATAATCGGCGTTTCGCGGGAGGCCTGGAAAAGGGCCAAGGAGGCCATGCGGCGGAGTCAGCCACCCGCGGCAGGAGCCTCACAAGAGGACCTAACCGCCTACCACTACCACCTAGTAAGAGCGGCCTCAAACATCAAAGAAGCCCGGGCAGATCTAGCCCGTCGCAGAAGAGCGGCGGACGAATCAAGCCTGCGACGAGTCGAACAATCCCTTGCACCCTCGGTTGGTACCCGACCCGCGAGGAAGGGACACGCAACATCGTCAAGGGGCCACGAATCCGTGACTGCGACCGACAGGTCGACCACGTCTTCCTTCATTAGGGTCGACGATGACGGCAACGTCTACCCGCAAACCCCAGCTGCCGCGATCCTAGCCGCAGCAACTTACATGCAGATGAACCAACCGACGGAAAGCGACCCTCGGGTGGAACAGTACAAACAAATTCGCAAAGGACTAGGATTGGCAGCCGCAAGGCTCTCTTCTCACGATCGCAAGAAGACCGAAGAACAATTGGAGAAGGAGCGACAGGAGAAGGACAAGGATAAAGAAACGCCCCGCAGGCACCGAAGTTCATCCCCAAGAAAGGACAAATCGCCACGACGTGGTCGAGGAAAAGAGGCCCGCCGCCGCGGCGATAGTCGAAGCAGCAGCGACGACAGCCCGAGAGACAAAAGCTCGCGGCACCACAGCAGCCGCTCGAGAAAACGAAGCAAAGAACCAAGGAAAGATAACGACCGCGACCGGTCCGAATACGACGCGCGATCAGATCTCGCCCAAAAGAAAGTGGATAGAGCGAGAGCTTCACGATATCGCGAGCGCTCCTCATCCAGGTCCTCGGACGACGAAACCTGTGGAGCACTCTGTTTCGCTCGCAGCATCCGTGAAGCACCTCTACCCAAGAGGTTCAAGCTCAGCACGGAGGTGAAAAAATACGACGGCTCACTCGAGCCCTCCCAGTGGTTAAGCGACTACCTCACGGCAGTAAAATGCCAACGTGGGAACAAGAACACAGCCATGCAATACCTCAATTTGCATCTTACAGGCGCGGCCCGTAGTTGGCTGGAGAGAAGACCCAAATCTTGCTATGCATCGTGGGACGACCTACACCGTGATTTCTGCAAAAATTTCCAGTCGACTTACAAGAGGCCAGCCACAATCGAAGAGTTATGAGCATGCAAACAGAAGAGTGGCGAATCCACACGAGAATATATCCAGCGGTGAACCACACTCAGGAACACCGCAGGAACCATCTCGGAAGAGGTGGTGATTGAGGCCTTCGCCAAAGGGGCGAGAAGAACCGCGTTTCGAGAAGAGTTAGGCAGAGCCGCGCCCAAAACCATTGGGGAGCTAATGATCATAGCCGAAAAATGGGCCAACGGAGAAGACGCGGTGCGCAATGAGAGAGCATCGTCGCCCGCACACGAGGACGACCGCCATGGACGAAGAAAGAGAAGGAAATATTACGACCACGAGGACATGGAGGAATTAGTGGTGGCAGAATTCACGCGAAACCGCGACTCTGGTCGCCGTGGAAGTCGCGAGTGGAAACCAAAAGCAGAAGAAAAATCCCCCGAGGAGGATCTCAATGCATACTGCTCGCTACACCTGTTTACAGATAAGCGCACGGGCAAAACTAAGGCAACACACCTTCTCAAGGATTGCCGAAAGTTTCTTGACATCTCAGATGCTCTCGCGAGGAAAAGATTTGCATCCACCCAAAACTACCCGCCGCTGCCAGGAGGAGGACAACAATTCCAGCCGCCTCCACCACCACCTCCACCAGCAAATCCAAACATGGCGCTAGCCGCACTACCTGCGCCACCACCGCAAAACAATGGAGCCAATGCATACCCGAACCCGGCAGGACAACTCGCGATGATATAGAAGGTATGCCCCTCTCGCAGAGCTCAAAAGACTAACACGAGGCAATTGTGCATGGCAGTGCAGACACCACCGACAAAAACCGAGTACCTGAAAATGGCGGATCAGCCAATCACGTTCTCAATGAAAGACCATCCGCCACGAGTCTATCGACCAGGACCCGCCGCCCTCGTCATCCAAGCTCAAATTGGTAATTATGACCTGGCCCGCGTATTCATGGACGGTGGAAGTGGCATCAACATCATCTACGCGGATACACTCCGTCGAATGAACAAGAATCTGGACGGCCTAACGGAATCTGAAACATCCTTCCACGGGATAGTTCCGGGCAAGGCAATCCGTCCACTCGGAACAATCAACCTAGAAGTAGTATTAGGCTCTCCAAGCAACTACAGAAGGGAATTCCTGGACTTCGAAGTCGTCGACTGGCCCTCACAGTACCAAGCCATTCTTGGTCGAACAGCGTTCGCCAGATTCATGGCCGTACCACACTACGCGTATTTGAAGCTCAAGCTACCCGGCGAATACGGTGTAATCACCATCGACGGAGACTTCCAGAAATCGGACAAATGCGACATAGAATTTAATGAGATCGCAAAATCTTTCGGGATGCAAGAAGAACTCCAAGAGCTGGCAAAAACCACGGATCACTCCGTTATGCCCCTCACGAAGAAAAACGCGCATGAACTAGAATTCAGCGCCAACAGCGACACTCGCAAGCATCAAGTGCACCCGACGGATTCTGCGAAGACAGCAATGGTTTCAACAACCCTCTCGCCAGCATAGGAAGGCGCGCTCGTCAAACTCCTCCGTGAGTACTGGGAGATTTTCGCCTGGCAACCCTCAGATATGCCAGGAATACCCAGGGAGTTTGCCGAGCACTCACTCGAAGTCTTTCCTAATGCCAAACCCATCAAACAGACGACTCGGCGATTTTCAGAACCCAAACAGAAGGCGCTTGGAGAAGAAGTAAACAGATTACTAGCTGCAAATTTCATCAGGGAGATCAAAATATCCACCTGGTTAGCAAACCCGGTATTGGTCCCCAAGAAGAACACAGATATCCTTCGGGTGTGCATCGACTACACGTCGTTAAATAAGCACTGCCCCAAGGACAATTTTCCTCTACCACGAATCGACTAGATCGTGGACTCTACGGCAGGCTGCCAACGCCTCTCCTTCCTGGACGCCTATTCGGGATATAATCAGATCCGAATGAAAAGGGAAGACGAAGAGAAGACGGCATTCATCACATCCCACGGTGTCTACTGCTACACGACAATGCCTTTCGGGCTGAAGAACGCAGGCGCAACATATCAGCGCTGCATGCAAAGATGCCTCGCCAATCTCATTGGCAAAAACGTACAGGTGTACGTCGACGACATTGTCATCAAAACTCGAGTAGAGGACACACTCCTCGAGGACATCAGAGAAACATTCGACGCCCTTAATGCATATCGGATCAAGCTCAATCCGACCAAATGCGTTTTTGGCGTCCCTGCAGGAAAACTACTCGGGTACCTGGTATCCGTCAGAGGCATTGAAGCCAACCCGGAGAAAATACAAGCTATCTTGACTATGAAGGAGCCAACCAATCTACGCGGAGTCCAGCAGCTCGCGGGACGACTAGCCGCCCTAAGCAGGTTCATCGCACGATTGGGAGAGCAAGCGCTACCCTTCTACAAATTACTGAAGAAGACGGACAAATTCGAGTGGACACCCGAAGCTAAACAAGCGTTCGCAGATTTGAAGCGATCGTTGCAAAGCAGGCGCGTCCTTGCAACACCACAAGAAAGGGAGCCACTTCTACTATACCTAGCCGCTACAAACCAGGTCATCAGCACGGCAGTCGTGGTCGAACGACCTGAAGACGGCAAAGCGTACGGAGTCCAACGACCAATATATTACATCAGCGAAGTGCTCTCGCCATGCAAGCAACGATACCCTCATTATCAGAAGTTGGAATATGGAGTTGTTCTCACGGCCCGAAAGCTCAAACATTATTTCCAGGAACACGCCATCACAGTGGTTAATGATGCGTCACTCGGGACAATCATGAACAACCCTATGGCATCCGGAAGAATAGCAAAATGGAGCATCGAGTTGGGCGCCTGGGACATCACCTATACAGGACGAAACGCAGTCAAATCTCAAGTGCTCGTGGAATTCCTCAGCGAATGGACAGAGCTGCAAACGCCCGGACCACCTGAGTACACGAGCAACTGGATAATGTACTTCGATGGATCCAAGAGAAACGAAGGGGCAGGAGCTGGAATCGTTCTTATTTCACCTCGGGGAGACAAGCTGCAATATGTCCTGCGACTGGACTTTCCACCAGACGATCCAGCCTCGAACAACGACGCAGAATATGAAGCCCTGTTGCACGGGATGAAGATGGCAATCGCCTATGGAGCTACCCGATTAATGATCTACGGTGATTCCAATCTCATAGTGCAGCAGACGATGAAAGAATGCGACGCCATTGCTGAAAACATGGTCGCATATCGTGACATGTACAATCTACTCGAAGGAAGCTTTAAAGGTTGCGAGCTGAAGCACATTGCAAGATCTAGCAACGAAGAAGCAGATAGACTGGCAAACATGGGTTCCACGAATACACCCATACCGCCAGGAATATACTTCGAACGGATGATCAAGCGATCGGTCAAAGTGAAGAAAGCTGCAGCAGCGCCAGAAACAGAGGTCAGCCCGCAGGTCGCGCTTATCGAGCTTATTCATAATATATCACGACAGGTTTTCCTGGTCGAGCCAGTCTGGACGCAGAAATATCTCGACTACCTGCTCAACAGACAGCTCCCAGCCGATCCACGTGAGGCTCGACAGATAATCAGGCGTAGCAAGTCCTTTCGAGTAGTCAATGGAGAATTATACAAGCAAATTATCTCGGGAATACTTCAGCGTTGCATCGCACCCGAAGATGGCAAGGAATTGCTCCAGGACATACACCAAGGAGATTGCGGACATCATGCTAGCTGGAAAACAATAATGGGAAAAGCTTTCCGAGCAGGATTTTACTGGCTAACAGCAGCCAACGATGCAAAAAGCCTGGTCGAACGATGCGACGCCTGCCAGCGATTCGCACCAAGGCCACACGCCCCTGCTACGGAATTGCACATGATACCAATAGCCTGGCCCTTTGCACAATGGGGGCTAGACATGGTTGGGCCACTACGCAAGTCCACACCAGGTGGATACACACACTTGCTGGTCGCAGTCGACAAGTTCACCAAATGGATCGAGGCTATGCCAGTAACTTCAGCAAGCGCCCAATGCGCTGTAAAGTTTCTCGACTCCATTGTATGCAGATTTGGTGTGCCACACGACATCATTACAGATAATGGTACAAATTTCACAGCAAAGGAAACACAACAGTTCTGCGAACAAAAAGGCATCAATTTCAAGTTTGCCTCAGTCGCTCACCCGCAAACGAACGGACAAGTCGAAAGATCCAACGGCTTAGTTTTGGTTGGCATCAAGAAGCGACTACTCGATCGTCTACACCCCGCCGCAGGACATTGGGCGGAAGAGCTACCCTCCGTACTCTGGAGCCTGCGCACAACTCCTAATCGATCAACGAAGTACATGCCATTCTTCATGGTATACGGGGCAGAAGCAGTCCTTCCCGAGGACGTTCGATTCAGCGCCCCACGAGTTGTAGCGTACAGCGAAGAAACTTCCAACAGGGCGCTCGCAGAAGATATGGATGCATGTAACGACCGGGAATTTTTCCCAACTGAAATTTGTTGCTCGTTTTTCTTTTTTTTTGCATAGCATTGCATAAGGCATCACCATGCATTTTTAAAACTTGCACACTAAATGAAATTAATTAAATTTTGTTTGCTAAAATTTACAGAAATTTATTTGATGTTTAAAGCTATTTTTCTTGGTCTAAACACTTGCTGGAAAAAAAAAACAAAAAAAAAAAGGCTTGGGCAAGCCAGCCAGGCCAGCCAGCCCACCCAGCAGCCCAACAAGGCCCAACCGGCAGCCCAGCCAGCCCCACCAAAATCCCCTCTCTACCCTAATTTCTTCCCTCACATTCTGCCCCCCGCCGTTTCCCCTTTTTACAATTGGGTCCTCCCACCTCTCAGAACCAACTCACGCACGCACGGGAGAGAGCGTCCAGCGCTCGATCCCCGCTCGTCCCCCTCGCTCGCTGCCTCCTCTCCCGTCGCCCCTCTTCCCCCATCGCCCCGATCCCCTCATCCTCTACACGCACCCCGCCGCCAGGAGCTCCTCTCCCCGCCCCGCCGCCGGACGCCGTCGCCCCTGCATCGACCGCCGCCATGGCCTCCCCTCTCCCCTCGTCTCCCTCTCCTCCGCCCGCCGTCCTTCTTCCCTCGAGTGCACCGCCGCCTCCCTGCCCCTCACCGGCCGCTGCCGACCGCCCCACCCTCCTCCTTCCCTGCCTCTCCCTCACCTCCGGCCGCCCGTCCCCTCCTCTGTCCACCCGCCGGAGCTCCGCCTCCCTCCACCTCCCTCAAGCTCGGGTCGTCCCGCCTCGCAGCAGCAGGTGACCGTAGCGCCCGAGACCGGGGCCACTCGGAAAACGGCGGCCATGAGGAGGACCGGCCCTTGGCGCAGACCCGCGCCACCGACCGGCGGCCGCGTTGGACCCCTCCGCCTCGCGGGGCCAGCCCTCCCGTCCTCACCGCGCCGCGGCTCCACCGGCTTGGAGGCCTCTCTCAGGCAGCCGCCGTGGATTCGCCGGCGGAGGCAGCGATAGATGTGGCAGCGGGGCTCTGGGGACCGTGTGGCGGAGGCCGGGCGCGGCTTCCGATCGTGGGTTCCGGCGAACGCCAAGCCGTATATCTGACCGCCCCGTCGTGGAACGTCCACCTCGTCTCTGCGATATTTCGATTTGTTACCCCTACCCACTCTCGCTCTCGCTCGATCTCTATATGTGTCTGTGTGAACAATTTAACCAGACCGATGGTTTGGTAGATCGCTGGTTCCAAATCCCACCTCTTAGGGAGCCGCATCCGACTAGAAAGTTGGGCGCTGGGAACCGTAGGGAGTAGGGATGGAACCACCGGCGTCTGTGGCGGAGCTTGAACCAAGAAAATTCACCATCATCACCGTCATGTCACTATCGGTCGCTTTGAACCAAGAAACACACCAAGAGGCGCCTATAATGCTGCTGCCCACGACTCTGATGTGCTACTGCCAGCAACATCCCCAACTTGTCGCTGCCGGTTGTGACCCGCCAAGTTCGCCACCGACCCCGAAGACGATGATGTTGCGGATTCGGCCACGACTACCTCGACCTCCGGAAGCGAACGACTACGTCCACTATGAACCACTACTTCCTCGACGACACGAGAACGTCTACTTCCACTACCCCTCGACATTGAAGGTTATGTGCATTCGCCCACGACTACTACGTCTACATCGACTCCGGACGTTGAACGACTACTTCGACGACGATGATCGTGTGGTTTGAGAACGACTACTTCCACTACTTCCTACGACATCGACGACTTCGTCTACTTCCTCCATGTTCTGAAGTTTCCGGCGTTGACCCCGGCGATCCTCTTTCCAACGTGCGAACCCAAACCCTAAAACCCCTATACCTATGCCCTATTTTCTATAACATATCAACTATATTTAAAATGTCATCGCATCATGTTTGCATTGCATTTTTGTGGGTGCGGGTAATAGTAATGTCACCTACTAATTAAATATGGAATGTGTTGGGGTATTTAATTCAATTGTTGCCCTATTCCATTTAATATTGGATAGATCACCTCTACCTTGTTTAAACCTGTTAATCAACATTTAATATTGATGGTTAGCTAAACAACTTGAACCAACCTCTATTTGTCCGGACTCCGATTCCGATTAAATTGCTTAAGTTGTTTCCCCTGTTGCATCTTGCCATGCCATGCATATAACATAGGATCATGCTGGATCTTTTGCCGTAGTAGTAACTGTTGCATCCGGTGTTTGTTCGAGGTTCGTTGCTTCTTCGCGGATAGGACGTTGAGATGATGTGAGCAACGACAAGTTCTGCTACCTTGCGGGATCTCAGGCAAGTATACTCACTTGCTGCCAAATGGCTGCCTTTCATCACTTGTTACCGATGCTTTCCGTTGTTCTTATTCTAGCCTGTTGTTTCGATGCTTGTGTCACGATCCTATTATATGATTACCTTGCAGCCATGATATAGCTTTCCCTTCCACTTCCTATCAACTGTTGTTTGTTTACCTTGTTGGCCCTCGTGTCGTAGTTGCATGCTTAGGTTTGTTTGCGCTCTAGTTTTGTTTTCATTTGTTCTATCACCGGTTTAGTTGATAGTTGGGTCTCAATTTAATCAACAACTTGTTATTGTTCTGGGTGATAATAATTTGATGTTAAGGCACCGGCAGGAGGCCCGGGTTAGGGTTTTGGAGCCGGCTGGTGTCGAAACTAGGAAAAGAGTCTTGTCTACTGATCCATGATGAGCGTGCTCACCGCATCCGGGTGGTAGTATGGGACCCCCCTCGACTTAGACCTGATCTGCAGCTTGTCCGAAGAGCCACACTTAGTTCGGGTGTTCCATTTGCTCCTTTGCATAATGGGAGGGCCCCCCATGGTTACTGGTGATGATGATGATGATGATGCATATAGGGCGAGGCCTGTAGTGCCGGGGTGTTGTGTCCTGCGGGAGTTTTGCACACCTGCGCTGAGTATTCGGCTGCGTGGCTGGGACCTTATAGCTCCGTGGCTCCGAGGATGGGTTGTAGAGATGGTTTGGGTCGTGTCAAGCCAACCTGAGTTTTAGTTGGTGGCTTGAGTGTGTACGGGTACTGGAGCACCCCCTGCAGGGATAAATCTTCTCGAGAAGCCGTGTTGTCCGCGGTTATGTGACGACTTGGTGAAAGTACTGGCTAACAAGTACTCAGACAACTTACACCTAATGATAATAACTTGACTAGTAATAGTCTTATTGACACAATAAGTTGAACACCATTAATCCAACAGTGTGAGTTATCCTTGGGTTGCTTCCTTAGTAGGGGGTGACATTGGATGGGTATTGTTTGGTGAGTAGTTGTAGTTGGTTACGATACGCTATCTTATCCCCCTCTTTTAGCCGGATGTTGTAGCTAGTTTCTGTAGTTGGTTGGTGCAGCCCGCTACCGCTTATTTGCAATAATCCCTTCCTTTCCGTTGAACCCAAAGTATTTGTATCTTGTGATGACTGGCTACGCCGATATCTTGTGAGTATGGTTTATCCACTTGCCAGTACTTAACCGTACTGACCCACGAATCCTTTTCGTGGCTGCATATTCAACATTGCAGTCAACAGGTTTGAAGTCTGACGACGTTAGCTTGGGAATCCCTCCGGCTTGGCCTGGGCAGGGATTGGACGCTCTCGGTTATTTTCAGGACTCTTAGTCCAATTTGGATCTTGTCCGTAGTCGGACGCTATGTTGTTTCTTCCGCTGTTATTTGGATCTTTGTATTGTATCAGTTGTATCCTTGACCTGTTTGAGTCATCTTGTATCTATCTGTTTCTGTTGTAATTTGTGGAATATTCGTGAACTGTTGTAATGTTATCATAAGGGGCAACCTGGGATCGGTTATTATGCGGATTTGGCGGGAATGCTGAAATCTGCATAGTGCCCGATCTCGGGGCGATACAAATGGTATCAGAGCCTTGGTTCCGATTCCCGATATTGTTTCGATACGAATGGTTATCGAAGCAACGGGTCCGCAAAGCCTGTAGGTTAACCTTGCTAACGGTCGTTGTTTCTAGAATGTCAAAAACTATTTCTGCTAAACTGTTTTGGAAACATCTCAATAGGATTCTTGTTTTCTCCTTATCTCTATTCTATTTTCCCCTCCCATCTTATTTGTTTTGGAGTCTCTTCCCTTACCTATCTATCAAAGTTTTAGGATCCTACGTGGGTGGACGTTTTCTGAGCCTTTAACCTAATAGGTTCGATCATCGGAAGATTCCTGGTGGAAGAACATCGTCGTCACTCCGAGCAAGATTCCCTTGTTAGTGGTGTCGAGGAGATCAACTGGAAGCATGAAGAATCGATAGTTGAACTTCTTTCCCCTCCCGGGTTAGCAGGTGGATTGCGAGGGCGCAATCCCTTGTTAGTGGTGTCGTCTGTAACGACCGGGAATTTTTCCCAACTGAAATTTGTTGCTCGTTTTTCTTTTTTTTGCATCGCATTGCATAAGGCATCACCATGCATTTTTAAAACTTGCACACTAAATGAAATTAATTAAATTTTGTTTGCTAAAATTTACAGAAATTTATTTGATGTTTAAAGCTATTTTTCTTGGTCTAAACACTTGCTGGAAAAAAAAACCAAAAAAAAGGCTTGGGCAAGCCAGCCAGGCCAGCCATCCCACCCAGCAGCCCAACAAGGCCCAACCGGCAGCCCAGCCAGCCCCACCGAAATCCCCTCTCTACCCTAATTTCTTCCCTCACATTCTGCCCCCCGCCGTTTCCCCTTTTTTCAATTGGGTCCTCCCACCTCTCAGAACCAACTCACGCACGCACGGGAGAGAGCGTCCAGCGCTCGATCCCCGCTCGTCCCCCTCGCTCGCTGCCTCCTATCCCGTCGCCCCTCTTCCCCATCGCCCCGATCCCCTCATCCTCTACACGCACCCCGCCGCCAGGAGCTCCTCTCCCCGCCCCGCCGCCGGACGCCGTCGCCCCTGCATCGACCGCCGCCATGGCCTCCCCTCTCCCCTCGTCTCCCTCTCCTCCGCCCGCCGTCCTCCTTCCCTCGAGTGCACCGCCGCCTCCCTGCCCCTCACCGGCCGCTGCCGACCGCCCCACCCTCCTCCTTCCCTGCCTCTCCCTCACCTCCGGCCGCCCGTCCCCTCCTCTGTCCACCCGCCGGAGCTCCGCCTCCCTCCACCTCCCTCAAGCTCCGGCCGTCCCGCCTCGCAGCAGCAGGTGACCGCAGCGCCCGAGACCGGGGCCACTCGGAAAACGGCGGCCATGAGGAGGACCGGCCCTTGGCGCAGACCCGCGCCACCGACCGGCGGCCGCGTTGGACCCCTCCGCCTCGCGGGGCCAGCCCTCCCGTCCTCACCGCGCTGCGGCTCCACCGGCTTGGAGGCCTCTCTCAGGCAGCCGCCGTGGATTCGCCGGCGGAGGCAGCGATAGATGTGGCAGCGGGGCTCTGGGGACCGTGTGGCGGAGGCCGGGCGCGGCTTCCGATCGTGGGTTCCGGCGAACGCCAAGCCGTATATCTGACCGCCCCGTCGTGGAACGTCCACCTCGTCTCTGTGATATTTCGATTTGTTACCCCTACCCACTCTCGCTCTCGCTCGATCTCTATATGTGTCTGTGTGAACAATTTAACCAGACCGATGGTTTGGTAGATCGCTGGTTCCAAATCCCACCTCTTAGGGAGCCGCATCCGACTAGAAAGTTGGGCACTGGGAACCGTAGGGAGTAGGGATGGAACCACCGGCGTCTGTGGCGGAGCTTGAACCAAGAAAATTCACCATTATCACCGTCATGTCACTATCGGTCGCTTTGAACCAAGAAACACACCAAGAGGCGCCTATAATGCTGTTGCCCACGACTCTGATGTGCTACTGCCAGCAACATCCCCAACTTGTCGCTGCCGGTTGTGACCCGCCAAGTTCGCCTCCGACCCCGAAGACGATGATGTTGCGGATCCAGCCACGACTACCTCGACCTCCGGAAGCGAACGACTACGTCCACTATGAACCACTACTTCCTCGACGACACGAGAACGTCTACTTCCACTACCCCTCGACATTGAAGGTTATGTGCATTCGCCCACGACTACTACGTCTACATCGACTCCGGACGTTGAACGACTACTTCGACGATGATGATCGTGTGGTTTGAGAACGACTACTTCCACTACTTCCTACGACATCGACGACTTTGTCTACTTCCTCCACGTTCCGAAGTTTCCGGCGTTGACCCCGGCGATCCTCTTTCCAACGTGCGAACCCAAACCCTAAAACCCCTATACCTATGCCCTATTTTCTATAACATATCAACTATATTTAAAATGTCATCGCATCATGTTTGCATTGCATTTTTGTGGGTGCGGGTAATAGTAATGTCACCTACTAATTAAATATGGAATGTGTTGGGGTATTTAATTCAATTGTTGCCCTATTCCATTTAATATTGGATAGATCACCTCTACCTTGTTTAAACCTGTTAATCAACATTTAATATTGATGGTTAGCTAAACAACTTGAACCAATCTCTATTTGTCCGGACTCCGGTTCCGATTAAATTGCTTAAGTTGTTTCCCCTGTTGCATCTTGCCATGCCATGCATATAACATAGGATCATGCTGGATCTTTTGCCGTAGTAGTAACTGTTGCATCCGGTGTTTGTTCGAGGTTCGTTGCTTCTTCGCGGATAGGACGTTGAGATGATGTGAGCAACGACAAGTTCTGCTACCTTGCGGGATCTCAGGCAAGTATACTCACTTGCTGCCAAATGGCTGCCTTTCATCACTTGTTACCGATGCTTTCCGTTGTTCTTATTCTAGCCTGTTATTTCGATGCTTGTGTCATGATCCTATTATATGATTACCTTGCAGCCATGATATAGCTTTCCCTTCCACTTCCTATCAACTGTTGTTTGTTTACCTTGTTGGCCCTCGTGTCGTAGTTGCATGCTTAGGTTTGTTTGCGCTCTAGTTTTGTTTTCATTTGTTCTATCACCGGTTTAGTTGATAGTTGGGTCTCAATTTAATCAACAACTTGTTATTGTTCTGGGTGATAATAATTTGATGTTAAGGCACCGGCAGGAGGCCCGGGTTAGGGTTCTGGAGCCCGCTGGTGTCGAAACTAGGAAAAGAGTCTTGTCTACTGATCCATGATGAGCGTGCTCACCGCATCCGGGTGGTAGTATGGGACCCCCCTCGACTTAGACCTGATCTGCAGCTTGTCCGAAGAGCCACACTTAGTTCGGGTGTTCCATTTGCTCCTTTGCATAATGGGAGGGCCCCCCATGGTTACTGGTGATGATGATGATGATGATGCATATAGGGCGAGGCCTGTAGTGCCGGGGTGTTGTGTCCCGCGGGAGTTTTGCACACCTGCGCTGAGTATTCGGCTGCGTGGCTGGGACCTTATAGCTCCGTGGCTCCGAGGATGGGTTGTAGAGATGGTTTGGGTCGTGTCAAGCCAACCTGAGTTTTAGTTGGTGGCTTGAGTGTGTACGGGTACTGGAGCACCCCCTGCAGGGATAAATCTTCTCGAGAAGCCGTGTTGTCCACGGTTATGTGACGACTTGGTGAAAGTACTGGCTAACAAGTACTCAGACAACTTACACCTAATGATAATAACTTGACTAGTAATAGTCTTATTGACACAATAAGTTGAACACCATTAATCCAACAGTGTGAGTTATCCTTGGGTTGCTTCCTTAGTAGGGGGTGACATTGGATGGGTATTGTTTGGTGAGTAGTTGTAGTTGGTTACGATACGCTATCTTATCCCCCTCTTTTAGCCGGATGTTGTAGCTAGTTTCTGTAGTTGGTTGGTGCAGCCCGCTGCCGCTTATTTGCAATAATCCCTTCCTTTCCGTTGAACCCAAAGTATTTGTATCTTGTGATGACTGGCTATGCCGGTATCTTGTGGGTATGGTTTATCCACTTGCCAGTACTTTACCGTACTGACCCACGAATCCTTTTCGTGGCTGTATATTCAACATTGCAGTCAACAGGTTTGAAGTCTGAGGACGTTAGCTTGGGAATCCCTCCGGCTTGGCCTGGGCAGGGATTGGACGCTCTCGGTTATCTTCAGGACTCTTAGTCCAATTTGGATCTTGTCCGTAGTCGGACGCTATGTTGTTTCTTCCGCTGTTATTTGGATCTTTGTATTGTATCAGTTGTATCCTTGACCCGTTTGAGTCATCTTGTATCTATCTGTTTCTGTTGTAATTTGTGGAATATTCGTGAACTGTTGTAATGTTATCATAAGGGGCAACCTGGGATCGGTTATTATGCAGATTTGGCGGGAATGCTGAAATCTGCATAGTGCCCGATCTCGGGGCGATACAATGCACTCGACGAAATGCGTGACATCGCACTAGCAAGATCCGCGGTATATCAGCAATCCTTGCGCAACTATCATAGTCGCCGCATACGCCACAGAGCATTCGCGGTTGGGGACCTGGTGCTGCGGCTCAAACAGAAGGAAGGACACAAGCTCGAACCACCTTGGGAAGGACCCTTCATCATACACGAAGTCATCCCAGGAGGAGCCTACAGGCTAAAAAATCCAGAGACTGGAGGAATCTATTCCAATCCTTGGAATATTGCACACCTCCGCAAATTCTATCCCTAGATTTACTTGTTATGACAACAAAATAAGGCTATACTAGCCACTACTGTAGCTCGAATACATGGCTTCTCAGTCATTGCAATAAAAGACATGATTTTCTCATCATATTAACTCGAAGCTTCTAGTTCTTTACATGCTACAAGTTACAGGTACACACCCCATAAAACACACGGGGGCTACCCTACAACTAAGCATCACAAAGAAACATCATCAAATACAAGGTTATACACCTTACAACAGTTTTTTACAAACTATAAAACAGATTACAGGATATTTACATCCGACAATCAGTCAAAGCGCTGAGCGTTTTCAGTCGCCAAAACTCTATCTACCTCTTCAGAGGTCATTCGGATAATCTTCTCCGCTGCAGGACGTACAACATCATAGTACGGCGAGATATCCTCGATTGCATAATCCGGGCGCCGAGCAATAGAGTTAACGTCTATCTCAGGGTGCCATATTCGGACAAAAGAGAGAGCTACAACCGCGCCGCACGTCATCTGATTGCGCACACACGCGCGAACTTCTCCTTCACGTCCAAACAACCTGAGAAGATAGCTCCAGTCTTCGGGACCTTTTTCGAGTGGGTAAAATGCAGCATTCATCGCAACCAGGACCTCGTGAAATGAACTCACGAGAATTCTCGCCTGGAGGACTCGAAATTTCAAGGTGGCCATCACAAAACCCCGACTGCGATCAGACCAAAAATTGTTTGCATGAGGTTTGGAGCTACTAGCCTCTTGAAGGATATGATTTTCTACCCACTGCTTTTCTTCCCTGTCATCCGGATTAACGACTGAACAGCAAAAACACACTCATTCAGATAAGGAAACAAGGAAGAAAAAGGCACGGGGGCTGCACTACTTACAAAGCAAGTCCCTTGCGACTACAGCCAACTCATCCATCAGAAATTGTTCGCGTTCAGCCGCCAATTTCTGCTTGGACTTCGCCACATCGGCTATCCCGCGCATAGCTTTTAGCTTGCGCTCACCCTCCTGGACCTTATCACGAAGGCCCGCAAAAGTTCCAACAGCGGCAACAAGTGGATTTACTGGAGTACCACATCCACCCGAAGTTTCCGCGGCAAACCCAGTAGCCTGGAAGAATACAACGAAAGAAGTAAGATGCCCTACTCGAGTCATTTCTAGTCGCATATCTGACAAACGCTCGGGGGCTACTCCCATCGGGAGACAACGCACAAACAAAGGGAATGAGTTGCAAGATGAATTCTTCGATTAAAGACAACAAAGGTACGGGAATACATCCCAAGGTTCATTACATTCAAGGAGAAAAAAGAAAAACTATGAAGCTACATTGGTGCTCCCGCTGGCAGCAGTCGCCCCTCCCAGCAGTCGAGCAAAAATCTCAGACAGCTTCCGAGCAAGAATAGCGGCTTGCTCGCCAAAACGAGAGAGCCGTACCTTTTTGCCCGTGGAGGGGTCGACTGGAAGAGATGAGTACGCCTCCTCCAAACCTTCGACTCCGTGCGCCAAAGCAAATTGTATCGTGGTCTTCGCACCAGTCTCCGCCTGTGCGACCGCAAAGGCATCCAGAAGTTTGCCTTCTGAGAAGACCTTCAATAGATCATCTAGCGCGGGTGCAGGAGTGGCGTTGGCAACAAGGCGACCGTGCAGTTGCACCAGCACTTGAGTAGCATCATTAATCATGGAGAGAACTCCATCAGCGTGCCTTTTAAGCTGGGCAAGTGTGTCGGTTACCACATCCACCCGCTGGAGTCCAGGGATCTCTAGAGGAACATCCAGAAGACCTGCAAAAGAAGAAAATAATACTTAGCAAAGTTCAGCGAAATGAAGAATCAAAGTCGCAAAAGCCCAACACACTTACCCGTGAAACGCTCAGCGAGGGGACGGAGGAACCCGACAACGTCGTTATCGGCCTTACTGCCAGCTTCCTCTAACTCCTTCAAGGACTTCCGCGCATCCGCAAGCTGTCGACCAAGATCTTCCGATTGCATGCGAGAAGCCTCCAGCTCTTGTCGAATGGCCGTCAGGTCAGCCTCCCGAGCAGTTACCTGCTCAGAGAGTTTGACCTTTTCGGATTCTGCAAATTCAAGTCGAGCTGCAAAGAGATGCTTATCAAAACTGAAGAATGTACGGAATACTGAAGACAGGGAGATGATAAAGCTTACCCTTGAGAAGCACGTTTTCAGTTTGAAGTCGGCTACGGTCCGCTCGAAGTGACTCGCAATCCGACTCGGCGAGAACGACGCGGCGACCAATCGCCGCAAGAGAATCAATAAGCGACTGCAAAAGCACGAAGACGGAAGAGTTAAAAGGATTAAATTGGAGTCTGTACCCGATTATTTACAATCGACTACAGCCTCGGGGGCTACTCCCATCGGGAGCACTGCCGTGCACCCGATAAAAATGAAATCATGAAGAAGAATTAAACCAGACTTTGAGCCTGTGGCCGATCGCATGCGATCGACTACAGCCTCGGGGGCTACTCCCATCGGGAGCACTGTCGTGCACCCGATAAAAATTTGAAGATAGAAGATGAAGTTTACCTGGCCGGTGGCACGAGAGAGCGGATCCGCGGAGCTATCCGTCACTTCCTTAGAAGCAGAAGTCCTGGCGGCAAAGCTGGGGGCTTCACGTCCCACAGTCGCAGCTTCGGGAGCTGCTCTGGGGGAATTTTGGACGGTGCCCGCGGTGGGAGTTTCACCCGCATCCTTTGCCTTATTCCTCTTTTCGGGAGGAACGGCAGCGGCGTACCTGCGAGGACTGATCGTCTGCAGTCTGCAGCGAAAGATAGAGACCATCAATATTGAAGCACGGAAAATGTTCGACCAAGAATAAGGAAGAAGCACTTACTCGTCATCCTCGTCGTCATCCAGCAAGTCCGCATTCCAAGCGGGCGTCATCACTGGGAACGAAGGCGAAAGATCAAGGGAGCGAAGTGGAGTCGCATGGATAGGGGCTTGACTGGGCGATGCTTCCAAGGATTTATCTTTGGAAGTAGCTTCGTCCTCATCTACCCGACGACGTTTCGTAGGGGCGCCATTCGAGTCTTCAACGTCATCCGAAGAATCGTGTTCTGAACTCGAAGAGGCGTTGGCGACGCTGGTGTCAATCGCGCCATCTTGATGACTCGACACTTGCTCTGAAGCAGCCTCCCCCGCAGCTGGCGGGTAGCAGTCCGCCATAGCTAGGCTCTACAAAGAAGAAGACGAGAAAAATCTTATCGACTAGGACTCAGAACAAAAAGGAACAACTCAAAGACGAGAAGGAAGAAACTAACCTCGGCTCGGGGAGGATTTGAAGCGGCAAAGGCTTCAACTGAACAATCGGGGAATTTCTCCCCCACCTTCAGTCGAGTGATACCCGCGATTTTCTTCTCGAATTCTACATTCGAAAGCTCCTCGCGGCTTACTCGGCTGGGGTCCTCTGAGCCTTGATACTCCCACATAGCGGAGGGCCTTTGTTGAAGTGGCTGGATCCTGCGCTTCAAAAAGATGCTCGCCAGATGCATCCCGTTGAGCACGACTCCCGCAGTCTGATCCCGGAGAGCAGCTACTCTTGCGAGTAAGGGCGCAACGGTCTGAGTCTCCTCGGCTGACATCTTGTGCCCCCAGGACTTTCGCCTTGTCAGAACAGCGAACGGGTGGAACTCCACAATCCCACCCGAGCTGTTGTCGGTGACGTAGAACCACCTCTTCCGCCAGCTTTGAGCGGAGTCGACAAAATGCATGTTGAAGTAGCTGCCTTCTTGTCGAGCTTGGATCCCGAAGCCGCCCGTGCGAAGCGGTTCGCCGAGCTCAGACTCCACCCGCGATCTCTCGCGGAAGATCCGGACTTTGAAGAGCGCCTTCCAGAGCGCCCAGTGTGGACGAATGCCGAGATAGCATTCGCAGAACACGATGAAGCACGAAATGTGCTGCACCGCGTTCGGGGGAAGATCGTGAAGCTGTATGCCGTAGACACACAGCAACCCGAGGAAGAAGGGATGAAGAGGAAAAGAAAGGCCCCGAGTCACGTGGTCCACGAAGACCACGCGCTCGTTCGATTGAGGATTGGGTACCTCTTCCTTTTTTCCGAGACGGACTCGCTTCTCCGTCTCCGCCGGCAGCAACCCTTCCCGCTGCATCTCCTTGATGCTTTTCGCGGTGGTGTTGGGGGAGCGCCAGTCGCCGGCGCGGGGCGCGGGTTGCGCAGAAGGTTCACCGGATGCAGAGCCGGCAGCACCGCGTCTTTTTCCGCCAGCCATTGCTTGCAGCACGAGCTCGAGCGCGAGGAAGACGAAGGTGGGCGCGAGGAAGAAGATGAAGACAGATAGCTGGGAAAGTTTTACCGTAGCGCTAACACTCGTACTTATCCACGGAGCGAGACGATCTCAGCCGTACGATGCGCTACGTGGCGCTTATCACGGCCTCCACGCGTGAAGATGAAACGAAGCGGCGGCCAGCGCTGTTTCGTGCCACGATCTTAACAGAAGATCGTGCGCATTTACTGCGCGTCTCGCGTAAAAACCGGGAACGACGTCTCGTTTCCCGGTCAAAAAGCTGACCAGGTGGGCCACCATCTGCTGCCACTCCGTCATGTCCCATCGGGAGAAGAGGAGTGCACCATGACGTCATGGCATTCGTCATTCAAAATCAAAGATCTTTTCGATTGGAAGTTCAAACGCGAAAGTATCTTCGTACGAACATCCATTCCTTCGGATAAAAGCAACTTTTCCGTGAACAATTCATGAAGCAAAACCTCTTCGAACAAGAGAAAAATACCCTACACACGAAAGCTCCTTCGTATGGGCACAGCATCCCGAACATGAAAACTCTTTCATATGGGCTTAGCTTTTCTTCCAGCACGAAATTTCTTTCGTATAGAACTCAAATAAATCAATCGGGTAGGAAGAACCTACCTCTCTTACACATGATAAATTTACATCATAAAAACCTGGATTGTTCAGCCGACTAGGCACATCCGGATGCCATATTCTTCGAATATGTAGGTAAGACCCAAAAAGATCTCTCTTTTGGGCCTGGAATCGCACTCGAAAGCTACGTCCTCCGGTGTAATTCCGTGTCAACAACACGAAGAAAAATCCTAGCGGACGCGCCGGGTACCCCCATAGGTTAAGTTCGATTTGATAAGTCCACAACGGCCCAGTCGCAACGATCACCTCATCGGGTTCGAGTCGGAGGTCTCGAATCTGTGTAGGCCAGGAATGTTTTTGCCCTAGTTGCAATTAATTGGCCCTGATCTCTCGGGAGAGCCAAGCTACTGAGCCACATCCTTCTGTGAAAAAAGCCGTACAAACAGGCACTTATTTTGCTCAATACTCGAGCACAATGACTTATGATACAGGGAACGCACCCTTTAAATAATAACTGTCGAGCTGGTCCTCCAGAAAAGATCAAGAAAGGTTTGACCGTCTACTCGACTGGAAAAATCCCAATCGAGCAAACGCTCGGGGGCTACTGAGGAAGATATGGATCCTGGACCCTGCGGGTAAGGACACCCCCTCTCAGGCCCAGGGACAAAGCCCAAGAAGAGGCGCCTTCGAAGTACTCTAGAAGGCCCGCGTGAAGCCCGCCTGCACTAAACTTGCGGGTTAAGTTAGAAAACATGTAACCAACCCGGCTAGGGTTGGAGTCCTCTCCGGGTAGAAATCGAGACCTGGCCATCTATATAAGGCCAGGAGAGCCCCCCTAGGAGAGGACCAAGTAGTACCGCATGACCAAAAAGCCTTGAAACTCGAGATGTACTCTCGATTCGAGCAACCTGTAACCGATCTAATCATCTAATACAGATCGACAGAAGGCAGGAGTAAGGGTTTTACCTCTTCGAGGGCCCCGAACCTGGGTAAATCTCGCCCCCTGTCTAGCCGACGATTCCACCAGCGCCTATGACTTCTCCTAGTCGAAACCCGATAGGGTCACCTAAGGGATTTGTGGAGTCAGAGATTCGACACTGGTCCAAACCATCCACTATGTCCGTGCTAGTAAATGACTACCCCTTCAATTGGGTTTGTTCTCCCCGGCACCGAGTGAGTCAGCCGTATCGATCCGGTTTCCCTTGACAACACACCGCCATGGCAGGAGACCCAACTGTTGCAACCGGTGGCGAACTTAATCCCCACACTGTGAATGTCCCGTTTCTCCCTCCTGGCGACAATTCGGTTCGGGGGACTCTAACCCCTATAGCACTTTGAGGTAGGCACGGACTAACATAGACAAGCAATTAGCTAGACCCCGTACCCATATTGAGGTAATGTGGCAGTACGGCTTGGTTGTCCGGCGAAGACTAGGTTATGTGTCATTTTTGGAAAACAAGCTGAAAACATTCCTTCCTCCCTCGGACAAGGTCCCACCTTTCCTCGGGTTTTTCCAAGACTTTTTGCTTTCCAAAAACATCAAGTTAAAGTGTCCACCAAGGGACTTAAGTTGATTAAGTAGGGCTCCAAAATTCCTAAGGGCTTGGTAACACCAAGATTATGGAGTGGCTACGACAATTTATAAGAGCGACAAAACCATGTCTTACTTTAAAAGAAGTAACTTGAAAACACTTAAGTAAAACTTCAGAAGTAAAACATGCATGGAAAGTAAAACAAAAGCAATCATTTAGGATGGCTTGCCTTGGCCCTGGTCTTGATCACACTCTTGAAATAAACAAGAGTTACAGAAAACCTCTTCAGGAGCAATAGTCTCTTCGTTATCTAACATCGTAAAAAATAAAAAGAAAACACTCAATCAGAACAAGACAAAGACAAGCACAAGCTAGTACAGCACACATACAGCAAGCATTCATCTAAAAGAAACACCCCAAAAATAACAATGCTACCTAATGCTAAAACACTCAAACAATCACTAGAAACAAGCATGGCATGACATAGTCTTTCACAAGGCAAGTAGCAAGTTTTATGGCATGAGTCCAGTGGGTGTACCACTCTCATACAAGGCCATAAAGAGTGATATGACTCTCTGGTCATTCACCAAAATGAGTACATAGCATGGAAAATAATCTAGGAAACAAATAACACGCATGAGGTGTGAAAACAAGCATTTCTATACACATGCAAGGCATAATCTAATTATAAAGCATAACTAAGCATGCAACCAGAGGCTAAACAAATACATAACAGAGGCATCTAATACATGCATGGCATTAAAACAATCATGGCATGAAAGTACATGTGACACACAACTCTAATAATCCAAGAAAATGGAAAATAAGCATATATATAGACATGCATGACAAACCAAGGCATTTTCATGAACAGGATTTATTGTAACATGATAGATCTATTAAGATAACAACCATATGTCAGTGAAAACAACTCCTACACATGCTAGTAAGATCACACAAAGCATTCACACACTTAGCAAAATAAATAAACATGAGATTCAAAACATGGCAGAATACTATAAAACTTGTAATGCATGCCAAAATTATTATACAACTCAAAACATCACACAAATCTAGGATATTATAGATCTAATCATACAGAAGCACATCCAAAAGGATTTATCTAAAAAAGCATTTTAGAAAAATTCATAAAATTCATTTAGTGGCTCTCTGGTTGTTTACCATTTTGCATGTCATTTTAAATAGGAAACTCAAGTGCAGGTGAGGCCAACTGATCTAGTTATAGTTTAAAAATATCTATCCAGAAAGATCAACCTAACTTCCATTGGATTCCTAAATAAAAAGTTATTGCATGTTTATGTTTTCAGATAGGTTGGTTTGTAGGATTTTTCATACTCAAACCAGGGATGCAAATGTGGATCTGCCACTTGCGTGTGGTTAGGAAAACATGCAAGTACACTGGAGAAAATTGGGGTGGCCAGATTTGCAGTTTTAGTATTTTTAGAGTGATTAAAGTGATTAGGCAGATTTCAGGAATTTTCAAAAAGAATAAAAACGGCCAGCGCAGGCCTAGCGGGCCTTTGGCCGCTGCGCGCCAGGGCGCGTTGCGCTGGGCCGGCCCAGTTCGCCTGCGCGCGCGAGCGAACCGGTATGCCGCCGTTCGATCAAGATCTAGTGGCTAGGATCATATCCCAGAGGGATTCAAACAGAGCCCTAGATCTAAAAACGGGCGGTTGCCCTCGTTTCTTCCTCCTCGCGCCCAGATCAGAGCCACGGTGAGCTCGGGAAGAACCCGTACGGGCAGAAGCTCACCGAGGGCTCGATTGGAAACGGAGGTTGGGGACGAGGCGAGGCAGTGGAGATGCCGCGGCCGATTAGAGGCAGCAGCTAGCCCTGGATCAACCCGTACTGCCCGTGTGCACCGAGTGGCTCCCGGCGGCGTCGAGCACGGCGGCGGCAACTCTGCAAGGCAAGGAGCAAGGTAGAGTGTCAGGCATGCATGCCTCGAGTAGGGGAGTCAGATGAATCGAAAATGGAGAAGGAAGAGGGAGAGACGAAGGCAGGGCTTCGGGTTTTCGTCTTCGGGCAGAACGGCGAGAGCTGGGCTCCCTGGCTCTCACAGGGAGAGCATCAGAGAGAGAGGAGTGGGTGGAGTGGATGCGGTGAGTGTGGCGAGGTGAGTGGCAAGCAGAGAGGGGTGGACGGCACTTATACACATGAGATCACGGGAGGGGTTTTTCTCGGGCACTCGCCACGGCGGCCATGGCGATTTCCAGCTCGCGCTCTCCCTCAGGCCGCGGACAGCACGTGGAGAGGCCGGGGGAGCTTCGTGGCATCCATGCCATGCTTGCTCTGGCCCAAGGCCGTGGAAGAAGGGAGCCAGGGCACGGGTGGCCACTGTGCTCTGCTGACAGAGCGGCCCGGCGGGCACCATCCTTGGCACGGAGTCATCCTCCCCTTCTGTCGCGCCAAAAACCAAACCAGGGGCTGGAATCGATACAGGGCAGTGTGGGCGAGTGGTTTTGCACCAGAGACAGGTTCCATGAAGATCAACAACGAAGATTTCATCCAAATAGGATCGAGTGCACTCACTGTCAGTTTTAGGTTCAGTTACAGGAAAATTCAGTTAAGAGTTTTCTGAATTTTTCTAAGTCTGAAAACAGACAGCAGATAGGGAAAGTAGATGCTGTTTTGGAGCAGCAAAAAATTTTCAAAATGAAAGATGAAGGTATGGTTTCAAAGAGCACAACACCTAGATTCAGAAACACATTTTTATCTGAATTTAGAAATTGTGGAAGTGGATGAAAACAAGGGTGAAACAGGGGTAGTTTTCTGTTTTCCTGTTTTTCCTTTTTCCTGTTTTCCAACTAGGTAGAAAAACAACTATGAAAACATGATTTCCATTGTTTCAAAAATATTTCTTTGCACATGTTGAGCAACTCCATATCATAAACATGGATGAAAACCAAAGAAATATTAAAAAAGAATATGGATTCAATGATAGAAATGGGGTTGAAAAGTGTATGTGATAACTAGAAAAAGAAAAGGAAAAATCATGTTTTTCCTTAGGAGTTTCAAATTCAAATCTTGTTTTATTTCTTGGGTGATCAAATACCAAGATTAACAAGTTTGAAAAGTGACAAGAACAATAGGATAACCATCCTCTCTTTATTTCTCAAAGGTGACATCAGTTTTACATAAGGAGTTTAAAAAACTCTGAAAAACAACAGGATCAACTGAAAGTTTCTGTTGGTCCCTAATTCTATGTCTTTTTTTCTCCTTACAACCATGTCTCCAAAAGAGGATGTGACAGTTATCCATGAGATACTCGATCTTCCTGAAGATCAGTTCAGAAGAGTTTTCCCTCTTACCTAGGTGTATCCGTTCAACACTTCACGATACTACGTATCAAACTCTTCGAGAAGAGAAACGTAAGGTTCAAGAAGATCATACAAAACCGGTGTTCCTCCTTTCTTCTCCTTCGGGAATCTCGGGACGAGATTCTTGTAAGGGGGGTAGATTTGTAACATCCCAATTTTGCTTATAAAGGGTTGGTGGTGTTGTGTTCATGGCATAGCATGCATGAAAATTTTAAATCAAATTTGAATTTGAAATTAATAAGATTTGACTAAAAGCCACTTAAAGTGGCCACCCCAAAATTTGTGTGAAAAACATTTTCAATTTGGGAAAACAAAAAATATACTTTTTTGTTGAAAATTTTGTAAGGAATCCAAAACATATTTATGGTAAATTTTCTATTTGCAAAATGTCCCTTGAAACAACTATTTTCAGAGCTGTTTTTAAAGAAAGGGACCTCTTCGCAAAAATCAGAAGCTTCTGGGGGTCTTCGCGAAATGTGTTTTGTCTTCTTCTTCCTTGGACTGCAGGGGAAGCAGCTGCGTGCCGCGCTGCCGTCGTCGATGGCCACCTCATGCTTGGCCGTTCCGTCGAGAGGATAGGACCGCGAGGAAGCCCTCCAAGCTCTCTCTCTCCCTCACCCTCGAGATCACTCTCTCTGCCTCTCCTCCCGAAAAGAAACCCAAACCCTACCCTACTGCCCTCCGGCCGCCGCCTTGCGCCGCCGACTCCGGCCACCTCGGGCCAATTTGAAGCCACCCCTGGAACCGCCGTGGTCTCCTCTTGCTCCCCGAAGAGTCTCGTTTGGCGGGGTGACCCCAAGCGCACGAATCGGCCTTCCTTCCTCAACTTCGGCCGGCGGCCACCTTCGACGTTTTCGGCCAACCTCGACCAGGCCTGGCCTCACCGAGCCTCTTCCCACGCTCCTGGTGAGCTCGTCCACCTTGTGGTGGTCTCCGTTTGTTTTTAGTCGTTGTTTCCGAGATTGTCGCCGTGCACCGCCGCCAGCCACCGCGGACATGGACGCCGACGAGCGCTCCGGCTACCTTTTGATCAGCCGAGGCCACCCCTAGCATCTCCTTGATCATCTCCACCCCGTGGTGGATTTCGTTTTTGGAATAACCGCGCGCATCGACGGATTGCATCGCAGCTGAGAAGGATTGGCCACGGGATGACGTCCTAGTAACGTCATGCCTACGTCATATGCCCGTTTTTCTGTTTTTCTTTTAAACAAAAATCAACTGACACATGGACCCCACCTCTGTTTAGAAATTACAGAAAAATAAATAAAATTGAAAATGCAATATCTCTTGTTCCATAACTCAGAAAAATGTGTTCAATATACCATTTTGTTCAGAAAAATGTAATCTACATGTTTATGTAATTTGCACACATTTTCGACAAAGTTGAATTTTGACCATTATTTAATGTTGCTTAATTCATTTAAAAATAGAAAATTAAGTTTTTATTCAATAAAATTAGAACATTACAAGTTATATACCAAATTGTTCAAAATGACAAATGCAATCCATTTATGATGTTTTCAAACCCATTTGAGCATTTTAAATCGTACTCACTTCCAGTATCGCCCGAAACCCCCTCCGGGGTCTATTTCGAGCTGATTTCGGTAAAATTGCATAACTGTCATACAAACCCTAGCAACCCAACGAACATGTTTAGGGCTTTATTTCATTGCATTAACTTGCTCATGCATACATATTGCACATTGCATCGATGCCATGTGTTGATTGTTGTTTTTCTTGTTTCGGTGTTTGTTCCCCCTCGGTAGAACGTGACTCCGAAGTGAAGGACAACAACTCCAATGGCGAATACTTGATCCTAACCGACAAGTCAAGCACTTATTCCTGAAGACTTTCTCTGATTTTCTTGAAGCAAGGCAAGCATGACCTCTTATCTGCCCATATATGGTTTCGAAAGACTTTTTAACTCTCGTACAATGCATTCGATTCCAATGTATCTTGTGTCAGTAGATAGAGTTATCCTATTTATTTGCATAACCCAGATATCATGATTCAATGCTCCTAGCAGACATAGGATTTGTTTGTGTGTATTGCCAGAGCCTCAAATATGCCATGCTTAGTCATACATGTCTGTTGATCTCTGCTCCATCCGGTTGATGAATCAGAGTTGCGAATGAATCTAGTACGATAGGATGTTGTAGAAAGTTAAGAGAACTTCTTTAACATGATTTAAAGGTGTGGATGACGAGACCACAGAGGGTCTGTGGTGGTTGTCTCGTTCATGCCCCAAGGAGCGAGTTCTCGTCTTCGAGCCAAGACTGAGCGTGCATCCACATGGGGCTTAGATTCCCCTCGGTCTCAACTTGCCTAGTTTGTTCCATGAGTTGCCTAGTTCGGGAGTTCCATTCGGATTTGCGGGGATGTTAAAAACGTTTACAAAACTAGGACGTGGCGGTGTAACATCCTGTGGCAAGACAGTAGTTGAAGCACCGCTCACAACGATAGAGACCCGGCAGGAGATGGCCACTCCCTATTGGCGGACCATCTCTACTCGGAGCGACTCATGGAATAGGCGAAGCAAGGGAAATGTCGTGGTCAACCTCCATCTGCCGGCACTTCCCGGAATAGTGCTAACGCCTGGCATTAAGAGTTGGTTGGTATGTGTGGTTAAAGTTGTACACCCCTGCAGGGTTAAATCTTTTCGAAAAGCCTTGTCCGTGGTTAAGGACGACTTGGTGAAGGATTCTGTGATCATAGACAACTTAAACGGAATGATTAAAACTTGCTGATAACGAATGAAGGATCCCTCCTCAGAGATGCCGAGAGGGGTTACCTTGTAGCATGAGTTACCAGAACAACTGGAGGTGGTGATCTTTGAAGCACGAGGTGCTGATATGATTTGGTGGATTAAAAAGATGATTATTTCAGTAGTTGAGTAGCTCTCTCAGCTGTTTTCAAAATACTTCATGAGACGTGCTATCCCTTCCTCAACTTGAAAAACAAAGATGGCTTTACGCAAAACAACCTTCATAAATCTTTCTGAAGGAATCAGATATATAGTAGGTTAACTAAGTCTTGTTGAGTACCTCACGTACTCATGTTTGCTTCAATTTGGTTCAGGTGGAGTTCCTCAGTTCGGTGGTGTTTCAACGTGGACATCGACGAGTAGTTTGGGGTTCCCAGGTAGCAGCCTGGAATCTATGGGCTGGGACATCGCCTTATGTTGCGGCCTCTTAGGTCTTTTTGGTTCTTGTTGGTTAGCAACATAATTTGCCTTCCGTTGTCTGATGTAATGTTGGGTCGTGTGACCTCTGCTTGTAAGCTATACTCTAGTAACACCTGTTTAATACAACTTCCATGTCTAGAGTGTTGCTTTGATCGGTTGCTGGTTTCGAGCTCATTGTTATACAGTTTTGGCTATGCCTGCATAGTTGTCGCAGTCGAGGGGTTGTGGAGCCGATGATCCATGTCCGAGCCCACATGTCGATGTGATTCGGCCTGGGGCGAGGTAACCCCGGTAACCCTCGATTGTTGTTGCACTTTCTGGACACATAGCAGCTCTGTATAAATTTGGTCCCGTTCCTTCAGTTTCATCCGACTCGTGGATGCTTGGGTATGAATAGTTGGTTATGACTAGCATGGATACAAGGAGTAGTAGACCGGGGATCCGAACTATGTGCCGATGAATCCGGTCTGCCTGCCGTTGTTTGTTGCGGCCGGGGCTGGTAACCGTGAAGCCCTTGTGATTCCATGGCTAGGAGCACATAATAGTATGTATATCTCTGGGTCCGGGGTCTGACAATTGGCCCCTTCCCGGCATCCTGTGCCGGATGCTTCTTCGGTTTTAGCACTGAGGCATGCTTCTGCTGTGGAAGAGGAGTTGATTTTGGCTGAGCCTGTGGTGGCTGTTGTGCCGGTGACGGCGGCGTCGGTTGATGTTATTGCTGCGATTCTGATGGGGCTTGTTGTTGTGGTTGTTCTGGTGGGGCTTGTTGCTCTTGATGCTGATCTTTTGCTGTTGTTGTAATTGCTCCGGAACTTTTAGAGTCTTGGTTGTTTCTACCTCGATGTTAATGTTGCCGGCACCGAGGTCTTTATCCATGTGGGGAGCCGACATCTCGGGTATATCCATTGGCTGGAGGTCCGGAGTGTCCTTATCTCCTTCGACATCAGCGTCTGATCCTGGCAGTAGGATCACGGAGGGCTGCACCAGAGGTGGGATCGTCTAGGAGGAACTCTGACCTCCGACATTGTCTTGGCCCGGCGTTGGCAGTGTCGGCAATGGCGCAAACAGGGAGGGTGCGCTCTGGGTGATGTCCAGAGGTGCACCGCGGAAGAAAAGAAAACAAATTAAAACTCAGGGCGAAGGAGAAGAAAGTAGAATGAAAAGGAGTATGTCTCGGAGAAATTACTTACCCTTCCGAAGTTGGCCTTACGCGGCGCGGTGGCCTAACCGGGGCCTTCTTCTTGATCTTCTTGGTCACGGGGCCCAATGACTCAGTCCCGACACGCTTCCCGGTCTCAGAAGGACCCTCCACTGCGATAGGCTCCACCTCTAAGGCATGCTCGTCCGGGTCAGCTGATGCCGACGGCAGCGGAAACGCATAAACGAGTGGAGAAGGATCGAGTACCTCTAAAACACGAACTTCATCATCGTCTTTGTCGTCAGACCAATCTCGGAGATAACCCGGGATACGAGACTTACCCACCCCTAGGGCGGTGTCGGCCTCTGGAATCGGCATGTAATCCTCGCCATCCGGGTCTTCAGGGTCGGCAGCAGCCCGATCCGCGCCCGTCCTTAGTCCTCTGATGCACGAATATCTGCAAGGTGCAAATCAGAGCATAAGAACATTGGAATATGTATAGTTAGTTAGGCCGGAATAAAGTCATGTCGTTAGTTTCTAGGATACTTACTGCCGGCACTTGGCGGGTCCTGTTGTAGGGCTCAAGTCCCCACTCCCAGTCATCTGTCAACTGGGTTCGGGCCAAGGCCTTGACGCGCTTTTAAACTTGTGCCTTGGTGAGCTCGAAGGTGGAAGTCCGGTTTGGGTCCCGAGATCCGCTCATGTGGCAGATCTTGTGAACCCAGCTCTTGAGAGGGATTCAGTGGCTGATGAAGGTGGATAGGAGATCGCCCGCCATGATCCCATCTTCCTTCGGGGCGAGGATATTCTGGTGGATCAGGTTGATCTTGGGCATCGTATCCCGTGGATTGTGCTTCCAGTTCACCATCACCACTAGAGGGCTGATGTTGAATCTCGGTAGCCGAATCAAATCGGTCTTGTGGTGTTTTTTACATAGAAGAAGGAACAGAGCCATTTGTGGCATGACTCCAGATTCTGGGATAGGCACCGAGGAATCACCGTGGCAGCACTGCACTGTGTCATTTTCTTGGGGGCGCCCGGGTTCTCTGGATCCGGGATCACCTACTTCCGGAACTAGAAGTACTTGCTCCACATGTTGATTGTGGTCCAGAGACCGAGGTAACCCTCGGAAAAGGAAATGAAAGAAGAAAGGGTTGTGATGGCATTTGCTGGGAGATGGTGTGGTTGGAGACCTAATCTGTCAAAGAACTTGTGCATAAAATCACTAAGGGGAAGGCCAAATCCTCGCTCGAAGTGAGCAAGGAAAACTACGTACTCACCAGTCTCGGGCTCGGGGATGGTCTCCTTGCCCGGAAGCTGACATGCGACCCCTTTCGGGATCTGACGAGTGTCACGTAACCACTGGATCTCGAATTCCATCACGTGGGAGCCCTCCCAGGTGGCGCGGGTGGACTTCTCAAACTCCTCATCCTCCTACTCGGCGACGACAAGCTCCTGGGAGGCCATGGCGGTGAATCACGAGCTCGATGGCTCCGGGAGATTCGTCTTGGCGATGAAGAATGCGCGGGGAAAGAAAGGCGTCGGAGTTGCAGCACTCCGGTGGCGGAGGAGATATGCGGAGAAGCGCGTACGGGAGTAAATCCCTGTCGCACCCGGACTTCTAGGGGATACTCACAGTCCGTTAAACAGTAGATAAATGGCTTACGGGGCATACCGGCACCCGCATCTCAATATGAGTAGGCCAACACGTAAACGTGTGACAACCATTCTCTACTATTCACCGTCTGCGCAAACCATCCCATAGAAATCCAGACACTTCCATTGACGTACTTCAAAACATACACACATGGTACGTCAACGGCATTTGAACAAGTGATATCACAACAGATCTCTAAGACACAAAAGATTGAAATAAGTTGCAAATAGCTCTCACTAGAGCAGAGATAGCAAATACAATCATCCAGAGGACACATGTCCCAACAATTCATCATTACAACACAGCGGAAGCATTCAACATGTCTGAGTACAGACAAGATCCAAATAGGCCTAAGAGGCCGGAAACGAAAAGACGGAGCCCATCCACGAAGTCTCGGATCCTGCCCGGGTCCGCTATCTACTCGTCAGCAGCCTCGTCATATTCCACGTAGTAGCCACCATGGGGATCCTCGGAAACGTAGTCTGCGGAAACCACAGCCCCAAAGGGGTCAGTACATAAACGTACTGGCAAGCAAGACTCACAATTCACCAAAGTGTACCCGTCAACACCAAGCACAGATGCTTTGGGTTCAACGGAAGGAAAGGGGGATACAAAAGATGCGGCAGATGGCTGCACTAACCAACTACAGAGGTACTACCACTTCCGGCTAAACAGAAAGAAGATAAGATAGGGTATCGTAACCAACCTACCAACTAACTCCAAACAAACCCATCCTGGATCTCGCCCCTTATCCAAAGAGGCAACCCGAGGATAACTCACACAGTGGGATTAATGATGGTTCAAGTTATTGTGTCAATAAGACTATTACTAGTCAAGTTATTATTAGTTAGGTGTAAGTTGTTCTGAGTACTTGTTAGCCAGTACTTTCACCAAGTAATCCATAACCGCGGAAAACACGGCTTCTCGAGAAGATTTATCCCTGCAGGGGTGCACCAATTTGGCCATACACGTAAGAATAACCCGCCAGATGGAATGGCCTTTCCACCAAGCGGGGCACTCAACACAACTCAACTCTTCTTTGCATCAAGCCCAAAGAACCACATGTTGTGCGTGCGCGTCTAATCGAGCCCCACGAAGAAAAGGGGGCCCTCATAGCACTCTAAGACCACGCCGCCCTAAATGCCGACTACAAAAGTTCCACCCTGGCGCCAAGGGTTCGCACCTGCACATGCATGCATCAAATGGAAAGCCCGAACTAAGTGTGGCGATTTGGACGAGATGCGAATCGAATCAAATTGAGGGGGGCGCCCATACACGCTTCCCACATGCGGGTAGTGCGCTCATCATGGATCAGTAGACAAGACCCTTTTCCTAATTAGGGTCGACACTAGCAGGCCTCAAAACCACGTCGGGCCTCCTGTCGGTGCCTTATCATCAAATTATTATTACCTCAAAATTAACAGGTTGTTGTTTAACATCGAGCCCCAGAACATAATGAAATAATAACAGAAAGTAACGGGTAACAGACTTGAGCAAAACAACCCTAAGCATTCTAGTAAGACACGGGCTCAAACAACGGGGTTATGGGAGTGGAGGTGAGGCAATATCAGGGCTAAAGGATACATGTGATGGGTTCGTAACAGAAGCAACGATTCAAAAGGCTAGCATAATAGACAACGGAAAGTATCGGTATCCAATGTTGAAAGGAACACAGTGGTTCATGTGAGTGAATACTTGCCTGCAAACTCAGCAGCCTGGTACTGAGCTAGATCCACAGAAGGGGTGTCGTAAGTATCGTCGGTCTCAACGTCGTCGTATATCCGAGAAGAAGCAAACAAACAACGCAGAGAGATAAACAATCAATAACATGGCATAGTGCACAAACATGGGATGATGCATGACCATTTAATTGATGCAACAAAATAAACTAGTTGACAAGATAACATAACATGATTAAATGGACCCACATGCAATTGGGATTGCATATGGAAAGCCCATGAATTATGGTTGAATTAATTGTTCTACAACTAATCATCATGTGTAAGTGAGTTAGCATGATGCATGGATGAGGAAAACATAAAAATAACAACAATAAAAGCAATTAGAAATAAGGTTTACCAAGTTTGGAATTTTAGTTGTTAAGTTATGAAATTTTGGTTCCTTAAAGGTGTTACACAAGCATTTGTTATTTTCATCAATTTTAATTGTTCAAAACAAATTACAAGGTTCATATTTGAAAAGAACACAAAGTTTTGGGTGGAATACATGTTTCACTTGTTGAAAAAGGATTTAGAATAATTTACTTATGAATTAAACAAGTTAAACAAGATTTAAATGAATTTAATTCAAACATGAACTTATTTGAATTTTTATTTGTTCAAAACATTAAACCAAATTTATATTTGAAAAGTTTATACTTTTAGGGTTGGAAAACATATTTTATATGTCCCAAAAGAAATTAATTTGACCAAGTTATGAATTTAACAATTTTAAATGATTTAAACAAGGTTTAAATTATTTAACCAATTTTAATTATTCAAAACATGAAATAAATTTATATTTGGAAAGAGGGTTTAATTTAGCATGGAAAACATATTTTATTTGTGTAAAATGGATTTAAAATGAGCAAGTTATTAATTTGGCAATTTTAAATGCATTAATTAAGAAACAGTTGTTTTCAGCAATTTAAATTATTCAAAACAGCAAACAAAGTTGATATTTGCAAAGTACATGAAAAGTTGATTGGAAAACATATTTAGTTTGTGGAATTTAGAATTTTTATGCCCAAGTTATGAATTTTGCAAAATTAAGTGAATTAAACAAGAATTCAAATATTGCACCAATTTAAAATATTCAAAACAGTAAACAAATTTTATATTTGGGTAGACAATTTAATTTGGTACAGAATACATATTTAAAAAATTGAATTTGGAGTTAAAATGATTTATTTAGGCAATTTACAAGTTTAAGGTGGAATCTGCCATTTTTAGTACAGCTAGGGACTTAGGAAAAATAAACAGGGATTTAGAATTAATTAGCAGGGACTGTGTTGTGATTTCTGACAAATTCTGTAACCAAACAAAATAAAATAAAAAAGTGTGGTTTTTATTGCGCAGGGGTGGGAATCGAACCCCTGCCCTCTGCTTGATGCGCAAGGGACAGCAACCAACTGGGCTAGTGCTGTGTTGGTGACAAGGAAACAACCGCAGGTGGGGTTAAGGTTCAGAAACTGTTACTGAACCAAATCGAATAAAAGGGAGCAGAAAAGGGGTGGGGGGCTGGGACTCGAACCCGGGAGCTGTTGTTGCGCGCGCTGGTTCAGTTACCACTGCGGTGGGTGCGGATGCTTGTGACAGAAGGAGGTCGTTTTGTTTTAAGGTTCAGCTAGCGAGAAGGAGCCTGACGAACTGAATCCATCTGTGAGCGATCGCTTCCACGACGGACTCCGTCGATGCTCGCCGGCCGCTGCGGGACGGCGTCGTGCGCGTGCGGGCTGCTGTGGCCGTGCGGAGAGGAGGGAAGGGAGAGGGAGTAGCGAGAGGGAGGAGAGGGAAGAGGGGAGCTCACCTCGAGCGATGGACAGGAGGAGCAGCGCTCGGTTGCAGAAGTGGTCGCCGGCGACAAGGAGGCGACGGCAGCGGCGGCTCCGGCCCTCCCCGTCCGCGCCGAGGGGCCGAGAAGGAAGAGGGCGGTGCGGGGATTCCATTCCCGCGCCCAGCTCGACCCGACGGTGACCATGGAGGAGATGCCAAGGGCTGCGAGTTGCGGCCATGGAGGCAAGTTGGGGTTCAGAGGGACAGCGAGAAGGTGGCGATCGGGGAGAGAAAGAGGAAGAGAGGTTGGCGGCGGTGGGCGAGGGAGAGAGGAGGGAGAAGGGTAGAGGGGAGCCCTAGGGCTAGGGGTAGCTATAAGGGGGAGGGGGAGAGCTTGGGACCGTTGCCTGCTCCCCTCTGCTACGTGGAGTGCTGCAGATTGTAGCCGTACAGAGGTTAGGGGTGAGCGAGGGATAGCAGGCCTTGGGGGGCAGTTGGGCTGGGCCTGGCTGCCCCTCTCTCCCTTTGTTTTATTCTTTTTGTTCTATTTTTTTTTTGCTGAATAGAAATAGGAAGAGAATGAGGGTTTTTGGGTTAGAAATTTTTAGGGAAAAATTTGCGTAAGCTAGTTATTACAATAGCAACAAAATGCCAATTTTGGTTTTCCAAAAAGTTCAATTTATTTTGCTGTTTTGTAATTGATTGAATTGGTATGAATTTTGAATATTGGGTGATTTATTTAAAAGAAACATTTCCAAAAGTTTGAACCCTCAATTTTATTAGAAACAAATTGCTTAGAATTGTTTTGTAAATTTCAATAATTCCAAAGGGTTGATGTTTGGAATTTTGTTTGAATTTGAATAACATATGAATTAAGTTTGGATTAAGTGAATTATTAAAAGCCATAATTTTAATGGTTTGAACCTTATGGTTTGATGGAAACAATTGATTGTTTTGATTTGAAATATCATTTTGGAAATTGTAACATCACAAGTATGAAACAAAAGGTTTGAAATTTGGTTTGAAATTCAAATAGAAAACAAGTGAAAACAAAGGAAAACAGAGGAAAACAGATGGAAAACAAGCAAAACAACTGCAATGAACATGATGTCATGATGCAAAACATAAAATAACAGAGAGCAAAACATTCTAATGGCTATTTGTCATACTTGGGATGTTACAAAACGCCCCCCTTGAAGGAATCGCGCCCCGAGATTCCTACTGAGAAAAAAATGGCCGGATACTTCTTGCGAAGATCCTCTTGAGCTGTGACACGTGAAACACATCGTGCACCTTGGATAGTTTTTCTGGAAGTTCAAGACGATAGGCATTCCTGGCAACTCTTCTGGAACGACGTCAGGGAATTCGCAAACCACCGGAACATTTTCAAGTAAATGGAGAGGTTTTGTATCGAGGGTGTTTGGCTAGATAGAACTTGATTCATTTGTAGAATAGACTATCTGGCTAGAAGGGTGAAATAGAGTTATTGATTAGACGCCGGTAGAATAACTGATGTGGGAAGCAACAACAAGATTTCAACGGACGAAAAGGATGTTGAGAAGAACAGGATAACGAAACAACAACGGGAAAACGAGATCAAAACACTCCTGAGGTACTACGGAAAACCCATCCGGGCTTCTAAAGGATCAATATCTACTGCTTAAGGAATAGAGGATCTGCTTCCGGGACTTACACGCCTCCGTTCTCAATCGTGAGTAGGCAACATGATAAATCATGTCACAACCACCTCCATTCCTATGGTCTAGTAGATATAACCATCCTAGAGAAACCAGAATTCGTGAAATCTTAACTTGAAAATTTAGATGAGAAGGGAAAAACAACGTTGCACTTCCTTACCAGAAAAAGGGAGGGTGGGTGGGGAAAGAAGAAAAAGAACAGAATTCCTACTCTCACGTTTCATTTTTCCTATATAGCTACACAATAGTTTCTAGACTCAACTACGACCAGTAAAAAGGGATCCTACAGGCAGACAGGCTCTGATACCATTTGTCGCACCCGGACTTCTAAGGGATACTCACAGTCTGTTAAACAGTAGATAAATGGCTTACGGGGCATACCGGCACCCGCATCTCAATATGAGTAGGCCAACACGTAAACGTGTGACAACCATTCTCTACTATTCACCGTCTGCGCAAACCATCCCATAGAAATCCAGACACTTCCATTGACGTACTTCAAAACATACACACATGGTACGTCAACGGCATTTGAACAAGTGATATCACAACAGATCTCTAAGACACAAAAGATTGAAATAAGTTGCAAATAGCTCTCACTAGAGCAGAGATAGCAAATACAATCATCCATAGGACACATGTCCCAACAATTCATCATTACAACACAGCGGAAGCATTCAACATGTCTGAGTACAGACAAGATCCAAATAGGCCTAAGAGGCCGGAAACGAAAAGACGGAGCCCATCCACGAAGTCTCGGATCCTGCCCGGGTCCGCTATCTACTCGTTAGCAGCCTCGTCATATTCCACGTAGTAGCCACCATGGGGATCCTCGGAAACGTAGTCTGCGGAAACCACAGCCCCAAAGGGGTCAGTACATAAACGTACTGGCAAGCAAGACTCACAATTCACCAAAGTGTACCCGTCAACACCAAGCACAGATGCTTTGGGTTCAACGGAAGGAAAGGGGGATACAAAAGATGCGGCAGCTGGCTGCACTAACCAACTACAGAGGTACTACCACTTCCGGCTAAACAGAAAGAAGATAAGATAGCGTATCGTAACCAACCTACCAACTAACTCCAAAAAACCCATCCTGGATCTCGCCCCTTATCCAAAGAGGCAACCCGAGGATAACTCACACAGTGGGATTAATGATGGTTCAAGTTATTGTGTCAATAAGACTATTACTAGTCAAGTTATTATTAGTTAGGTGTAAGTTGTTCTGAGTACTTGTTAGCCAGTACTTTCACCAAGTAATCCATAACCGTGGAAAACACGGCTTCTCGAGAAGATTTATCCCTGCAGGGGTGCACCAATTTGGCCGTACACGTAAGAATAACCCGCCAGATGGAATGGCCTTTCCACCAAGCGGGGCACTCAACACAACTCAACTCTTCTTTGCATCAAGCCCAAAGAACCACATGCTGTGCGTGCGCGGCTAATCGAGCCCCACGAAGAAAAGGGGGCCCTCATAGCACTCTAAGACCACGCCGCCCTAAATGCCGACTACAAAAGTTCCACCCTGGCGCCAAGGGTTCGCACCTGCACATGCATGCATCAAATGGAAAGCCCGAACTAAGTGTGGCGATTTGGACGAGATGCGAATCGAATCAAATTGAGGGGGGCGCCCATACACGCTTCCCACATGCGGGTAGTGCGCTCATCATGGATCAGTAGACAAGACCCTTTTCCTAATTAGGGTCGACACTAGCAGGCCTCAAAACCACGCCGGGCCTCCTGCCGGTGCCTTATCATCAAATTATTATTACCTCAAAATTAACAGGTTGTTGTTTAACATCGAGCCCCAGAACATAATGAAATAATAACAGAAAGTAACGGGTAACAGACTCGAGCAAAACAACCCTAAGCATGCTAGTAAGACACAGGCTCAAACAACGGGGTTATGGGAGTGGAGGTGAGGCAATATCAGGGCTAAAGGATACATGTGATGGGTTCGTAACAGAAGCAACGATTCAAAAGGCTAGCATAATAGACAACGGAAAGTATCGGTATCCAATGTTGAAAGGAACACAGTGGTTCATGTGAGTGAATACTTGCCTGCAAACTCAGCAGCCTGGTACTGAGCTAGATCCACAGAAGGGGTGTCGTAAGTATCGTCGGTCTCAACGTCGTCGTATATCCAAGAAGAAGCAAACAAACAACGCAGAGAGATAAACAATCAAAAACATGGCATAGTGCACAAACATGGGATGATGCATGACCATTTAATTGATGCAACAAAATAAACTAGTTGACAAGATAACATAACATGATTAAATGGACCCACATGCAATTGGGATTGCATATGGAAAGCCCATGAATTATGGTTGAATTAATTGTTCTACAACTAATCATCATGTGTAAGTGAGTTAGCATGATGCATGGATGAGGAAAACATAAAAATAACAACAATAGAAGCAATTAGAAATAAGGTTTACCAAGTTTGGAATTTTAGTTGTTAAGTTATGAAATTTTGGTTCCTTAAAGGTGTTACACAAGCATTTGTTGTTTTCATCAATTTTAATTGTTCAAAACAAATTACAAGGTTCATATTTGAAAAGAACACAAAGTTTTGGGTGGAATACATGTTTCACTTGTTGAAAAAGGATTTAGAATAATTTACTTATGAATTAAACAAGTTAAACAAGATTTAAATGAATTTAATTCAAACATGAACTTATTTGAATTTTTATTTGTTCAAAACATTAAACCAAATTCATATTTGAAAAGTTTATACTTTTAGGGTTGGAAAATATATTTTATATGTCCCAAAAGAAATTAATTTGACCAAGTTATGAATTTAACAATTTTAAATGATTTAAACAAGGTTTAAATTATTTAACCAATTTTAATTATTCAAAACATGAAACAAATTTTATATTTGGAAAGAGGGTTTAATTTAGCATGGAAAACATATTTTATTTGTGGAAAATGGATTTAAAATGAGCAAGTTATTAATTTGGCAATTTTAAATGCATTAATTAAGAAACAGTTGTTTTCAGCAATTTAAATTATTCAAAACAGCAAACAAAGTTGATATTTGCAAATTACATGAAAAGTTGATTGGAAAACATATTTAGTTTGTGGAATTTAGAATTTTTATGCCCAAGTTATGAATTTTGCAAAATTAAGTGAATTAAACAAGAATTCAAATATTGCACCAATTTAAAATATTCAAAACAGTAAACAAATTTTATATTTGGGTAGACAATTTAATTTGGTACAGAATACATATTTAAAAAATTGAATTTGGAGTTAAAATGATTTATTTAGGCAATTTACAAGTTTAAGGTGGAATCTGCCATTTTTAGTACAGCTAGGGACTTAGGAAAAATAAACAGGGACTTAGAATTAATTAGCAGGGACTGTGTTGTGATTTCTGAAAAATTCTGTAACCAAACAAAATAAAATAAAAAAGTGTGGTTTTTATTGCGCAGGGGTGGGAATCGAACCCCTGCCCTCTGCTTGATGCGCAAGGGACAGCAACCAACTGGGCTAGTGCTGTGTTGGTGACAAGGAAACAACCGCAGGTGGGGTTAAGGTTCAGAAACTGTTACTGAACCAAATCGAATAAAAGGGAGCAGAAAAGGGGTGGAGGGCTGGGACTCGAACCCGGGAGCTGTTGTTGCGCGCGCTGGTTCAGTTACCACTGCGGTGGGTGCGGATGCTTGTGACAGAAGGGGGTCGTTTTGTTTTAAGGTTCAGCTAGCGAGAAGGAGCCTGACGAACTGAATCCATCTGTGAGCGATCGCTTCCACGACGGACTCCGTCGATGCTCGCCGGCCGCTGCGGGAGGGCGTCGTGCGCGTGCGGGCTGCTGTGGCCGTGCGGAGAGGAGGGAAGGGAGAGGGAGTAGCGAGAGGGAGGAGAGGGAAGAGGGGAGCTCACCTCGAGCGATGGACAGGAGGAGCAGCGCTCGGTTGCAGAAGTGGTCGCCGGCGACAAGGAGGCGACGGCAGCGGCGGCTCCGGCCCTCCCCGTCCGCGCCGAGGGGCCGAGAAGGACGAGGGCGGTGCGGGGATTCCATTCCCGCGCCCAGCTCGACCCGCCGGTGACCGTGGAGGAGATGCCAAGGGCTGCGAGTTGCGGCCATGGAGGCAAGTTGGGGTTCAGAGGGACAGCGAGAAGGTGGCGATCGGGGAGAGAAAGAGGAAGAGAGGTTGGCGGCGGTGGGCGAGGGAGAGAGGAGGGAGAAGGGTAGAGGGGAGCCCTAGGCCTAGGGGTAGCTATAAGGGGGAGGGGGAGAGCTTGGGACCGTTGCCTGCTCCCCTCTGCTACGTGGAGTGCTGCAGATTGCAGTCGTACAGAGGTTAGGGGTGAGCGAGGGATAGCAGGCCTTGGGGGGCAGTTGGGCTGGGCCTGGCTGCCCCTCTCTCCCTTTGTTTTATTCTTTTTGTTCTATTTTTTTTTTGCTGAATAGAAATAGGAAGAGAATGAGGGTTTTTGGGTTAGAAATTTTTAGGGAAAAATTTGTGTAAGCTAGTTATTACAATAGCAACAAAATGCCAATTTTGGTTTTCCAAAAAGTTCAATTTATTTTGCTGTTTTGTAATTGATTGAATTGGTATGAATTTTGAATATTGGGTGATTTATTTAAAAGAAACATTTCCAAAAGTTTGAACCCTCAATTTTATTAGAAACAAATTGCTTAGAATTGTTTTGTAAATTTCAATAATTCCAAAGGGTTGATGTTTGGAATTTTGTTTGAATTTGAATAACATATGAATTAAGTTTGGATTAAGTGAATTATTAAAAGCCATAATTTTAATGGTTTGAACCTTATGGTTTGATGGAAACAATTGATTGTTTTGATTTGAAATATCATTTTGGAAATTGTAACATCACAAGTATGAAACAAAAGGTTTGAAATTTGGTTTGAAATTCAAATAGAAAACAAGTGAAAACAAAGGAAAACAGATGGAAAACAAGCAAAACAACTGCAATGAACATGATGTCATGATGCAAAACATAAAATAATAGAGAGCAAAACATTCTAATGGCTATTTTTCATACTTGGGATGTTACAATCCCGGATATCCCAGCGGGCGCACTCGAGTGCCTGCGTGGATACGACATCGCATGGGCCCCGCGGGAGTGTGTGGCGTGTGCGCTGGTAAGTCTTGCGCGAGAATCGAGGGGGCGCGTAGTTATCCTCTGCCGCGTGTTTCCTCCATAGTGCGGAGGAAACGAGGACACTCCTCCTACCTCGCAGCAATTGAATCCAAACCAAGAAGCAAAATTGGCTAAGTGTTCAGTCCCGGAGAAGGTATTGACTCGGCATAAGTTGTGTCGGATCTTCGGAAAAATCCTTGGCTCTGATCATGGATCAGTTCTGAGATGAAAGATTGAACCGACATAAGTGGTATGTCGGCTGATCAGCATGTGGTTATTATTTGGAAAGTTGTCATGACCTATTATCCGAGTCTACTAGACCACGCCAGCTTTGGGGACTAATGTCAGGGGGCTACCCCCGGGAAGGGTCATGAAAGGTATAAAATGGTGTCCAAAGAGTGGACTAGGTCAAGGTTGACCTACATAGTGCTATACCGGCATACGTCGACCGACATAAGGGTATGTCGATATGCTATTTGTTGTGCATTGTCTTGCAGGAGGAACTCGCCCGGATTATCCGAGTTAACCTTGGAGAAGTCGAGATAGACGAGGTATATCTGATCTCGAACGAGGGTCAATGGTGGAGGTGAATTCCAGATATCACGGAGAGATACAGGCATGCAAGTTCAACTTACTAGGCGATCATGTATCGGCTGACACAGAGCGTATGTAGGAGCAGTGATCAGGTATGGGCGAGGCCACGTCCTGTCTCTGACAGAGGGGACAGAGGAGACAACGCATGACGAAGGTTGGGCTTTTGGCCCATGTCATCTGGCATGCGCTACGCCATAGTGCGCATGTCCCTGTGCGAGGGACGATCCCAGAGAGAGATTCATTGCTGATAGTTGCTTATGAGTTCCTTCTTCCTCTAGCTAGAACTTCTCGAGGAGCAAACCTGTAACCTGGATTCCCACATATATAGAGACAGATAAGCAGGAGTAGGGGTCTGACCTCCTCACGAGGGCCCTGAACCTGGGTAAACCGAGTGTGTGCTTTGTGTCTTCAGTGTACGCTGCTCAACGCGCTATCCCTCCTTGGATACCAACAACGTCCATCGGCCCCAACTCACGCCATCCCATGGCATATGGCGTGATACCACCACGACACTTTCATGCTCAACTTCGGGTTCAATCAGCTCCTGACGGGCAGGTTATGGATCTTCACCTCTAGTTGTTATGGTTGGTGTCGGAGAGTGGTCTGTCACCGGACAGGGACACTCTAGAGGTTCGAACATTGGGGGCTAACCGCACTTCCATTGCCTCTCGGGGAGGCTTCACGAGGAAAGATTGATACCAACGACAATGGCGACAGAGGTAGTTTACCCAGGTTCAGGCCACCTCGTGGTGAAAACTCTACCCCTGCTTGTCTGATGGATTGCACTTTTGTAGTTACAGTACAAGATGCGAGCTTGTGCTTGGGTCAGACTAGGAGGGCTCTGAATGAATTGAGCTCTCATTCTACAAGGGCCAAAGGGCTCCTCTTATACTGGCGTTTGGAACTCCTTCCCGCTCATTTGGCGGGAAAGGGTTCCAACAAGGTGCCAAAGTGGAGACCAGCCGAGCTTTATGCCGCGTACTTGGTCTTGGTCACCGAGGACAACGCCACCGTCCATGGCAGGGCGGTGGGGGCGTCCGATTATGTTTCCTCCGTATTGTAGCATCGTCTTCGTCTCCTTGCACCAAAGAGGAAGTCCTGGGGAGACACTTTGGCGCGGGCAGCTGTCGCCAGTGCTTTATACACGGGAATGGCAACTGCGGCTAAAGGAGCTCTACGGCTCTGCACCACCTTCGTCAGCACGCATAGGGATGGACGTCGTCCACACATGGTCTATCCTCTCTCGAGAGGGAACATTTCCTGGAAAGGAGCGGGGGTGAGGTAGAGCTCCTCCCGAAGGGTACACAAAGCAGCCTCTCTAGAGGGGTCGGCCTCCAGTAGGGCGAGCCTGGTCGGAGGCTATGTCTCGATGGGGAACTTTGCCAATACGGGCCACATCCAACAGGTCGCGGACACCCGTTGGGCTGGGCCGCAGCAGTCGGACTAGGATACACTGGTGCCACGGGCATGATAGTATTCCCGGGCCCGCGGCAGACACGTGTCCAGGGGATATGAGACAATGCGGGGCCAACTGCTGCGGGGCCAGTCGTGGCATGTGGCCGCGACCCATGATCTTCTCAAGGCGATGGCAACGGCTCCTCGTGTCGTGGTGGCCCCACACCCATAAAGTCTGAGCGGAGCGCCCGAGAATCTTCCCATTCTTCTCAGTCTCCATCGTCTTCCCAACACCCCATCCTCCAGATCTTCCACTCTTTGAGAGAGCCTACATCCTCATGGCTGGCAAGAAAGGAGCTCTAGCCAACATGAGAGGAAAGTCCATGGTAGCCTCCATGCCGTCCTCCTCCCGAGCGATCTTGGTGTTAGGGGTGTCAGACCCCGGACCCATAGGTATACATACTGTTACGCGCTCCTAGTCATGGACCCACAAGGGCTTTAGGGTTACCAACCCCGGCCATAACAAACAACAGTAGGTAGACCGGATTCATCGGCACGCAGGCCGGATAACTTTGGTACTACTACTCCTTGTGTCGATGCTAGTCATAAACAACTAGGCATATCAAAGCATCCACGAATTGTATGAAACTGAAGGAACGGGACCAAAGCTATACAGAGATGCTATGTGTCCAGGAAGTGCAACAACAATCAAGGTTTACTGGGGTCACCAAGCCCCAGGTCAAATCACATCGGCAGGCGTGCTCAGAAATGGATTATCAGCTCCACAACTCCTTGACTGCGACAACTACGCAGGCATAGCCAAAATTGTATAACAATGAGCTCGAAACAAACAACCGATCAAAGTAACACTCTAAACACGAAGATGTAATAAGCCAGTATTACTAGAGTATATCTTTACAAACAGAGGTCACACGACACAACATTACATCAGACAACGGAAGGCAAATTATGTTGCTAGTCAACAATAAACAAAAAGTCCTAAGAGGCCGCAACATAAGGCGACATTCCATCCCATAGATTCCACGCTGCCACCTGGGAACCCCAAACTACTCGTCGATGACCATGTTGGAACCACCACTAGAGTGAGATCTTCACATGGACCAAAGTTAAGCAAACCTAAGTACGGGAGGTACTCAACAAGACTTAGTTAACCTATTATATATCTGCTATCTTCAAAAAGGTTTTAAGAAGGCTATTTTGCGTAAAGATTTTTTTTTCCAAATCGAGGAAGAATAGCACGTCTCAAGGAATGTTTTCAAAACAGAGGAGAAAGCTACTCAACTACTGAAATCATCATCTTTTAAATCCACCAATATCATTTCCCAGCTTCTGACATGCTACAAGGATCACCCCTCTCGGCATCTCCGAGGAGGCACCCTTCAATCAATGTGAACATCTTTTACGTCACATTCAAGTTATCCGTGGACACAACTTTTCAAAAAGATTTATCCCTGCAGGGGGTACACTTTACCCACACGTACCAACCGACTCTTAACGCCACATATACACTCCTTGGGAGCACGACAGAGGGTGGTTTGTCCACGACCTTTACCTTGTCGAATCCTATCCATGATTCAACCCAAACAGGGGCACCCCGTCAACAGGGAGTTGGCCACCTCCTGGCGGCACCTGTTCTGTGACTCGGGATCAAGATCCGTGTATGTCCATCACTTGTCCCGGTCACGCCCTAAACACCTCCAAAAGGTTTTTGACTCACACGCAGATAGAACTCCCAAACTACATGACTCACGGATAGAACCAAACAAGTTATTTAGTCGAGCGCGGTATGTTAGGCCCCGCGTGTGGTTGCACGCTCAGTTTTGGCTTCCGCCCGAAATCTTAATCCTAGGGTTGGCAAGTACAGGACAAAAAACCACTTCCCAAGTGGCCTCCCATCCAAGCCTTAGTCAAATTAACCACACAATGCTCATCTTACCATGTCAACATATCATACTGGGTTCTCACATCTCTGATTCATCAACCGGATGGAGCAGAGGTAAACAAACATGTAAAGCTAAGCGAAGCAGATATGAGTCTTTGCCGATGCGCGCAAGCGTATCTATGGCAGCTAGGAGCAGTGGATTGGGATATTGAGGCAATGCAGTATATAGGTGAACTATATCTACTGATATCAAATACTTTGGAATCGAATGCAAAGTACGAGAATCAAATGACGTTGGAAAACATATGAGCAGATAAGAGGTCATGCTTACCTTGGTTATAAGAAAACCAATATATAGATCTTCTGGGATAAGTGCTTGACTTGTTAGTTAAGATCAAGTATTCGTCAATGGCATTGTGGACCTTCTCTTCGGAGTCGCATTCTACCGAGGAGGAATAACACAAAAAAGAAGAACAACAATCAAACATAGCATCGATGCAATGCGCAATATGTATGCATGAGCAATTTAATGCACTGAAATAAAGCCCTGAAGATGATCAAAGGGTTACTATGGTTTATGGTTTATATGGCAAATATGCAATTTTTACTGAAATTAGCTCCGAAATGGACCTCGGAGGGCACTTCGGGAAATTATAAAAGTGTATCCAATTTTAATTACTCAAATGGGTTTGGAAACATCATAAATTGGCTGCATTTATCATTTTGAGCATTTTGACATATAACTTTTTATTTTCTGATTTTATTGAATAAAAACTTATTTTCTCTATTTTCAAATGAATTAAACAATATTTAACTAATGGTAAAAATTAAATTATTCAAACATGTTTGAAAATTACATATTCATGTAGAGTATATTTTTATGAACATTTCTATATTTTTATTTTATTTTTCTGATTAACAGAATAAAAGTTATTCATTTTTAAAGATTTAATTATTTTCTGTAATTTATTAAACAGTGGGGCCCACATGTCAGGGATTTTCCTTTTTCTAAATATTTTCAAAATAGAATAAACAGCTGACGGAACGGCCCCACATGACGTCATGTTGACGTCACGCTGGCGTTAGCACACGACCGGGCGGCTCTGTTCTGCTCGCCCGCGGCGACTCGGAGCACGCCGTACCGCGCGGAAGGGCGCGTTCGACGCACGCGGGCGCAAGGTACCTGAAAGTGGCAGCACCGCTACCTAAATGTCACCGGAGCCTCGCCGTCGACGAGGAACTGCGGCGGCGCTCGGATGTTGTCGTCGGCGCAACGATTTAGAGGGAGAGAGGGACAACAGGGACCTCCATGGCGTTTAGGAGCTAACCAGGAGTGCAGTGGTGTGCTCGGGGATGCGAGGCGACGCCAAACAGCGGCGAATTCGAGCATGGCGGTCGCCGGCCGTAGTGGAGGAGGACGGCTCGATCCGCGCGTGTGAGTTCATCCCGGCAAGCGTAGATCGACGAGGAGGTAGAGGAAGTCCAGGCGCTCCTCCAGAACCTCTCTGTTGAGCTCAAGGCGGCGCACGGCGACGGCACCATGGTGGCCAAGGAAGCTAGGGTTTCGGGTTAGGGTTTCGTCTTCACGGCAGAGGGAGAGAAAGAGAGGGCGCGGGGTCGAGAGCGTGATAAGGAGGATCAAGACGCCTCTCCGGGTCTTCATCCGTGGAGGCAGGCGCGCAGACAGGACGTGGCAACGACGGCGTCGGCCACGGAGCTGCTCACCTGGGAGGAGGAAGACGACATATATAGAAAATTTCCCAAAACCCCCTGTCTTACAGGAAAATTACAATTAGGCCCTTCAGATGTTTTAAAAGAGAAAGAAATTTGAAAGTTTAGGGACCTTTTTGTAGTTAGAAAAATTGGAAAAAATGGTATTTGGAAACCTTGTAAAATTTCCAACCTCACCATGTTTTTCTTTGGAGAAATTGAAATATTTTTCAGTTCAAAATTTTGAAAACCACATTAAGTAGTATTTATGGAATTTTCTCAATTTCCATTTAAATTCAAAATTTTAATTGGTTCAAATTGGTTTCATGCATGGATGACATGAGCACAGCATAACACACCCTAATTTTAGCAAAAAGAGGGAAGTTACAAGGGGCCTCCTGCATCCATGACGGTTCAACTCTCGAGAAGGCCAGGCTCATGGTGGGCTCCTCCACTAACGAGCATGGGTCCACCTCGCTCCACACGTGCTTGGCACGATGAGGTGCTCTCGCCACCTCCGCGTATGCGTTCTTCTACCACACCATCTTTGCTCCCCCCCTATCCACCTTCTTCACTGCCATCCTAGAGTGTTACCAGATCCATGCACTCCACCTCCACCCCAATTGCGTCCTCACCCTGGCGATTTTCTCCTTCTAGTGCAAGGCCTTTTTGGGTGCCAGGCCCTCTATCGCCTTTTTCCGATCTTTCTTTAGTCTCCGGGTGATGGGGAAGACCGGATGCGCCAGCTGCATTTCCTTCCATGTAGGCTTGGGTAGAGGGGCTTAGTTCCCTCACCTGGACTTCATGAAGAAGGTGGATGATATTGCTCAACGCTCGGTGTACCTGGACGTGCGTGACACCGGCGAGCTTTTTGAGGTTCCCACTGCCCGACCCAGGAAGCATATCGACTGGCGCCAGGAAGTACTTGACGGCCAGGCCATGGCGCCCCTGGTGCAGCGAATGGAGGGGCAGCATGAGCGCGGACTCGTAGCCTCCATGGTCATCCGTGAATTTGCCCACCAACGGCTGACGCCTCTCTAGAGGCACGAGCGCCTCATGTGCTATTCTGGCGACACTGAAGACCGGATGAGGCTCAGCGGCACCCTGCTCGAGGGCAAGGAGCTGGAGGGAGTGAGGAAGACCCTCCTCACCAACGATTCTCCCTTGCCTCTTCCTCTGTTCATTGTTCCTCTATACAACCTCAACGAGACGGCTCACGATGTTGTAGTTGACACGATGTCGCCCTTCAATTGGTGGGGCCTCCTCGCGGAGGGGAAGAAGTCCAGGCAGGACATCCCCTTCATCTGGTGCTGTCACATCCCAATTTTGGAATACATGTTAACATAGTTGTTTTGCTAATTGCTTGACTAATAAACCTTGGTTGTGTTTGTTTGTGGTTGTTTAAGTGCAACCAAACAAACTAATTATATAAACTTGCAAACTTAAAAGGATAGCAAAGCAGTGAACTAAAAATATTCAACATATTGTTCCAGGGATAAAAATATTCAACATATTGTTCCAATGACCTTGGCAATATTTTCTAGAGTAAATATTGATCAAAGAGTTTTACAAAACTATCTTATGAATCCAATACTTGTTGAATATTATTACAAGGCCTAAATTAAGAAAGAGGAAAACACTTAATAAATTTCCATAAAGGATTATCAGAAAAAGAGGCATTCTTAAATGCTTCACCAAAATATTATCAAATGTTTTTCCAACCTTACAAGATTAAAAACAATAGTATGAGAGAGCATTTACTTGCTATCCCTAGTCACATAAATATTTTGGCAAATCATTGTTAAAGAAAAGCCAAGTGCTTTATTAAATAGAAATTCCAATATTTCCAGAAACAGAAAACTAAAACAAGTTACTATTGGAAACTTTCCTCAAATTATTTGAAATTCATACCATTGCTTCCTTATATCAAATAAGGAACACACACAAGAGGAGACCAAAAATTGAATCCATTAAAGTCCTGAAAACATGGTTTTTCTCCACAGCAACATTTGGGTTTTTGAACAAGTTTGTTCTACAAACTTTTTCCAAATGCCATGAAATAAATACCACACGCTCTATATCATAAATAAGGATGAAAACCAAAAGGAAACAAGTTTTTGAATTGTTTAAGTTTCCAAAAACCCCTGTTTTCTTCACAGCACCTTTTTAAAATTTGAACAAGTTTGTTCTATGAAGTAACTCTAAATGACTTGAATTTTCTACCACATAAGGAACACATCATATAAGGAATGTGTGCCAAAAATTATCATTTTTGGAAGCTCCTAAGTAGGTTAATAAATTCAATGTCCATTTTTGTAAGAATTCAAATTTGAACAACTTTGAATTATAAAGTTTCCCCAATTGAGCCAATTTTCATATATGTTGTGCATCTCAACTAATTAGAATTTTGGGCAAAAGGATTTAAAATTTTGACTTTGTTTTCTTAGGGAAAACATCTATTTTTCAGAGAGGAAAGGACCTAATTGTAATTCTCCAGGGACTAAATTGTAAGCTGAGTCACCCATCTTCATCTTCTTCCTGTAGATGACGCAGGAGAGGCATGGAAGCCCATGCTCCATTGCCTTCGAGTGGAAGCCTTCTAGTTGTTTAAAGACCCGTGTGCACCTCTTACCTGCCCCCTCTCTCTCCCCCACTCAAGCTATCTCCCTCCTCTCAAAGAAAACACAAAAACCGAAACCCTAGCTACAAGAGCTCGCCGTCGATCGGTCGTTGCCGTGCTCGCCGCCGGTAGCCGTGGTGTCTATCGCCTCCGCCTTGCCGTGGTGGACCTCTCTGCCAGAGGAATCGAGCCGGAAGGGTTCGAGGAGGCCGCGCCGTCCACTTCTTCCCCGAGCCCGACGACGACTCCGGCGAGCCATTGCCGCCGCCACGGACCTCCTCCTCCCTCACCGAGCGTCTCCGCGAGTTTAGGGTGAGCAGGCGAAGCACGACGACCTTTTTCCCCTCTCCCTAACCCCCTAAATAGTGGCCGCGCCTTGGCCGTGGTCCGGCCGCCGCGCCGCGCCGTCGCCGGCCACCCTCCGATGGTTCCCTGGAAACGAGTCCACTCGTTTTAGATTCCCCTCGTCGAGACCCTTGCGTGGATGCCCTCAAATCTCGAAATGGTTGTTTTAATCGCTGGTTGCGGACTTCGCCGGAGTTGTCTCCGCCGGCGGTGACGTCTCGGTGATGCAACGCTCGCGTCAGCAAGCCTTGACCCCGCGCGGTGAGGTCAAACCTGCTGGTGGCCCTCGCTGTGCCGCGTGGCAGCCAGCGTGGCGGCCTGGCCCGCGGGTCAGCGAGTGCAGCTAGTTCTGCTCGCGGTAGATCTAGATCCAGGACGGCCCGTTGGCAGATCTGGCCCAACAACCACTTGTTTTCCTTTTATTTTTTTTCAGAAACATCCATGTTTGCTTTTGGCTCTAAAAGGCAACTTAAAAGATGAATTTTACCAAACCAAAATTCACAGATGTAAAGAAACAAAATATGAACCACCTCCAACTTGTAGATCTACTTTTGGATGATTAGTTTTGAAATGAAAAATGATTTGGCAACAGCTACCAGAAACACCAAAATGAGCACCATTTTTATTTCACAACTCTAAATGAGGTGAGGCCAATTGCATTGGAAAGCCCTTGAAATTTCCTAACAGGAGCATTTAACCTCGTTTCCAAATTCATTGTATTTTTGAAATGGAATGCAATTTGGTAAAACACCAGAGAGCACTTTGGTGATTTTTATAAAATTATTAAAAACGATTTTTGATGCAAACTAAACTGGATGGTCTTGTATATGTTTAGGGCTATCCAAACCTATAAGGGTTTAATTTTTAGAGCATCCTAGAAATTTTGGTGGACAGATCTTTAAAATGCTTGTTTCTGCCATTTTGGCATTTTAGTTAATTAATTTGTGTGGTGATATTTTTGTGTTGCAATATTGTTTTCTAGCATGTATAAGTTGTGTGAACTTGCTTTATAAGTGTTACTTAACTATTTTTAGCATGTTAGAATGTGTGGACTTGAGTGGAGAAGAAATATGATATTTGTTAGTAGCATTTGATTATTCTCTAGTAATACTTGCATAACATTTTTGAGTGATGAATTCATGTGCAAAGCACTTGGATTTTTTGAGTGTATCCAGTACCATGTTGGTACTTAGTTTGTGTTGTTATCACCTCTGCTATGTTGCATTGGAATTGGTAGAAAAGCATTATTAGCTTTGTCATGACTATGAGAATGGTTATGGAAAAAGTCCCTCATGTGTGGAATTTTGACATAATCATTTGTGGTTTTGTGACCACATATTTTTGGGTTGTATCCATAGGTCCAGTAGCTTTTTGATAAGGTTGTTATGAGTACTTGACACCTAAAGTTTTCACATGTGTGAAAACAATAGCATGAGTATCATTACCTTGCTTATTTTAGCACCCTGTTATCTTCTGCTAGTATTGTTATTGCACTAGAAGCTTGTTTAGTCTTTTGTTAAATTTTTAGCAAGTGGACCAGAGGCATTGTGACCTCTTAATGCTTTGATATGCTAGTGGAACACCCACTGGTTTCATTGCATTTTTGGTGGAAACATTATTTCCCCCACACTAGATGTGTTTCTTTTATATATGTTTTGAGTAGATCTTTAAATGCTTTTTAGGCTTATTGCTAGATTAATTCTCATGAAACTAGTACCATTTAGGTACTGTTATTTTGGTTATAGAACCTCAAGATACTTGGTGCTTGTGTTTGAAATAGATTTAAATAGAAATGCTTAAAGTCTAAATTTCATACTAAGATATTCATGTATGCTTTTTGTCTTGTTTTCCCCTAGGGAAAAATATGAATCTTTGGTATGGAAACCAGAGGATGGAATGTCCTTGTGGCATTATTATCTTAGGGTTTTCACCTCTGATAGGTTTCCTCTTAAGTAGCATAAAAGCATGAGTAACACTTGGATGACTAGGAATTAATCTCCTCACATGTGTAGCATTTTAAGCATAGTTTTTCCTTGTTTCCTAGCTATGCTTTTTATGTTATTTTGTGGAATCCAGTAGCATTTATGGTACTAGTTAGAGGAGTATTTTTCCTCTGCTAGCTTGCACACTTGTGCATAAAATTAACTAGTGTAGCCTACACTAGTCTAGTATTTTTCCTAAATTTTCTACTAGTATGAGTAGGAGTTTTTGGATGCTAGATTGTTTGTTTGGAGCACTTTTATAAAAGTGACCAGAGGCTTATTAACCTCTTGGTGAGCATATTTAATAGTGGGACACCCACTGGTATGTTTGCCTCATGGTGGAAAAATAGGTTTGACTTGTTGTCATGAGCTTATTTCACCACTTGAGTAATTTAGCAAATTATGTGTGCTAGCCATAGAGATTGTTGTGGGAATTCTTAGACATCAAAATGTGTTTTATGTGACACCCTACTGTCTAGTAACATGTGCTTTACCCCACTGGTCCATGGTGTTCTTAACTAAAAATCATTGAATTGGCCACACATAAACACTAGGAAAAAAGCAGACTTTTCAACTATAGTTTTTATGCCAATTTTTCTTAAGGGAAAAATTGAGAACTTGGGTGGTACTTCTTGATTGCTTGTTGTATGTATTACTTGTAGCCTTGTTTGTCTTGTTTGGTTCTGAATGTGTGTCCTTTATTCTCTTTTTACGACGTTAGAAAAACGAAGAGGAAGGAAGTGTCGGGAAGCTCTGTTTCAAGTTCCAGTCACTCCAACAACCAGGGACACAAGAGTTACCAGGCAAGCCATCCTGATGCTTGCTGATACAATACTTACCATTAAATATCATGCATGTTTTACTTCTGAAGTTTTACCCAAAAACTTGGTTATCAAAACTATTTTTGAGGTGGAGATTACTACTATACTATATTATAGGTTACTATCATGCCAGTAGTTAAACTTGGTAATACCAAGCCCATAAGCCACCATATGGTATTTAATACCATCAAATATACTAGTCCCTAAGTGGACACCCTAAAATTGTGATTCTACAAAACAAAGGCTTTACGGAAAAACCCGGAGGAAAGGCGGATCCTTGTTCTCCGGAGGAATGTGGAAGTGGTCATTTTTGAGAAGGTGGTGTTTTCAAAAATGACACATAACCTAGTCTTCGCCGGACAACCTTTACCGTACTGCCACCCTACCCCAACATGGGCACGGGGCTTAACTTGAAGTTTGTTCTTATTAGTGTGTGCTATCTCACTTGCTATAAGGGGCGTCGTACCCTCGAACCGAATGTCGTCAAAACTCCCAATGTTGAGGCATATAAAGTGTGGGATTAATTTTCCCTCCGGATGCATTCATTGAGGCTCCTGGCTAGGCAGGGTGGGACTTGATGCCGGGGAGAACAACCTCAATCGAGAGATAGGCATATACTAGCTTGAACATAGTGGATGGTTATGATCAGATACCTGATGTTTACATACTGTTGTTACAGTCCGTGATTGTTCACGGGAGGTGTACTGGATCTGGTGGATGTGTACACCTCTGCAGAGTATAACTTTTTCGAAGAAGCCGCGTCCTCGGATATGGACAGTTGAATGGCCATGTAGCTAGCATTGTGTCAATGTTTTCGAAAAGAGTTTTTGAAAAGGAATTGTATTTGTGAAATACTGGAAATGATGAACTTGTGAAGTTCGGAAAGGAATGGAAACTTATACCGTGGAGGTATCGTCGATGATGAAAAGCCAGATGATGTGATACAAAACAAAATGTTTTGCAAAGAAAACCTTTTCTACTCTAAGCAAGAGTTCTGGAAACTGATTCCAAGAAGTTTTGCAAAGAGAAAATATTCTTTAACAAAACTTTACAAAACCTCTTGTACATGTGAGATCTACAAGAGAAATAAAACTATATATTATTTTTCTTCTGAAGTATCTTCTTCAACGAAGATACAGATAAACCTGACTGCAACTGTGGTGTCATCATATATGAACACCATTGATAGTGAACCCTATTTATAGCCTACCTACTCCAACATATAAGCATAGTTGCATGTTTGGTAAGTGACATGATGGATGTCTTGCTGAGTACATTCAAATGTACTCATTATGGTTTCGCCCCTGGTATCTACTTATCAGATTTGGAGAAGGAGCCTCCAAAGGAGATCTATGAAGAGAAGTACGGAGTTGACGGCTTTGCGAACTAGGATCGTCTCCGGGTCAGCAGCCTGTAGGTTAAGGCGTGACTTGGGCTCAACTACGGTGTGTTTTATTTGTCTTCCGCTGTGTTTGTTAAGTTGCCTGCCCTTTTGGCAGCTGTGTTAAACTTGATCATGTGATCATTTGTGTAATACCTTTATGTATTCGTGTAATGGATGATGTATATCTGTGTGCCAACTGTGTATGTTGTTCACGACTGATCTTTCTGGGATCGTGAATGTATGCATACGTAGGGTTTCAGACTGCCGGTCTGGGGTCCTTACAGAGTTGGTATCAGAGCCATCCTGACCTTAGGAGACCTTAGTTAGCATGGACGTCAGATAGGAAAGAAAAGTGTTTTTGAGTAAAAACCTATTTACTATCTACATTAGTTTTATCCAAGGGAATTTTAGTATATTTTCCCTCCTTCTGATCTCTTCAAAAGATTCTAAATGCATATGAAGGGCGTCCTTGAACAGTGGTTCGAAGGGCGGGCCTTACAGAGTTAGTATCTCTCTCGGTTAAGAGTTTATTTCTTACTTGTTTGCAACTGCTCCGCTCTGTTTTTGAAACATCTCTCGTATTTGAAGTTTTCTGTCCAGAAAATAGTTGGGGTTTCAAAAACAGATTGTTGCATAGTTTTACCTCTCTCAATTAAAAGTTTTATCAAACTTTACTTCTATTATCTGGTTTCCATACAAAAACTTTTATACTTGCCGTTGTCCCGAGAAGACCAAAATAATTGCCTAGCTCTACAGTAATGTTGGTCAGAAGTAGATATAGTTCTTCAACCACTTCTAGGATTTTTGGATCATCCCCCGACGTAGCTCCAATGGAGCCTTGCTTGTGTGTTTTGGCTTGCTTATGTGTGTCCGTAGGACTTTGTGCTATTGTGTGGTGTAGAATTTGGTTCATCTAGGCTTCTATATGTTTGTGGGGTGCTCAAAATTTGCAGATTTGTGATTGCCCCGCTCTTGTTTTTGAATCGCCTCTTGTTACGTTTTTGCAAGCAAAAATGTTTGTATAGTATTCAAAAACAAGAATTTGTTGCTTAGACTTATACTTATTTTCGCTTCATAATGCGACCCGTCGTGAACCACCACCATTTCCCCACCATCAATAAAAGCACCGTTGTGCCTAATTTTAGAGGACCATCAAGCCACACGAGCTGATAGCGTTGCTACCAGTGATGCACTCCCACTGATAAAGCTCCAACAACGACAACCCTCAAAGAAGAAAAGGCGTGAATGAACCAACCAATACTGACCAAAACCTCTATGTTTGTGTGTGTGCAAAAGACTCTTTCTACCATGTTGGCTAAATGTTGCACTTGTTTATGTTCCCTTTTAAAAGACCAAACTAAAGAGATCCCCTTTTAAAAGTTATATACCTCCCTCCTCTGGAGAAAGGTGCAAGAGAAGTTTTCACATGCCTTGATGCGCAACCCCCTAAAAAGCCAATCAAAAGAGCACAATTAAATATTCGACGTACGATGACACTAGTCGTATTTTGTCGGACAAACATTATTTAATAGAAAGCTAACAAGACTAACATGCTTTGTCTAATCTTAGGTTGACACCTAACCAAAGCATGTGAACTACTGACAACTCTTTCTAAACCAAAGAATTAAGTGGCTTAAGACACCTTTTTATCTAGTTGGTAAAAAGGGAGAAGTCACGAGAAAATAAAATGATGACCTATTCGTTTACTAGTAAATAGGATATCATGTGTATCTACTTTGGAAACCAAATCTTAGTAGACATGGTAAGTACTATGAAATTCGAGGTTTAGAAATAAAGTGAACGATGGAATGGATATGATAGATCTAGAAAACAGCAGTGTTCCTGTTCTTGTTTCTTTGTGTGCTCTTGATTGAAATAAATTTGTGTATTATTCAATCTTGCTTCCTAACTTACATGGAGTTGTTAGGGCTTGTTATTATATTGTTTTATTACAATAAATCTACCCTAGAAAGTGTGTGCATGATTGAAAACTCGAATAAAAATTAAATAGCATTTGTTACCTTCTAGTTTATTATTTGGAAATATTGTGAGAACTAGATCTGTGTATGCTTTCTTAGTAGATTTTGTGCTATGTTTATTGGAGTCCAGTACCATTTAGGTACTGATATTTTGATGCTTGTACCTATGTTAGCTTGCATGTCTCTTAATAGTAAAGCATGTGTAAGCATTACTATCAGTATGCACTAGTATTGCTTCACTAGATTAAATAGCATTATATTTTTATCTAGTATGCAAAGTTTTTCATGAGTAACCAGAGGTTTAGTACCTATTTTTACTTGGTATTAGTAGGCCATAGCCCACTGGTCCCATTGTATTTTGGCTTGAGGATGAAAATCCCCAACCATACACATGTGTAAAAATAGTATGTTTCACTATGTGATTGATTTCTATTTTCCACCATGGAAAATATAATTGTTTCTTTTCACCTATGAAAGTGAGAAGTTTATTTCTTATTAGTAAATACTAATATGTTTAGGTGTGATCCTTTTGTTAGCATAATATTCCTTAGGGGTATCATGTTAAGAAATGTTTCACTATCGTGTGCTGAAATTAAATTGTTCGCAAATAAAATAAATTCCTCTTGATTGGTAGATTGTTTGTGGATAATTTTAAATTGAGTGTATGGATTTTTGAAAAGGTTTAGATAACTTTTCATTAATTTCATAGCTACTGGTTGTGTGAGTTATACCTTGCTTGTTTGCTAGTAATTGGTTAAAGAAAACAGAAATTGCTAGAAGAAATTTCTGCATGTTTAATAGTTGTACCATGGGATTGTTTTGGTGTTTGTGCTTACTAACATGAGTAAGTTTTATGTACTGTTATTAGGTACATTTATATTCATGACTTGCTTGTTTAAGTTTAAACATCATGATAGCATTGTTTGCTTCTCTAGAGTGAAACTAGTTTCACCACTAGAAAATGGTGATTTTTGCTCTAGTATTACCCTCTTTTTATTTTATGAGTATTTGTGTTGATATAGCATGTTTAGGAAGTTATTACTTCTGTTATCATGCCATGAATTATTTAGTTTCATGTTCTATGGTTATAGGATATGATTATCTCTTATAGCATGCTGGTGTAGATTTTTCATACTAGTGTGTTATTTGCGCAGTCCTGAATTTTTATGCCTATGTAATAGGAGTTTTTATCTTGTGTAAAGATGGTGTTTTAGAAGTACCTTTATGATTGTATTCATTGGTTTTTAGCTACTGGTTGTTTGCTAATTGTTCATGATTGATGGATTCCAAAACCTCTAATAAACAATAACCTAGTGAATAAATAGTCTATTCATCTGTGGTGTTGTTTGCTTGCTTATTGGATTTTGTTTAAATGTTTTACCTTAGCATGAGTTTATACTTGTGTTATGATTGTGCTTAAGAGTATCTTATGAAACTAAAACATACAACTAAAATCATGAACTTAGTAAGTGATAGTTGCTTGTGGTGAGTAATATCCACTGCCATGGGTATTGTTCTGTCTGTTGGTTGTTACCTTAGCAACCTAACCTTTGCACCCACAAGCTATATTTTTAGCTTCTTATATACCTTGTTATGAGAGTGGTACACCACTCCATGTGTGGTATGCAAGATGTGGGATGTAGCTAAGAACTCATGAAATAATTGACGGTATTTTTCCAGGTAGTTCTGCACTAACCTTAATTTTTGTTCAAACTAGGAAACAAAAGTTTTGGACCTAAAACAAGTACTGGTGTACTTCTTTTAATAGTGAATTTGCTAATTTAGGGAAGAACCCCTCCTCCCAAGAAAAGTCAAAGGGGGGAAGCACCGGCACTCCAACACTAACATTGTGTTTGTTGGCCCTCCCTTAGTCCTCGCTTGTGAATCTCGGGGACGAGATTCTTTTTAAGGGGGGAAGACCTGTCACATCCCAATTTTGGAATACATGTTAACATAGTTGTTTTGCTAATTGCTTGACTAATAAACCTTGGTTGTGTTTGTTTGTGGTTGTTTAAGTGCAACCAAACAAACTAATTATATAAACTTGCAAACTTAAAAGGATAGCAAAGCAGTGAACTAAAAATATTCAACATATTGTTCCAGGGATAAAAATATTCAACATATTGTTCCAATGACCTTGGCAATATTTTCTAGAGTAAATATTGATCAAAGAGTTTTACAAAACTATCTTATGAATCCAATACTTGTTGAATATTATTACAAGGCCTAAATTAAGAAAGAGGAAAACACTTAATAAATTTCCATAAAGGATTATCAGAAAAAGAGGCATTCTTAAATGCTTCACCAAAATATTATCAAATGTTTTTCCAACCTTACAAGATTAAAAACAATAGTATGAGAGAGCATTTACTTGCTATCCCTAGTCACATAAATATTTTGGCAAATCATTGTTAAAGAAAAGCCAAGTGCTTTATTAAATAGAAATTCCAATATTTCCAGAAACAGAAAACTAAAACAAGTTACTATTGGAAACTTTCCTCAAATTATTTGAAATTCATACCATTGCTTCCTTATATCAAATAAGGAACACACACAAGAGGAGACCAAAAATTGAATCCATTAAAGTCCTGAAAACATGGTTTTTCTCCACAGCAACATTTGGGTTTTTGAACAAGTTTGTTCTACAAACTTTTTCCAAATGCCATGAAATAAATACCACACGCTCTATATCATAAATAAGGATGAAAACCAAAAGGAAACAAGTTTTTGAATTGTTTAAGTTTCCAAAAACCCCTGTTTTCTTCACAGCACCTTTTTAAAATTTGAACAAGTTTGTTCTATGAAGTAACTCTAAATGACTTGAATTTTCTACCACATAAGGAACACATCATATAAGGAATGTGTGCCAAAAATTATCATTTTTGGAAGCTCCTAAGTAGGTTAATAAATTCAATGTCCATTTTTGTAAGAATTCAAATTTGAACAACTTTGAATTATAAAGTTTCCCCAATTGAGCCAATTTTCATATATGTTGTGCATCTCAACTAATTAGAATTTTGGGCAAAAGGATTTAAAATTTTGACTTTGTTTTCTTAGGGAAAACATCTATTTTTCAGAGAGGAAAGGACCTAATTGTAATTCTCCAGGGACTAAATTGTAAGCTGAGTCACCCATCTTCATCTTCTTCCTGTAGATGACGCAGGAGAGGCATGGAAGCCCATGCTCCATTGCCTTCGAGTGGAAGCCTTCTAGTTGTTTAAAGACCCGTGTGCACCTCTTACCTGCCCCCTCTCTCTCCCCCACTCAAGCTCTCTCCCTCCTCTCAAAGAAAACACAAAAACCGAAACCCTAGCTACAAGAGCTCGCCGTCGATCGGTCGTTGCCGTGCTCGCCGCCGGTAGCCGTGGTGTCTATCGCCTCCGCCTTGCCGTGGTGGACCTCTCTGCCAGAGGAATCGAGCCGGAAGGGTTCGAGGAGGCCGCGCCGTCCACTTCTTCCCCGAGCCCGACGACGACTCCGGCGAGCCATTGCCGCCGCCACGGACCTCCTCCTCCCTCACCGAGCGTCTCCGCGAGTTTAGGGTGAGCAGGCGAAGCACGACGACCTTTTTCCCCTCTCCCTAACCCCCTAAATAGTGGCCGCGCCTTGGCCGTGGTCCGGCCGCCGCGCCGCGCCGTCGCCGGCCACCCTCCGATGGTTCCCTGGAAACGAGTCCACTCGTTTTAGATTCCCCTCGTCGAGACCCTTGCGTGGATGCCCTCAAATCTCGAAATGGTTGTTTTAATCGCTGGTTGCGGACTTCGCCGGAGTTGTCTCCGCCGGCGGTGACGTCTCGGTGATGCAACGCTCGCGTCAGCAAGCCTTGACCCCGCGCGGTGAGGTCAAACCTGCTGGTGGCCCTCGCTGTGCCGCGTGGCAGCCAGCGTGGCGGCCTGGCCCGCGGGTCAGCGAGTGCAGCTAGTTCTGCTCGCGGTAGATCTAGATCCAGGACGGCCCGTTGGCAGATCTGGCCCAACAACCACTTGTTTTCCTTTTATTTTTTTTCAGAAACATCCATGTTTGCTTTTGGCTCTAAAAGGCAACTTAAAAGATGAATTTTACCAAACCAAAATTCACAGATGTAAAGAAACAAAATATGAACCACCTCCAACTTGTAGATCTACTTTTGGATGATTAGTTTTGAAATGAAAAATGATTTGGCAACAGCTACCAGAAACACCAAAATGAGCACCATTTTTATTTCACAACTCTAAATGAGGTGAGGCCAATTGCATTGGAAAGCCCTTGAAATTTCCTAACAGGAGCATTTAACCTCGTTTCCAAATTCATTGTATTTTTGAAATGGAATGCAATTTGGTAAAACACCAGAGAGCACTTTGGTGATTTTTATAAAATTATTAAAAACGATTTTTGATGCAAACTAAACTGGATGGTCTTGTATATGTTTAGGGCTATCCAAACCTATAAGGGTTTAATTTTTAGAGCATCCTAGAAATTTTGGTGGACAGATCTTTAAAATGCTTGTTTCTGCCATTTTGGCATTTTAGTTAATTAATTTGTGTGGTGATATTTTTGTGTTGCAATATTGTTTTCTAGCATGTATAAGTTGTGTGAACTTGCTTTATAAGTGTTACTTAACTATTTTTAGCATGTTAGAATGTGTGGACTTGAGTGGAGAAGAAATATGATATTTGTTAGTAGCATTTGATTATTCTCTAGTAATACTTGCATAACATTTTTGAGTGATGAATTCATGTGCAAAGCACTTGGATTTTTTGAGTGTATCCAGTACCATGTTGGTACTTAGTTTGTGTTGTTATCACCTCTGCTATGTTGCATTGGAATTGGTAGAAAAGCATTATTAGCTTTGTCATGACTATGAGAATGGTTATGGAAAAAGTCCCTCATGTGTGGAATTTTGACATAATCATTTGTGGTTTTGTGACCACATATTTTTGGGTTGTATCCATAGGTCCAGTAGCTTTTTGATAAGGTTGTTATGAGTACTTGACACCTAAAGTTTTCACATGTGTGAAAACAATAGCATGAGTATCATTACCTTGCTTATTTTAGCACCCTGTTATCTTCTGCTAGTATTGTTATTGCACTAGAAGCTTGTTTAGTCTTTTGTTAAATTTTTAGCAAGTGGACCAGAGGCATTGTGACCTCTTAATGCTTTGATATGCTAGTGGAACACCCACTGGTTTCATTGCATTTTTGGTGGAAACATTATTTCCCCCACACTAGATGTGTTTCTTTTATATATGTTTTGAGTAGATCTTTAAATGCTTTTTAGGCTTATTGCTAGATTAATTCTCATGAAACTAGTACCATTTAGGTACTGTTATTTTGGTTATAGAACCTCAAGATACTTGGTGCTTGTGTTTGAAATAGATTTAAATAGAAATGCTTAAAGTCTAAATTTCATACTAAGATATTCATGTATGCTTTTTGTCTTGTTTTCCCCTAGGGAAAAATATGAATCTTTGGTATGGAAACCAGAGGATGGAATGTCCTTGTGGCATTATTATCTTAGGGTTTTCACCTCTGATAGGTTTCCTCTTAAGTAGCATAAAAGCATGAGTAACACTTGGATGACTAGGAATTAATCTCCTCACATGTGTAGCATTTTAAGCATAGTTTTTCCTTGTTTCCTAGCTATGCTTTTTATGTTATTTTGTGGAATCCAGTAGCATTTATGGTACTAGTTAGAGGAGTATTTTTCCTCTGCTAGCTTGCACACTTGTGCATAAAATTAACTAGTGTAGCCTACACTAGTCTAGTATTTTTCCTAAATTTTCTACTAGTATGAGTAGGAGTTTTTGGATGCTAGATTGTTTGTTTGGAGCACTTTTATAAAAGTGACCAGAGGCTTATTAACCTCTTGGTGAGCATATTTAATAGTGGGACACCCACTGGTATGTTTGCCTCATGGTGGAAAAATAGGTTTGACTTGTTGTCATGAGCTTATTTCACCACTTGAGTAATTTAGCAAATTATGTGTGCTAGCCATAGAGATTGTTGTGGGAATTCTTAGACATCAAAATGTGTTTTATGTGACACCCTACTGTCTAGTAACATGTGCTTTACCCCACTGGTCCATGGTGTTCTTAACTAAAAATCATTGAATTGGCCACACATAAACACTAGGAAAAAAGCAGACTTTTCAACTATAGTTTTTATGCCAATTTTTCTTAAGGGAAAAATTGAGAACTTGGGTGGTACTTCTTGATTGCTTGTTGTATGTATTACTTGTAGCCTTGTTTGTCTTGTTTGGTTCTGAATGTGTGTCCTTTATTCTCTTTTTACGACGTTAGAAAAACGAAGAGGAAGGAAGTGTCGGGAAGCTCTGTTTCAAGTTCCAGTCACTCCAACAACCAGGGACACAAGAGTTACCAGGCAAGCCATCCTGATGCTTGCTGATACAATACTTACCATTAAATATCATGCATGTTTTACTTCTGAAGTTTTACCCAAAAACTTGGTTATCAAAACTATTTTTGAGGTGGAGATTACTACTATACTATATTATAGGTTACTATCATGCCAGTAGTTAAACTTGGTAATACCAAGCCCATAAGCCACCATATGGTATTTAATACCATCAAATATACTAGTCCCTAAGTGGACACCCTAAAATTGTGATTCTACAAAACAAAGGCTTTACGGAAAAACCCGGAGGAAAGGCGGATCCTTGTTCTCCGGAGGAATGTGGAAGTGGTCATTTTTGAGAAGGTGGTGTTTTCAAAAATGACACATAACCTAGTCTTCGCCGGACAACCTTTACCGTACTGCCACCCTACCCCAACATGGGCACGGGGCTTAACTTGAAGTTTGTTCTTATTAGTGTGTGCTATCTCACTTGCTATAAGGGGCGTCGTACCCTCGAACCGAATGTCGTCAAAACTCCCAATGTTGAGGCATATAAAGTGTGGGATTAATTTTCCCTCCGGATGCATTCATTGAGGCTCCTGGCTAGGCAGGGTGGGACTTGATGCCGGGGAGAACAACCTCAATCGAGAGATAGGCATATACTAGCTTGAACATAGTGGATGGTTATGATCAGATACCTGATGTTTACATACTGTTGTTACAGTCCGTGATTGTTCACGGGAGGTGTACTGGATCTGGTGGATGTGTACACCTCTGCAGAGTATAACTTTTTCGAAGAAGCCGCGTCCTCGGATATGGACAGTTGAATGGCCATGTAGCTAGCATTGTGTCAATGTTTTCGAAAAGAGTTTTTGAAAAGGAATTGTATTTGTGAAATACTGGAAATGATGAACTTGTGAAGTTCGGAAAGGAATGGAAACTTATACCGTGGAGGTATCGTCGATGATGAAAAGCCAGATGATGTGATACAAAACAAAATGTTTTGCAAAGAAAACCTTTTCTACTCTAAGCAAGAGTTCTGGAAACTGATTCCAAGAAGTTTTGCAAAGAGAAAATATTCTTTAACAAAACTTTACAAAACCTCTTGTACATGTGAGATCTACAAGAGAAATAAAACTATATATTATTTTTCTTCTGAAGTATCTTCTTCAACGAAGATACAGATAAACCTGACTGCAACTGTGGTGTCATCATATATGAACACCATTGATAGTGAACCCTATTTATAGCCTACCTACTCCAACATATAAGCATAGTTGCATGTTTGGTAAGTGACATGATGGATGTCTTGCTGAGTACATTCAAATGTACTCATTATGGTTTCGCCCCTGGTATCTACTTATCAGATTTGGAGAAGGAGCCTCCAAAGGAGATCTATGAAGAGAAGTACGGAGTTGACGGCTTTGCGAACTAGGATCGTCTCCGGGTCAGCAGCCTGTAGGTTAAGGCGTGACTTGGGCTCAACTACGTTGTGTTTTATTTGTCTTCCGCTGTGTTTGTTAAGTTGCCTGCCCTTTTGGCAGCTGTGTTAAACTTGATCATGTGATCATTTGTGTAATACCTTTATGTATTCGTGTAATGGATGATGTATATCTGTGTGCCAACTGTGTATGTTGTTCACGACTGATCTTTCTGGGATCGTGAATGTATGCATACGTAGGGTTTCAGACTGCCGGTCTGGGGTCCTTACAGGTGCCCTCTAGATAGGAGGGAGGTGTACTCTGCAGGGACGGAGGACTCTGCTCCTACTGCCGAGGCGTTAGGGCAGGCGTTGAGAAAGAGCCCCCTCAAAGAGGTCCTGTCCAGAGAGGACCAAGAGGAGGGAGAGCGAGTTGTCTGAGGACTTGAGTGCCTCTCCCTTGCCATCCGCGTGGTCACACGCTGGTGACACCCGCAAAGAGGCCGGGGATGAGGTCCGTGAGGAGAACAGATCGCGCCCTGTGGTGGTCAATGTAGACGCGGGGACTTCTCTTGCGGCAAGGGCTCCCGAGGCGAGCGCTCGCGCCAGGAGGCGCACGCCCCGGCCTTGGGGCTATCATACACAGTAAGTTCGCTCAAGACAGTCCCTTCTGCCTTTGAAAATTCTTGTTGGTGATCTTCTTTCGTGATTTAGGTCCTCTCCCAAGAGGGTGATGTTGGGAATATGCCCTAGAGGCAATCATAGATGATGTAGTTCCCAATGTATTCATAAAGTTATTAAGTTGTCCTTTGGTTTGAACATCTGATATATGTCATTGAATATGTGATTCGATTGTGGAACTATGTATTCATGTTGTTCAAACTAATTGTCCTTGGTCGTTAAGGTTGTGCTGGACACACATCCTAGACTAATGTGAGTGTTGGCTGATGACACGGTTCCACTTGTCATGGGCATGGTGATGCCATTTCAACGTTCATGGACTTGGCTAAAGAGTTTAGCAAGTCGTACTAACCCACATTGAGATGCAACGAGCAAGTCGTCATTTGCATGTCTCAATCAATGCAATACTTAGACCTGAGGTTGTCGCACAATCCGAGTTGTGGATCACCGACTTAGGTTCTGTTAAACGCTGCTCTATGACAAGACAGTTATAAAGGCAGAGTTCGGGTCGAATGAGAAGCAAGCTGCGTGATGTGGATAATCAAGATGGGATTTTGCCCCTCCGAATGGAGAGATATTCTCTGGGCCCTCTCAAGTGATATGATTCAGGAAGCATGGCCAGGTGCGACTCAGTTAAGTGTTAACTGTGTCTATTGACTAAAGAGTTAGTCAGATGAATCATATATCACGGATCGAGAAGAGAGTCGAACTATTTAAGGGATGACGATAAATCGCCTATAGTTCGACAAGGTATATCGTGAGGCAAAAGGGACTAAGATGAATATCACATTGAAAGGTATGTCGTCATGACTCAATGGGACTTGGGAGTCGGCACGTTCTGCTAGGAGCCGCTACCGATTGATCGATTGAGAGTCGGACTCCAATCGTGTCCAAGTCACCATGAGCCTGCAGGGTCGCACACTTAAGAGCGGGAGCAAGTATTGGTCGGGTTGGACCCGAACCGGAAATGGACTGATTTGTGAGTCGGACTCACAGAGGGAATGGGCCACAAGTGTTGTGAAGCCCATTACCATTCGCTATATAAAGAGGGGCGCAGGTTGCCCAGCGGGCACATTAGTCCACTCCCATGCGTTGGGAACCCTAGCTCCACTCAGTCCAGCCGTCGCCCCGGACCTAGCAGTCCGCCGTCGGAGCTCCTCCTCGTACGTGTGGATACCGGCAGAAGTGTTGTACGTTCAGCACTTCGACGTTCACGGGATCGGATCGGCTGGATCGGATCGTGGGCTGCACTGCCCCGACGCGCTTCATCGATAATCCACAACCGCGCGTCTAGTGGTAATCATCGTGGCCTTCTACCTCGGCTAGATCTTGGAAGTACCGCGTAGGAAAAAGTTTTGTTTATCTCTACGTGCTCTAACAGTGGTATCAGAGCTTGATCGAAGATCAAAGAGTTTGATCGAATCAGAATACAGATCAGATTTGGGTAAAATCGTTTTATCCGATGAAGAAATCCATGATCGGGATGCAGATGAGATCTGCGTTGATCGAATCGGAATACGGATCAGATTTGGGTAAAATCGTTCGGGACCGCCGGCTTCGCCCTGTCGTAACGCCTTAGATGTCGTTGCGAGTTTCACAACGCCGGTAGATATCGTATCTATGCATAACTTGTTTTTGCAGGAATTTGTGAATGGTATGGCTTATGTGCATGTGATGTGTGTAATCCATACATGATCTGCGTATCATGTTCTTGTCAGCCGGCTGGAGCCTAGGTGCTGTCATTTTATTGTATATCGGCCTGCGTGTCGGATTCTCTATGTAATCTTTGATTTACTAGCTACTGTAGCTTGTTGGAGAACCCGGTGACATGTAATTCGATGTACAAGTCGGCTACATGGAGTAAGATGGCACGTGACAAGAGTTGGCACGAGTCGACTTACAAGCTTTGTGGAGATGGAGATCACCATGAAGAGAGCCATACTATTTCACATTATAATTGCTTTATTTGTGTTATTTCTATGTCTATGTTTACCTCTATTTAGATAGTTGGTAGATTTTAATCCCTCAAAGAAGGTCTAGTCGGTCGCCCCGCCAGTGCTGCACCATCACAAGTCGGACATTCTTGGTAGTGGGCTCATGAAATTGAGGTGCTACCAATTCTTTCCGATTAGGTGGGTTTGAGTCGGACTCTTACAGCGGAAGCACTTGGTAATCTAGACGAGTCCATCACAACGGCTGTGGGGCTCGGGGCGAGGTAGGTTGGGAGCCGGGGCATGTGATGCCACCCAACTAACAGGAGTCGTATAGGGATACGATTGGCAAGGTGTTGCCTACCTAGATCACTTGACGGCTAGCGGTGATGCTAAAGCTCACTAGTCGGCTTGCTTATTTAGGATCTTGAATCACTTAGCAACCATCGGAGGGATATTGGTTCTAGTGGGAGCATAAGTATTAAAGCCTTTAATATGACTGCTCTTTTATGAATACATGTCTTAAGTGTTTTGCATATTTTCTGTTGTAGATCAATGGCACCTAGCAACCTTCCTCAGTTGTCCACTTTTGCGTTGAGGTCAATCCTAGAGAAAGATAAGCTTAATGGAACTAATTTCACCAACTGGTACCGTAATCTGAGGATAGTCCTCAAGCATGACAAGAAAGAACATGTTCTAGAAACTCCACTTCCAGAAGAACCAGATGACGATGCGACTGTCGCTGTCATGAATGCCTACCGTAAGACTAGAGATGAGTCTACGGAAATTAGCTGTCTTATGCTTGCACACATGGAACCGGACTTGCAGCAGCAGTTCGAGAATGTTGAGGCCTACGATATGATCGAAAGCCTCAAAAGTATGTTCCAGGCTCAGGTAAAGACCGAGAGGTATCAAGTCTCTCAAGCTTTGCTGGGATGTAAGCTGAAAGATGGCGATCCACTGAGTCCGCATGTAATCAAGATGATTGGTTACATTCAGTCTCTGGATCGGCTGGGCTTCCCAATTAACGAAGAGTTCGCTACTGATATAATTCTGAACTCTCTTCCTAGTGCGTATGGTCCGTTCATCTCGAACTACCATATGCATGGTATGGATAAGAGTATCACTGAATTACATGGGATGCTCAAAACGGCAGAGGATGATATCAAGAAAGGCGCCAGTCAAGTGTTGATGGTGCAGAATAAGGCTAAATTCAAGAAGAGTTCTTGGACTAAGAAGAAGAAGGATAAGTCAGGAGGTAGCGCCCATGGCCCTGTCCAGAGTGCTTCCTCAAAGACTAAGCCTTCTCCTACAGCCGGATCCAATTGCTTCTATTGCAAGCAGGATGGCCACTGGAAGAGGAACTGCACCAAGTATTTGGCTGACAGAGCCAAGAGTGGAGGTATGACTTCCGACTCAGTACACTCGTGTGCAATGTTATAGACATTTATCTTGCTGATGCGCCTAATAGTTCTTGGGTATATGATACCGGATCAGTTATTCACATATGCAACTCGTTGCAGGGACTGGTAAGAACTAGGAGCGTGGCAAGAGGAGAGGTTTACATTCGGGCCGGCAACAAGGCGAGAGTCGCTGCGTTGGAAGTCGGCACGATGCAACTTCATTTACCTTCAGGATTTATATTGGAACTGAATAATTGTTATTATGTTCCAGCGCTTAGTCGAAACATTATTTCCGCATCATGTTTGATGAGACAAGGTTATGAGTCGAATATTAAGAATAATGGTTGTTCTTTATATTTGAATGATATGTTTCATGGCTTTGCACCCGTTCAGAACGGGTTATTTATTTTGAATCTTGATAGTGAATCGGTCTATAACATAAATGTTAAAAGGTTGAAACCAAATGATCTGAATATGACTTACTTTTGGCATTCTCGGCTTGGTCATATAAGTTGGAAGCGCATGAAGAAGCTCCATGATGATGGACTTCTAACTTCGTTCGACTTAGAGTCATTCGAGACATGCGAATCATGCCTACTAGGCAAAATGATCAAGACACCTTTTGCAAGGAGTTGTGAAAGGGCGTCCGACTTGTTGGAACTAATACATAGTGATGTATGTGGTCCAATGAGCACGACAGCCAGAGGTGGTTATGAGTACTTCATTACCTTCACTGATGATTTGAGTAGGTATGGATATATCTATTTAATGAAACACAAGTCGGGAGCCTTTGAAAAGTTCAAGGAATTCCAGAGTGAGGTACAGAATCAGCTCGGCAAGAAGATAAAGTTTCTACGGTCGGACCGTGGAGGCGAGTACATGAGCCATGAGTTTGATGACCATCTAAAGAGTTGTGGAATAGTTTCTCAACTCACTCCGCCGGGTACACCGCAGAGAAACGGTGTATCAGAACAGAGAAATCGGACCTTGTTGGACATGGTACGATCAATGATGAGTCGGACAGATCTACCTTTATCATTTTGGGGTTATTGTCTAGAAACTGCAGCGTTCACACTAAACAGAGTACCATCAAAGTCAGTAGAGAAGACACCGCATGAGATGTGGACTGGCAAAAAGCCAAGTTTGTCTTTTCTTAAGATTTGGGGTTGTGAAGCATTTATCTAGCGACTCCAGTCGGACAAGCTCACGCCCAAGTCGGATAAGTGTATTTTCGTGGGGTATCCGAGGGAAACCTTGGGGTACTACTTCTACAACCGGGAAGAGGGAAAAGTGTTTGTCGCTCGGAATGGTGTCTTCCTTGAGGAAGAGTTTCTCAGTCGGGAAGTCAGTGGGAGCACAGTGCAACTTGAAGAAATTCGAGAGGAACCGGCTAGGGGCGAGTCGGCGAACGCCTTGGAGGCTGAGCCGGTCGTGGTACCTACACCGGTAACAGCACCTGAACCACGGAGATCTGCCAGATTACAAAATGCTCGTGATGTTTTACTGTTAGACAGTAATGAGCCGGCAAATTATTCGGAAGCAATGGTGGGATCTGATTCTGAGTCATGGCTTGGAGCCATGAGATCCGAGTTAAAGTCCATGGATGAAAACCAAGTTTGGAATTTGGTTGATCTGCCTGACGGTGCAAGACCCGTCGAGTGCAAATGGGTCTTTAAGAAGAAAATTGATATGGATGGAAATATTTCCGTCTATAAAGCACGACTTGTCGCGAAGGGGTTCCGACAGGTTCAAGGAGTTGACTACGAGGAGACCTTCTCGCCCGTAGCGATGCTTAAATCAATTCGGATCATGTTAGCCATAGCAGCCTATTTCGACTATGAGATATGGCAGATGGATGTCAAGACGGCTTTCCTTAATGGAAATTTAACTGAGGACGTGTATATGATACAGCCCGAAGGTTTTGTCGATCCGGCTAATGCTGACAAGGTATGCAAACTTCTGAAATCCAATTATGGGTTGAAGCAAGCATCTTGGAGTTGGAACATTCGCTTTGATGAGGTAGTCAAATCGTTTGGCTTCATCAAGAGTGATCATGATTCTTGTTTATACAAGAAGTTTAGTGGGAGCAAAGTAAATTTTCTAATCTTATATGTGGCTGACATATTGCTGATTGGAAATGATGTCATGATATTGCAAGAAACCAAAGAGTCATTGGAAAGGAGTTTCTGAATGAAGGATTTGGGTGAGGCAACTTACATATTAGGAATCAGGATCTATAGAGATAGATCAAGGCGGCTCATTGGATTGAGTCAGAGTACATATTTGGACAAAGTTTTGAAGAAATTCAAAATGGAAGAGTCCAAGAAGGGATTCTTACCAATGTCCCATGGCATAAAACTTAGCAAGACTCAGTGTCCTTCGACGACTGATGAGCGAAGTCGGATGAGTGTGATCCCGTATGCTTCGGCAATCGGATCCATCATGTATGCCATGATTTGTACTAGGCCAGATGTTTCCTATGCTCTAAGTGTTACGAGCAGATATCAGGCTGACCCTGGCGAAGCCCACTGGGCAGCGGTTAAAAATATCCTTAAGTACTTGAGAAAGACTAAGGAAATGTTCCTAGTTTATGAAGGTGATGAGGAATTCAGTGTAAAGGGTTACACGGATGCGAGTTATCTCACTGACTCAGATGATTCTCGTTCGCAATCTGGATACGTGTTCGTAATGAACGGAGGAGCTGTGAGCTGGAAGAGTTCCAAGCAAGATACGGTGTCTGCATCTACAACAGAGGCTGAGTATATTGCTGCCTCAGAGGCAGCAAAGAAAGCTGTTTGGATCAGGAACCTCCTGATAGATCTTGGTGTGGTTCAGGGTGCATCCAATCCTTTGGACGTATATTGTGACAACAATGGTGCTATCGCACAAGCCAAGGAACATATACAACACCAGAAGAACAAACATATACTCATGCGGTACCACCTCATTCGCCAGTTTGTCGAACAAGGTGATATCAAGTTATGCAAAGTACACACGGATGCAAACATTGCAGATCCGTTGACAAAGGCGCTACCACAGCCTAAGCATGAGGCGCACATGAGAGGTATGGGCATTAGATGCCTAGGCATATGATGCCAGAATGATTGACTCTAGTGCAAGTGGGAGACTGTTGGGAATATGCCCTAGAGGCAATCATAGATGATGTAGTTCCCAATGTATTCATAAAGTTATTAAGTTGTCCTTTGGTTTGAACATCTGATATATGTCATTGAATATGTGATTCGATTGTGGAACTATGTATTCATGTTGTTCATACTAATTGTCCTTGGTCGTTAAGGTTGTGCTGGACACACATCCTAGACTAATGTGAGTGTTGGCTGATGACACGGTTCCACTTGTCATGGGCATGGTGATGCCATTCCAACGTTAACGGACTTGGCTAAAGAGTTTAGCAAGTCGGACTGACCCACATTGAGATGCAACGAGAAAGTCGTCATTTGCATGTCTCAATCAATGTAATCCTTAGACCTGAGGTTGTCGCACAATCCGAGTTGTGGATCACCGACTTAGGTTCTGTTAAACGCTGCTCTGTGACAAGACAGTTATAAAGGCAGAGTTCGGGTCGAATGAGAAGCAAGCTGCGTGATGTGGATAATCAAGATGGGATTTTGCCCCTCCGAATGGAGAGATATTCTCTGAGCCCTCTCGAGTGATATGATTCAGGAAGCATGGCCATGCGCGACTCAGTTAAGTGTTAACTGTGTCTATTGACTAAAGAGTTAGTCAGATGAATCATATATCACGGATCGAGAAGAGAGTCGAACTATTTAAGGGATGACGATAAATCGCCTATAGTTCGACAAGGTATATCGTGAGGCAAAAGGGACTAAGATGAATATCACATTGAAAGGTATGTCGTCATGACTCAATGGGACTTGGGAGTCGGCACGTTCTGCTAGGAGCCGCTACCGATTGATCGATTGAGAGTCGGACTCCAATCGTGTCCAAGTCGCCATGAGCCTGCAGGGTCGCACACTTAAGAGCGGGAGCAAGTATTGGTCGGGTTGGACCCGAACCGGAAATGGAATGATTTGTGAGTCGGACTCACAGAGGGAATCGGCCACAAGTGTTGTGAAGCCCATTACCATTCGCTATATAAAGAGGGGCGCAGGTTGTCCAGCAGGCACGTTAGTCCACTCCCATGCGTTGGGAACCCTAGCTCCACTCAGTCCAGTCGTCGCCCCGGACCTAGCAGTCCGCCGTCGGAGCTCCTCCTCGTACGTGTGGATACCGGCAGAGGTGCTGTACGTTCAGCACTTCGACGTTCGCGGGATCGGATCGGCTAGATCGGATCATGGACTGCACTGCCCCGACGCGCTTCATCGATAATCCGCAACCGCGCGTCTAGTGGTAATCATCGTGGCCTTCTACCTTGGCTAGATCTTGTAAGTACCGTGTAGGAAAAAGTTTTGTTTATCTCTACGCGCTCCAACAGGTGAAGGCGTTGGAGTCAGTGGAGAAGAGCACGAGGTCCCTCCTGAGGCCGCGATGGTGGCGGTCCCGGGCGCCACGGGTCCGGAGCAAGCCCCCGTGCCCTTGTGCGCGGAAGCCACCACGATCCCAGCGCCTGTTATCTCCTCTGTCCCCCATAAGGTGGTCTTGAGCTCATCGCCACCCGCTGCGACGCCTCACGAGGGTGGCACTGATGCACATCCCATCAACCTGGAGGGTGATGAGGATCTTGAGACCCCTGATGAAAAGAGGGCCAGCGTTGAGCCTCCTGCCACACGGCCCAAGGTTTCTTCTAGCCCCCTGGCAGGCCCCTTCGCAAGACCGTCGCAGTGGGACCCTCTTGTTGCGGTCGACAAGTTGTTTAAGGACATCCCTGATACGTCCATTTTGCATCACTATTCTATATTGTTATTTTCTATTATTCATCGATATATTTCATGTTATGATGCATTATTTATGTTATTTCATCTTATTTTGCATGTTTAATAATTATTGGAGCATAAACACCGGGACAAGAAATTTGATGGAAAAAGCACCATCAGGATACCCTATTTCAGAAGATCATAAGAAGAAGGGGGCATCGGAGGAGTCTTAGAAGTCCAAAACAGGAAGCTAGCCACGAGGCGACCCGGAAGGGGGGCACCAGGGGCCCACACCACCAGGCGGCGCGCCCCGTGGTCGTGCATGGGGGTGGTGTGGCCACCCTGACCCACTTCTGGCCGCCTCTTTTCGCGTACTTCATCTCGAGGGAACCCTAAGACCTACAGAACCATCAAGGAAATATTCCACCGCCGCCTCGGGGCGAAAAACAACAGAGAGAGAGAGAAGACCTCTCCGGCAGTGAGAAATTTGTCGGGAAATTCCTCCTCGGAGAGGGGAAATTGTTGCCATCATCACCATCATCACTCCGGGCTTCATCAAGACTATTTTATGGCGCCGTTGCCGGGGAGTGAAGAGCTATTGGTAAGAGAAACTTTTACTATGAGTGTTGTTTTTATTTCCGTCTGCTGCTTTATTTTACTATGGATAGTACATATGGTTCTCTATTTAAGGGCACTACTATTACTGCTAGGGTAGTAGATGATTCGTTATCTGCTGAATTGATCCTTATAAAATACCTACAAAATTGTTGGACGTGTTATGGATAACTACTATTATGGAGATGGAACTGTCCATCCCGGTGATCATTTGCTCTTTATACACGAACTATACGAGTTATTCCGGTGTGCACGTATTACAATGGATCAGGTTAAAAGGAAATTCTTATCTTTCTCACTCAAAGGCAAGGCTGCGGAATGGTTCAAAATGCTGAAGAATGGTCAATCTATTGGATGGGAGGAAATTGTACCTCTTTTTTATTCTAAATTCTACCTTCCCAGTGAGATTCATAAAGATCGAAATCAAATATATAATTTCTGGTCCTCATGATGGAGAGAGTATTTCCCAATCTTGGGGAGAATGAAGTTATTAATGCTTAAATGCCCCGTTCTTGAGCTCCCGAGTAATGTCGTTATCGATAATTTTTATGCAAGGCTTTCTCTTCATGACAAGGATTTATTGGATGCTTCTTATTCTGGATCATTCACATGTATGAAGGAAGAATATAAATGAGACCTTCTTGACCGTATTCAAAAAAATATTGAAGGATGGGTGATACGTCCAAAATGTATCTCCTTTTCCGAACACTTTTCTTATTGTTTTCCTCTAAACTTGTGAGTTTTGAATACCACTAACACGGACTAACGCTGTTTTTAGCAGAATTGCCTTGGTGTCTCGTTTTTGCGCAGAAAAATCAACTTTCGAGAAATTGCCGAAAAAAGATAACATTGAGCCTAAAGCACCAGAAGACCCCGGGAGCCAGAAGGGGGCCAGGAGAGGAGCCACACCACCCCCTGGCGCCCCCTGGCTGCGCCGCATGGTGGTGTGGCCCCTGCACCCCCTCGAACTCCCCTTTCGACTACTTATGCCCCGTAACCTAAAAACCGAGGGGGGTTTGTCATATTCCACAGAAACACAACAAAGCGCCGCCGCCACCTCAAAACTCGATTCGGGGATCAGAAGTTCCTGTTCGGGCGCCCTGCCGGGACGGGGATTCGAAGGAGATCATCGTCATCGACACCGCCACCTCTTCTCCATCAACCATCCATGATTCCCCCGTCCATGTGTGATTAAACACCGATGTAGGCTGAGAGGGATGGAGGGGATTGGATGATATTGATCATGTAATTAATAATGGGAGATTGTTAGGGCATAGTGCCTAGTATCCATTGTTAGTGTTTTCTACCGTTGTTTCAACTTGTTATGCTTAATGCTTGTCACTAGGGCCCGAGTGCCATGATCTTAGATCTGAACATGTTATTGTTTCATGAGTATAATTATGTTTCTTGATCATATCTGCAAGTTGTTTACACATGTCATTGTCCAGAACCAGAGGCCCCAAAGTAACAGAAAATGGGACAACCAGAGGGGATGGCTGTGATGTGAGGATCACGTGTGTTCATGGAGTGTTAATGCTTTGCTCCGGTGCTTTATTAAAAGGAGCGCCTTTATTACCAATAGTTTCCCTAGAGGCCCCGCTGCCACGAGCTAGTAGGACAAAAGATGTTGTGCAAGTTTCTCACTGCGAGCACGTATGACTATCTTGGAACACATTCCTATGTTTTGCCTAGATGTTTGATGCTTTATTATTATTATCTGCAATTCCCATGGTTATATTATTACATGACCTATGTTATCCATGCAACGCCCGTCCATCCATTCCCTCTATGCCTACGGTACTTTCCCTCCTGCTGTTTTCCACGATTGCTATTGTTGTTACTATTTTACTACTGCTGTTATTTTATTTCTACTGCTGCTATAAAATTGTTACCACTGATAAATTGTTGCGAGCAAGTCTACTTTCAGGTGCAGCTGAATTGAAAACTCAGTTGTTAAGGCTAATAAATATTCTTTGGCTCCCCTTGTGTCGAATCAATAAATTTGGGTTTTACTTCCCTCGAAGACTGTTGCGATCCCCTATACTTGTGGGTCATCAAGACTATTTTCTGGCGCCATTGCCGGGGAGCATAGCTTTATTTATTTGCTCACTTGATCATGATATTGTTTGTTGCCAGCCTTTCATCATGGGCAAGACTTGTGATGGAAAAATTCCTATATTACCATCCACTACAAGGAGAGGTACAACTCTGAACACCTCTGTTGCTCTTGATTCACCGTCTGTTATGAGTAAGCTTCTTACTCCACCACATGCTACACGTACTGTTACTTTTGCTGAGTCTGAAAATGCTTCTGATACTTTTGATGATGATTCTACTGTGCTTGATGATACTAGTTCTCTAGGTCATTTCCTAGATGCTACTATTACTAAATCCAAATAAATTAAAAATGCTAAAATTTCTGTTGAAAATATTGGTACACCTGTTAATTCACCTAAGCCTATTGATGATCTTGATGAAAACTATATTGAACTTAATGATGATTTTATTGAAGAATCTTGTGCTACTACTGGTGCAAGTGCTCTTAAGAGTCTTCTTGCAAGACATGCTGTGAAATATAAATCTTCTCTTGATGCTAAGTTTGCCACATCTCCCATACTCATTAGAGACAAGGATTATGATTTCTCTCTAGATTTATCTTACACAACTATTGTTGAGAAGGAACCTTTTTGTGGAACTAAAAGTAAAACTGCTATGGAACACATGAATGAGCTTTTATCTTTGAGTAGTTTATTTTCTAATGATACTAAACTGCGTACTTATTTTGTTACAAAGATCTTCCCTTTCTCATTGAAAGATGAAGTCAAAACTTGGTTTAACAATGTCTCACCTGGATCTATTACTGATCCTATGGATTTGGTTAATTCTTTCTTTCAAAAATATTTTCCTCCTAGTGCCCAACATGGTGTTGTGCAGGATATCTTTAACTTTGAGAAAATTGAAGCACAAAAAATGCCTGAATCTTGGACAAGGTTTTGTTATTTGATAAGAGCTAGCCCTGGATATCCATTACCTAAAAATGAGCTCCTAGATATATTTTATAATGGACTAACTGTTGAATCTAGGACATACCTGGATAGTTTTGCTGGTTGTGTTTTCAGGAAAAGAACTCTAGAAGAAGCTGAGGAATATAGCTGAGCCTACACCTACATCAGAGCCTACACAAAAATAATGATGATTGGAATATAGCTGAGCCTACACCTACATCAGAGCCAACAGCAATACCAACACCCAAGAAGAGAGTGATGACTGAATTAAATGATGAAGTGATGAAGGAAGCCAAGAAATCTCATGAAGAGAGGGGTATTAAATCTGAAGATGTGAAGAATTTACCTCCTATAGAAGAATTACGTAAGCTTATTCCTCATCCATTAACAATTAAGGTAAACTCTCTACAATAATTTGATAATAGAGATATTCCTTATTCTAAACCACCTGATCAATGCTTAGATGAATTTGATAATTGTGTTGTTAAGCAAGACAACTTTAATATGAGAGTGCAAAACCATAATATGGAAAACTCTAGAGATATTGATAATTTGCATGGTATTACTAAAAGAACCTCTAATGATGTTAAAATGCTTGTTAAACATTTTCAAATGTTTCAAGCTCAAATTGATCAACTTACTAAAGTGCAAAAAGACATGCTAGCTAATGCTTCTAGAGATAAACCTTGTGAAATAATTACTAGAAGTGGTGTTTCTACTCAGGACCCCTTGTATCCTGAAGGACATCTTAAAAGAATTGAACAAGATTCTCAGCAACCTAAAAACAATGCTCTCCTTCTAAGAAAAAGAAGAAGAGACATAAAAAGGTTGTAGAATCACCTGAACCTGCTAAAGATCCTAATAGTATATCTATTTCTGATGCTGAGACTGAAAGTGGTAATGATAAAAGCAATGCTTCTCATAAAGAAGAAACTGTAGCTGAACCTGAAAAGCAAACTAAAACTGCAAAGTATACTAAGGAGGATTTCATTTCTAATAAACATGGTAATGAAAGAGATCCTTGGGTACAAAAAGCAATGCCTTTCCCTAATAAGAAACACAAATCAAGGGAAGAAGAACATTATAACAAGTTTTGTGAGTGGATGAAACCTCTGTTTTTGCAAATCCCTTTGACTGATGCTATTAAACTGCCTCCTTATTCTAAATATATGAATGATATTATCTCTAACAAAAGGAAAATTCCTAATGAGGAAATCTCCGCTATGCTTGCTAATTACTCTTTCAATGGAAAGGTTCCAAAGAAGCTTGGAGATCTTGGTATTCCTACTATCCCTTGTTCTATTAAAAATAATTATGTTAGAACTGCTTGATGTGACTTGGGAGCTAGAGTTAGTGTTATGCCTTTCTCTCTTTATAAGAGACTCTCTCTGGAAATGTTGATACATACTGATATATCTGTGCAAATGGCTGATAAATCTACTGCTACTCATGTTGGTATATGTGAGAATGCTCATGTTCAAGTTGCTACTAATTGTTTGATATTAACTGACTTTGTTGTTTTGGAAATGCCTGAAGATGATAATATGTCTATTATTCTTGAGAGACCTTTTCTTAACACTGCAGGGGCTGTTATTGATTGCAATCAAGGAAAAGTAACTTTTAATGTTAATTATAAAGAGCATAATGTTTATTTTCCCAAGAAGATTGATAGAAGATATGGTTTAAATTCAATTGAAAATATTGAGACCATCAAGATTGGAGAATTTTATTGTCCCATTCCGGTACCACCAAAATAATATGAAATTGTTATGATTGGGACTATGTCCATCAAGGTTGAGGTAACATAATTATTTACTGATTAGCAAAGTTTTGCTTCATATGAAAATTGTTCTGGTAACAAGACTTGATCACCCTTGTTAACAAAATGATTTTTAACGAAGAGGACAATGTTTTCACCTTCCCCATTATGTTTTCACCATGTTTACTTCTGTGATCACTTGCTACTTTAGCACAATCATGTTCTCCATCATGCATATTCATGTTTTCATCATGTTTTCACCCTGATTACTGTGGTTATGCATGTTTTCACCACCCATAATTTTTTTTCACCAATTCCACCTTTGTTTTCTTTGGATATTTTTCCATTGGAGTGTCATAGAACCTCTGTAGTTCTGGTCTTGGTTTTGTTTTCCACCTTATCACTTTTGTTTTTCTGGTTTTTATTAATTATAAAAATTCTGGAAATACCTCAAAAATAAAGTTTCTCGAAAAATTCCAAAAAAAATTATAATAAATTTTTACGTCGAACGAGGCAGAGAGCCACCTGGGAGGCCCCAGGGGGACCCACCAGTCAGGCACACCATGGGGTGGTGTGGCCTACCCCCTGGTGGCGCCAACACATGGTGTGGGCCCCCTGCCCCCCTAACTCTCTCCCCTGCCAAAGTTCCTTCTCTCACCTCTCAAACTCAACACATTTCCTAGAACCCGAGTTCTTACTGTTCTTCCTCGAGATTTTTTGATCTCTTTGCTCAGCCCATCATTTGTGCTGAAATTTGGTGCATTTTCTCTCCGGTATGTGACTCCTCCGATTAACCAAGTAGAATTTTGTTTGGTGAAGTATTTCTTGAGTATTTTGGTACTGTAGGTGATAGCTTATGTGATTTTGCATGCTTGATTTGTGTAACACCTGGGGTGTTACCCTGAGCAGAAAGTTGTTTGTTTTATTTTGCTTTGCATCACATGCATCATATGAATTGCACCATGTTTTCCTAATTAACTCAAAAACTCAAACCAAATTAAACTTTCAAACATTGCTCAAAATTTCCAATTTAAAAATTGCCAACTAAAACAACTCAATTGTTTTCAAATAGTTTGAAGTTGTTTTAATCAAATTGCTTGTTAATAAAATTTTCCCTTTTGTTAAAACCCTAATGGTAAATTCAAATAACAAATTCAAATCAATCCATCCATGCTTGGCATATTTCAAATGTGGGCTTAAAAATTAAAATCTTGCAAACAAATTAAATTCAATAATGTTTTCATAGTTGTTTGAATTTATTGAATAAAAATTGTTTATTTCAAAAATCCCAAGTGAAACCCTATTTGAAATTCAACTAACAACTTAAAATCAAATTAAAATTTCAAACTTGCGAAAATAATGTTAGCATTGCTTTTAATTTCTGTTTTGAAAATTAATACAAATCTTTCATAAAAGAAAACCCTAACACTTTTCCTATCTCTCTCTCCTTCATCCCTTACAAAAAAAGGAAATAACAAAAAAAAAAGAGAGAGAGGGGTGAGCTGAGAGAGACAGCCCACCCTAGCCAGCCCACCACTTAAGCCCGGTACCCCTTTGATGATTGTCATCTTCTTCCTCGTGATGTCATCCTCTGTACGAACAGCAGCACCACCACAGGATCATCGCCTCCCCCTCCTGATTGCCTGCCGTACCAAGCTCCACTCCCCATAAAACACCTAGCCTCCCCCTCTGCTCGCCCTAGAACCTCCCATCTCCCAGCTAGCGCCGCCATCTCTCCTTTTCTTCCCCCCCGATTTCTTCTGTTTCTGAACCCCAACCAGTGCACCACCCCACTGCCTCCTCATCGCGGTGACGCCACGGCCACCTCGAGGTTCCTCTGTTTAGGGGAATGGAACCACCACCTCGTCCTCGCCAAGTTTGCTGAAGGGATCATCGCCAGGTACCGCCCGATCTCGCCGTTTCCATCCCCTGTCGTCGTCCGTTTTGTGCATGTTCGTCAGAAACCCCAACTCGCGCAGCAGCAGTACGTGTTCGTTTTTGCTCGAGATGCATCAGCGATCTCGCAGCAGCATAGTGGTAGCCCTCTCGCGCGCAGGCTGTGAACACCTGGGATCGATCCCCTCACGACGCAACGATCCCTTCCTTTTATTTTATTTTTCTGCTCTGTCGCGAACTGAAGAAGAAAGCCTGCAGCTTGTTCGTCTGAAAGTTCAGTTAACACGCGATGTCCACCTCTTATTCAGTCAGCCTCCTGTTGTATCACCAAACGAAGTAGCAGCGCAGTGGTGCTGCTCCCTCGCGCGCGAGCTGCAGGTCGAGGGTTCGATCCCCCTCGGCCGCAGTAAGCCCTTTATTTTCCTTTGCCCGCGCGCAGGGGCAGGGCCCACTGGTCATTGGCCCTGCTGCCACCTAGCTGCGCACCCACGCCCACGTAGCCGCCACGGAGGCACGGGCCCGCACTGAAGAGGCCCAGGCTAGGGTGCCCTGGGTGAAAAACGCCCCAGGGGGCCATCTGCATTCCTTTTCTTTCTTTTTAGGTCCCTGTAAATCACAAATAAGTCCCTGTTTTCAAATCACACATAACTTTTAAATTCCAACTCCAATTAATACAAATAAAATATGTATTCTGCCCCAAATTTAACACTCTATCTGATTACATCATTTGTTTTCTGTTTTGCACATTTCAAATTGTTTCAAATTTCAAATTCAAACAAATCATTTCTAATTTGATTAAATGCATAAATAATTCATACTTAATTCAAATAACACAAATAAAATATGTTTTCCAACCAAACTTTCATGCTCTTTCCAAATATAACATTTGTTTTCTGTTTTGAATAATTTAAATTGCTTAAAACAACTGTTTCTTAGTTAATGCAATTTAAATTGCCAAATTCATAACTAATTCATTTTAATTCCCATTTCAACAAACAAAAAATATGTTTTCAAACCAGAAAAATATAACCTTTTCAATTATGAATTTGAATTTATGTTTTGAACAAATAAAATTCAAATAATATTCACACTTGAATTAAATTCAATTAAATCTTGTTTAAACTTGTTTAATTCATAATTAAATCATTGTAATTCCTTTTTCAATAATTGAAACATGTAATCCACCTAAAATTTTGTGATCTTCTCAAATATGAACTTTGTTATCTGTTTTGAACAATTTAACTTGATGAAAATAACAAATGCTTGTGTGACACCTTTAAGTAACCAAAATTCCAAAACTTAATAAGTGATTTCAAAATGGGTAAACCTTATTTCTAAATGTTTCTATTGTTGTTATTTTGTTGTTTTCCTCATCCATGCATCATACTAAACCACTTTCACCTGTTGGTTAGTTGTAAAACAATTATTTCAACCCTAATTCATGGGCTTTTCATATGCAACTCAAATTGCATATGGGTCCATTTAATTATGTTATGTGATCATGTCAACTAGTTTGTTTCTATGCATCCATTAAATTGTCATGCATCCATATCTTGATCATGCTGGATCTTTTGCCGTAGTAGTAATTGTTGCATCCGGTGTTTGTTCGAGGTTCGTTGCTTCTTCCCGGATAGGACGTTGAGATGATGTGAGCAACGACAAGTTCTGTGGATGTACCTCTACTTGCTGGATTCCAGGCAAGTATACTCACTTGCTGCCAAATGGCTGCCTTTCATCACTTGTTACCGAGTCTTTCCGTTGTTCTTATGGTAGCCTTTTGATACGATGCTTGTGTCTCGGTCCTATCATATGTTTACCTTGCAGCCATGATATAGCCTTTCCTTCCACTTCCTATTAATTGTTGTTTGTTTACCCTGTTGGCCCTCGTGTCGTAGTTGCATGCTTAGTGTTGTTTGCGCTCAAGTCTTGTTGTCCGTCTTATCACCTGTTTAGTTTGATAGTTGGGTTACAATTCAATCAACAACATGTTAATGTTTTGGGTAATAATAATTTGATGATAAGGCACCAGCAGGAGGCCCGGCGTGGTTTTGAAGCCTGCTAGTGTCGACCCTAATTAGGAAAAGGGTCTTGTCTACTGATCCATGATGAGCGCACTAACCGCATGAGGGAAGCGAGTATGGGCGCCCCCCTCAACTTGATTCGATTCGCATCTCGTCCAAATCGCCACACTTAGTTCGGGCTTTCCATTTGATGCATGCATGTGCAGGTGCCAACCCTTGGCGCCAGGGTGGAACTTTTGTAGTCGGCATTTAGGGCGGCGTGGTCTTAGAGTGCTATGAGGGTCCCCTTTTCTTCGTGGGGCTCGATTAGCCGCGCACGCACAGCATGTGGTTCTTTGGGCTTGATGTGAAGAAGAGTTGGGTTATGTTGAGTACCTCGCTTGGTGGGTTGATCCCCCGTCTGGCGGGTTATTCTTACGTGTACGGCCAAATTGGTGCATCCCTGCAGGGTTAAATCTTCTCGAGAAGCCGTGTTTTCCGCGGTTATGGTTAACTTGGTGAAAGTACTGGCTAACAAGTACTCAGAACAACTTACACCTAACTAATGCTAATTTTGACTAGTAATAGTCTTATTGACACAATAACTTGATCCATCATTAATCCAACAGTGTGAGTTATCCTTGGGTTGCTTCCTTAGTAGGGGGTAACATTGGATGGGTTTGTTTGGGTGGATAGTACTAGTTGGTTACGATACGCTATCTTATCCCCCTCTTTTAGCCGGATGTTGTAATGAGTCTCTATAGTTGGTTAGTGCAGCCCGCTGCCGCTTATTTGCAACAATCCTTTCCCTTCCGTTGAACCCAAAGTATTTGTATCTTGTGATGACTGGCTACGCCGGTATCTTGTGAGTATGGTTTATCCACTTGCCAGTACTTAACCGTACTGACCCACGAATCTCTTTCGTGGCTGCATATTCAATATTGCAGTCAACAGGTTTGAAGTCTGACGATGTTAGCTTGGGAATCCCTCCGGCTTGGCCTGGGCAGGGATTGGACGCTCTCGGTTATCTTCAGGACTCTTAGTCCAACTCGTATCTTGTCCGTAGTCGGACGCTATGTTGTTTCTTCCGCTGTTATTTGGATCTTTGTATTGTATCAGTTGTATCCTTGGCTCGTTTGAGTCTTCTTGTATATATCTTTTCTGTTGTTGTTGCGGAATATTCGTGAACTGTTGTAATGTTATCACAAGTGGCAACCTGGAATCGGTTATTATGTGGATTTTGGCGGGAATGCTGAAATCTGCATAGTGCCCGATCTCGGGGCGTCACAAATGGTATCAGAGCATGGTTTCCGATTCCCGATATTGTTTCGATACGAATGGTTATCGAAGCAACGGGTCCGCAAAGCGTGTAGGATAACCTCGCTAACGGTCGTGTTTCTAGAGTGTCAAAACTATTTGTGGAAAAATCTGTTTCGGAAACATCTCAATAGGATTCTTATTTTCTCCTTATCTCTATTCTATTTCTCCTCCTACCTTATTTGTTTTGGAGTCTCCCCCTTATCTATCTTTCAAAGTTTTAGGATCCTACGTGGGTGGACGTTTTCTGAGCCCTTAACCTAATAGGTTCGATCATCGGAAGATTCCTGGTGGAAGAACATCGTCATCACTCCGAGCAAGAATCTCTTGTTAGTGGTGTCGAGAAGCCCTTGTTAGTGGTGTCGGGGAGATCAGCTGGAAGCATGAAGAATCGATAGTCGAACTTCTTTCCCCTCCCGGGTTATCAGGTGGATTGCGAGGGCGCAATCCCTTGTTAGTGGTGTCGTCTGTAACACCTGGGGTGTTACCCTGAGCAGAAAGTTGTTTGTTTTCTTTTGCTTTTCATCACATGCATCATATGCATTGCACCATGTTTTCCTAATTAACTCAAAAACTCAAACCAAATTAAACTTTCAAACATTGCTCAAAATTTCCAATTTAAAAATTGCCAACTAAAACAACTCAATTATTTTCAAATAGTTTGAAGTTGTTTTAATCAAATTGCTTGTTAATAAAATTTTCCCTTTTGTTAAAACCCTAATGGTAAATTCAAATAACAAATTCAAATCAATCCATCCATGCTTGGCATATTTCAAATGTGGGCTTAAAAATTAAAATCTTGCAAACAAATTAAATTCAATAATGTTTTCATAGTTGTTTGAATTTATTGAATAAAAATTGTTTATTTCAAAAATCCCAAGTGAAACCCTATTTGAAATTCAACTAACAACTTAAAATCAAATTAAAATTTCAAACTTGTGAAAATAATGTTAGCATTGCTTTTAATTTCTGTTCTGAAAATTAATACAAATCTTTCATAAAAGAAAACCCTAACACTTTTCCTATCTCTCTCTCTCCTTCATCCCTTACAAAAAAAAAGGAAATAACAAAAAAAAAGAGAGACGGGTGAGCTGAGAGAGACAGCCCACCCTAGCCAGCCCACCACTTAAGCCCGGTACCCCTTCGATGATTGTCATCTTCTTCCTCGTGATGTCATCCTCTGTATGAACAGCAGCACCACCACAGGATCATCGCCTCCCCCTCCCGATTGCCTGCCGTACCAAGCTCCACTCCCCATAAAACACCTAGCCTCCCCCTCTGCTCGCCCTAGAACCTCCCATCTCCCAGCTAGTGCCGCCATCTCTCCTTTTCTCCCCCCCCCCTATTTCTTCTGTTTCTGAACCCCAACCAGTGCACCACCCCACTGCCTCCTCATCGCGGTGACGCCACGGCCACCTCGAGGTTCCTCTGTTTAGGGGAATGGAACCACCACCTCGTCCTCGCCAAGTTTGCTGAAGGGATCATTGCCAGGTACCGCCCGATCTCGCTGTTTCCATCCCCTGTCGTCGTCCGTTTTGTGCATGTTCGTCAGAAACCCCAACTCGCGCAGCAGCAGTACGTGTTCGTTTTTGCTCGAGATGCATCAGCGATCTCGCAGCAGCATAGTGGTAGCCCTCTCGCGCGCAGGCTGTGAGCACCTGGGATCGATCCCCTCACGACGCAACGATCCCTTCCTTTTATTTTATTTTTCTGCTCTGTCGCGAACTGAAGAAGAAAGCCTGCAGCTTGTTCCTCTGAAAGTTCAGTTAACACGCGATGTCCACCTCTTATTCAGTCAGCCTCCTGTTGTATCACCAAACGAAGCAGCAGCGCAGTGGTGCTGCTCCCTCGCGCGCGAGCTGCAGGTCGAGGGTTCGATCCCCCTCGGCCGCAGTAAGCCCTTTATTTTCCTTTGCCCGCGCGCAGGGGCAGGGCCCACTGGTCATTGGCCCTGCTGCCACCTAGCTGCGCACCCACGCCCACGTGGCCGCCACGGAGGCACGGGCCCGCACTGCAGAGGCCCAGGCTAGGGTGCTCTGGGTGAAAAACACCCCAGGGGCCCATCTGCATTCCTTTTCTTTCTTTTTAGGTCCCTGTAAATCACAAATAAGTCCCTGTTTTCAAATCACACATAACTTTTAAATTCCAACTCCAATTAATACAAATAAAATATGTATTTTGCCCCAAATTTAACACTCTATCTGATTACATCATTTGTTTTCTGTTTTGCACATTTCAAATTGTTTCAAATTTCAAATTCAAACAAATCATTTCCAATTTGATTAAATGCATAAATAATTCATACTTAATTCAAATAACACAAATAAAATATGTTTTCCAACCAAAATTTCATGCTCTTTCCAAATATAACATTTGTTTTCTGTTTTGAATAATTTAAATTGCTTAAAACAACTGTTTCTTAGTTAATGCAATTTAAATTGCCAAATTCATTACTAATTCATTTTAATTCCAATTTCAACAAAAAAAAATAGGTTTTCAAACAAGAAAAATATAACCTTTTCAATTATGAATTTGAATTTATGTTTTGAACAAATAAAATTCAAATAATATTCACACTTTAATTAAATTCAATTAAATCTTGTTTAAACTTGTTTAATTCATAATTAAATCATTGTAATTCCTTTTTCAATAATTGAAACATGTAATCCACCTAAAATTTTGTGATCTTCTCAAATATGAACTTTGTTATCTGTTTTGAACAATTTAAGTTGATGAAAATAACAAATGCTTGTGTGACACCTTTAAGTAACCAAAATTCCAAAACTTAATAAGTGAATTTCAAAATGGGTAAACCTTATTTCTAATTGTTTCTATTGTTGTTATTTTGTTGTTTTCCTCATCCATGCATCATAATAAACCACTTTCACCTGTTGGTTAGTTGTAAAACAATTATTTCAACCCTAATTCATGGGCTTTTCATATGCAACTCAAATTGCATTTGGGTCCATTTAATTATGTTATGTGATCATGTCAACTAGTTTATTTCTATGCATCCATTAAATTGTCATGCATCCATATCTTGATCATGCTGGATCTTTTGCCGTAGTAGTAATTGTTGCATCCGGTGTTTGTTCGAGGTTCGTTGCTTCTTCCCGGATAGGACGTTGAGATGATGTGAGCAACGACAAGTTCTGTGGATGTACCTCTACTTGCTGGATTCCAGGCAAGTATACTCACTTGCTGCCAAATGGCTGCCTTTCATCACTTGTTACCGATTCTTTCCGTTGTTCTTATGCTAGCCTTTTGATACGATGCTTGTGTCTCGATCCTATCATATGTTTACCTTGCAGCCATGATATATGTAACATCCCAAGTCTGAAAAATAGCCTTTAGAATGTTTGCTGTCTGTTATTTCATGTTTTGCATCATGGCATCATGTTGATTGCAATTGTTTTGTTTGTTTTCCTTTTGTTTTTTCTCTGTTTTCAGTTGTTTTCCAACTGTTTTCATTTGTTTTCCTTTGTTTTCCATTTGAATTTCAAACCAAAATTCAAACCTTTTGTTTCATCCTTGTGATGTTACAATTTCTAAAATGATATTTCAAAATAAAACAATTATTTGTTTCCATTAAAGTGTGATTCCAAACTATTGTTTTATTTCTATAAAAATGCATCCAATAATCAAACCCTTTTCAGATTCAATTTGTTTTCCATTTGAAATTCCAAAGCAACATCCAAATAGTTGTTTCCAAATCAAAACCCTAATTGTTTTCCAATAATCCCACTTATAAAAGTGTTGGTTTTAATCAAACCAATATCCCAATCAACTGGTTCAAATCATTAACTCCTAAATTATTTTCCATCTCAAACCAATTCTCAAAATCAGTACCTCTTTTTAATCCATGAATCTCAACACACATTTGTACTCTTTAAATCAATTTCAAAACTTAGGGGTAACCCTATTGAAAAATACTTTGTTTTCTAAAATTAACTAATATTGCAAATTTCAATCAATTTGGTTTAAATTTCCAACAGCAATCAAATCTTTAAAATTTTGAAAATAAAAGTTACCAACTGGTTGTTTTTGGCCTAAGGAACTCCTCCAAATTTTTTTTCCAAAATTTCCATTAATTTAAACCTATCATTTTCTTCCTAAAGCTAAGGCTACAAAAAAAAACCAGTAAAACAAAAATAAAAATAACAAAAGGGGAGAGAGAGCACATCAGCCCACCCCATCTATTTCTTTCCCCAAGCCCATTTTCCCTTTTCACTTAAGCCCACCTCCTTGGAGCCCACTTACCCCTCATGTCGCTGTCTTCAACCTCCCGGTGATGTCACCTGTACGATTCCCTCTGAACCAGACGATCTCACCCTCCTCCTTTGGATGCGCTGCCGTACAGTAGCTGCTCCCTCCTATATAGCTCACTTCCCCCTCTGCTAACCTAGCTACCCTACTCCTCCTCCCATCCTTCCATCGCCGCCGTCCTCTCTAGGTTCCCTCCTCTCTGTTTTATTTTGTTGCCTGAACCCGAGCCATCACCTCCTGAATCTTCGTCGCTCCTCGATGCCATGGACGCCGCCGGGCCGGACTAACAAGGGGAATGGATTCCCCTCCCCTCCGCCGTCCTCCTCGACATCCCAGCGGCGACGGGGAGGGTCCGTACCGACGCCGCCATCCTCCTCCAGGCGCAGCCGGCCGCCTGCTCCGCCCGTGCGTCCTCTGTACCTGCTCCATATCGCTGCACCGAGGTGAGCTCCTCTTCCCTCGCTCTCTCATCCTCTCCACTCTACCACAAGCAGCACACGCACACCCAGCCGCAGCGCCCCAGCGCCCACGTCGGAGGCGCAGCAGCAACGCTGCCGGCAACCAGCGATCTGCTCTGTCCGCGTTCAGTTACGTTCAGAGAAAAAAATCCCGCGCGGCATCACCTCATACCCCCCCCCCACCATATTTCTGTCATCAAACAATTCGCAGCCGCAGTGGTTCTGTCCGCCCACGCGCAAGCCATCGATCGCGGGGTCGAATCCCCATCTTCCCCTTTTTCTGTTATTTATTTCCAATGCAGGTTCTGAACAATAAGCCCCCCAAGATCCCCTTCTCTGACAACTGAGCAGCAACAGCCCATCTGGTTCTTCCCTTGGGCGCAGGAAGCAGGGGGCAGGGGATCGAATCCCACCCCCTGCATAATACAACAACCTTTTTTTGTTTTATTTACTCAGATCCAAAACAACTGCAAATCACATCCATGCCCCTGGTAATTACATATAGACCCTGTAAAATATTTTCCAAGCCCCTGTTAATCTTTCTAGGTCCCTAAATATTGTAAAAATGGCAGATTTGTATCTTAATTTGTAAAATGCCTAAGAAATTCATCCCAACTCCAATTTTAACTTTTTAAATATGTTTTCTGTCCCAAATTAAATGTACTATCCAAATATAAAATTTATTTCCTGTTTTGAATATTTTAAATTGTTGAAATATTTGAAAACTTGTCAAATTCACTTAAAATTGCAAAATTCATAACTTGTTCATAAAAATTCCAAATTTCACAAACCAAATATGTTTTCCAATCAATTTTTCATGTACTTTCCAAATATAAATTTTGTTTGCTGTTTTGAATATTTTAAATTGCTGAAAACAACTGTTTCCTATTTATTGCATTTAAAATTGCCAAAATAATAACTTGCTCATTTTAAATCCAATTTCCACAAATGAAATATGTTTTCCATGCAAAATTAAACCCTCTTTCCAAATATAATTTTTTTTTCATGTTTTGAATAATTAAAATTGGTTAAATGATTTAAACCTTGTTTAAATCATTTAATATTGTTAAATTTATCACTTGATCAAAACAAATTCTTTTGGGACATATAAAATATGTTTTCAAGCCCTAAAAGTATAAACTTTTGAAATATGAATTTGGTTTAATGTTTTGAACAAATAAAATTAAAATAAGTTCATGTTTGAATTAAATTCATTTAATTCTTGTTTAACTTGTTTAATTCATAAATAATTTATTTGAAATCCTTTTTCAACAAGTGAAACATGTATTCCAACCAAAATCTTGTGTTCTTCTCAAATATAAACTTGGTTATCTATTTTGAACAATTAAAATTGGTGAAAACAACAAATGCTTGTGTAACCCTTTAAGTAACCAAAATTTCCTAACTTAATGAATGAATTTCCAAACTTGGTCAACCTTATTTCCAATTGCTTCTATTGTTGTTATTTTGCTGTTTTCCTCATCCATGCATCATGCTAACTCACTTACACAAGTTGGTTAGTTGTAAAACAATTAATTCAACCATAATTCATGGGCTTTTCATATGCAATCCAATTGCATGAGGGTCCATTTAATCCTGTTTCTATCTTGTCAACTATTTCCTTTTGGGATGCATCAATTAAACTGTCATGCATCATCTTTGGTTGTGCACCTATGTCATGATATTGATTGTTTATCTTTCTGCAATGTTTGTTTGCTTCTTCCCGGATACACGACGACGTTGAGACCGACGATCCTTACGACACCCCCTTCTAAGGAGTTAGCTCAGTACCAGGCTACTGGGTTTTGCAGGCAAGTTATCACTCACATGAACCACTGTGTTCCTTTCAACATTGGTTACCGATACTTTCCGTTGTTCTTTTCTGCTAGCCTTAGTAGTAGTTGATTCTGTTGCGAACCTATCACATGAATCCCTTAAACCTGATATTGCCTCATCTCCCTTCCTACAACCCATTGTTTGAGCCAGTGTCTTACTAGCATGCTTAGGTTGTTTTTGCTCGAATCTGTTACCCGTTAATTTCTGTTACTACCTCATTATGTTCTGGGGGCTCGATGTTTAATCAATCAATCATGCTAATGTTACTATTAATAATAAACTTGATGATAAGGCACCGGCAGGAGGCCCATGAGAGGTTTTGAAGCCTGCTAGTGTCGACCCTAATAGGAAAAGGGTCTTGTCTACTGATCCATGATGAGCGCACTACCCGCATTTGGGAAGCGAGTATGGGCGCCCCCCTCAACTTGACCTGATACGCATCTCGTCCAAATCGCCTCATTTAGTTCGTGTTTTCCATTTGCCGCATCATGTTTTTGCGAGCCCAGGCCAGGGTGGAACTTTCGTAGTCGGCATATAGGGGGACACGTTCTTAGAGTGCTATGAGGGTCCATTTTCTTCTAGGCTCGATTAGCCGTGCGCCCAAGGTGCTTTGGGCTTGATGCGAGGAATGGTTGGTTGTGTTGAGTACCCCGCTTGGTGGAAGGGCCTTTCCATCTGGCGGGTTATTCATGAGTGTACGGCCAAATTGGTGCAACCCTGCAGGGATAATCTTCTCGAGAAGCCGTGTTTTCCGCGGTTATGGATTACTTGGTGAAAGTACTGGCTAACAAGTACTCAGGACAACTTAAACATAATGATCAAACATGTTACACCCCATGATTAATAACTTGACTAGTAATAGGCTTATTGACACAATAAATTGAACCATCATTATTTTCAACTGTGTGAGTTATCCTCGGATTGCTTCTTTGGATAAGGGGCGAGATCCAGGATGGGTTTGTTTGAAGTTATCTTTCAGTTGGTTACAATCCTCGATCTTATCTCCTTTCTGTTAGCCGGAAGTGGTAGAATCTTTGTAGTTGGTTAGCGCAGCCAGTTGCAGCATCTTTTATATCCCCTCTCTTCCGTTGAACCCTAGGCATCTGTGCTTGGTGTTGACGGGTTACACTTTGGTGAACTGTGAGTCTTGCTTGCCAGTACGTTTATGTACTGACCCCTTTGGGGCTGTGGTTTACGCAGACGACGATTCCGAGGATCTACATGGTGGCTACTACGTGGAGTATGACGACGAGACTGCTGACGAGTAGATAGCGGACCCAGGCAGGATCCGAGACTTCGTGGATGGGCTCCGTCTGTTTGTTTCCGGCCTCTTAGGCCTATTTGGCTCTTGTCTGTACTCAGACATGTTGAATGCTTCCGCTGTATTGTACTGATGTATTGTTGGGACATGTGTCCTCTGAATGATTGTATTTGCTATTCTCTGCCCTAGTGAGGGCCAGTTGCAACTTATTTCAATCTTTTGTGTCGTAGAGATCCGTTGTGATATCAGTTGTTCAACGCCGTTGACGTACCATGTGTGTATGGTTTGAAGTACGTCGACGGAAGTGCCTTTGATCTCTAGTGGATAGTTTACATCGACGATGGAATAGCAGGGCTTGTGTTGTCGCGCATAAGCGCAGGCCTACCAGGAAGCTGGGACGTGGGAGCAGTTATGCCCCATAATCCAAGCATCTGCTATCCAGTTCGTACGGTGAGTATCCCCTAGAAATCAGGGTGCGACAAATGGTATCAGAGCCTGTCTGCCTGTAGGATCCCTTTTTACTGGTCGCAGTTGAGTCTAGAAACTATTTTGTAGCTATATAGGAAAAATGAAACGTGAGAGTAGGAATTCTGTTCTTTTTTCTTCTTTTCCCCACCCTCCCTCCCTTTTCTGGTAAGGAAGTGCAACGTTGATTTTTCCCTTCTCATCTAAACTTTCAAGTTAGGATTTCACGAATTCTGGTTTCTCTAGGATGGTTATATCTACTAGACCATAGGAATGGAGGTGGTTGTGACATGATTTATCAGGTTGCCTACTCATGTTTGAGAACGGAGGCGTGTAAGCCCCGGAAGCAAATCCTCTATTCCTTAAGCAGTAGATAATGATCCTTTAGAAGCCCGGATGGGTTTTCCATAGTACCTCAGGAGTTTTGTTCTCGTTTTCCCCGGAGTTGCTTCATTATTCTGATCTTCTCAACATCCTTTTCGTCCGTTCAAACCTTGTTGTTGTTTTCCACTTCAAATCTTCTACCGGCGTCTAATCAAAACTTCCTCGTAAACTCTTGTCCAGCTAAGGTGCTATTTGATACCGGAGAATCACATTCCTTTGTGTCAACAATCTTTTCCACAACATACAACCCAATTCTGGTTCCACTAGGCAATCAAAACTCTGTTCACTCCCCGGAATCTCAAATGTTGACTTCCAAGATAAGTAAGAACAATCCAATTCTAATGGGAGGCCACATATTCCTCGTTACTCTCATATTGATGATTCTGACATTGATGTCATTCTTGGTGTTGCATTGATGTCAATAACTCTATTCCACCCTTATTACAGATAGTCTATTCTCCAAATGAATCACTCTACTCAGCTTTACACCCTTGGTGCAAAACATCTCCCTTTATTTGAAAATGTTCCGGTGGTTTCCAAATTCCCTGACGTCTATCCAATGTGCACGATGTGTTTCACGTGTCACAGCTCAAGTGGATCTTTCCAATAAGTATCCGGACCTTTTCTTTTCTCAGTAGGAATCTCGGGGCGCGATTCCTTCAAGGGGGGGCGTTTTGTAACATCCCAAGTCTGAAAAATAGCCTTTAGAATGTTTGCTGTCTGTTATTTCATGTTTTGCATCATGGCATCATGTTGATTGCAATTGTTTTGTTTGTTTTCCTTTTGTTTTTCTCTGTTTTCAGTTGTTTTCCAACTGTTTTCATTTGTTTTCCTTTGTTTTCCATTTGAATTTCAAACCAAAATTCAAACCTTTTGTTTCATCCTTGTGATGTTACAATTTCTAAAATGATATTTCAAAATAAAACAATTATTTGTTTCCATTAAAGTGTGATTCCAAACTATTGTTTTATTTCTATAAAAATGCATCCAATAATCAAACCCTTTTCAGATTCAATTTGTTTTCCATTTGAAATTCCAAAGCAACATCCAAATAGTTGTTTCCAAATCAAAACCCTAATTGTTTTCCAATAATCCCACTTATAAAAGTGTTGGTTTTAATCAAACCAATATCCCAATCAACTGGTTCAAATCATTAACTCCTAAATTATTTTCCATCTCAAACCAATTCTCAAAATCAGTACCTCTTTTTAATCCATGAATCTCAACACACATTTGTACTCTTTAAATCAATTTCAAAACTTAGGGGTAACCCTATTGAAAAATACTTTGTTTTCTAAAATTAACTAATATTGCAAATTTCAATCAATTTGGTTTAAATTTCCAACAGCAATCAAATCTTTAAAATTTTGAAAATAAAAGTTACCAACTGGTTGTTTTTGGCCTAAGGAACTCCTCCAAATTTTTTTTCCAAAATTTCCATTAATTTAAACCTATCATTTTCTTCCTAAAGCTAAGGCTACAAAAAAAAAACCAGTAAAACAAAAATAAAAATAACAAAAGGGGAGAGAGAGCACATCAGCCCACCCCATCTATTTCTTTCCCCAAGCCCATTTTCCCTTTTCACTTAAGCCCACCTCCTTGGAGCCCACTTACCCCTCATGTCGCTGTCTTCAACCTCCCGGTGATGTCACCTGTACGATTCCCTCTGAACCAGACGATCTCACCCTCCTCCTTTGGATGCGCTGCCGTACAGTAGCTGCTCCCTCCTATATAGCTCACTTCCCCCTCTGCTAACCTAGCTACCCTACTCCTCCTCCCATCCTTCCATCGCCGCCGTCCTCTCTAGGTTCCCTCCTCTCTGTTTTATTTCGTTGCCTGAACCCGAGCCATCACCTCCTGAATCTTCGTCGCTCCTCGATGCCATGGACGCCGCCGGGCCGGACTAACAAGGGGAATGGATTCCCCTCCCCTCCGCCGTCCTCCTCGACATCCCAGCGGCGACGAGGAGGGTCCGTACCGACGCCGCCATCCTCCTCCAGGCGCAGCCGGCCGCCTGCTCCGCCCGTGCGTCCTCTGTACCTGCTCCATATCGCTGCACCGAGGTGAGCTCCTCTTCCCTCGCTCTCTCATCCTCTCCACTCTACCACAAGCAGCACACGCACACCCAGCCGCAGCGCCCCAGCGCCCACGTCGGAGGCGCAGCAGCAACGCTGCCGGCAACCAGCGATCTGCTCTGTCCGCGTTCAGTTACGTTCAGAGAAAAAAATCCCGCGCGGCATCACCTCATACCCCCCCCCACCATATTTCTATCATCAAACAATTCGCAGCCGCAGTGGTTCTGTCCGCCCACGCGCAAGCCATCGATCGCGGGGTCGAATCCCCATCTTCCCCTTTTTCTGTTATTTATTTCCAATGCAGGTTCTGAACAATAAGCCCCCCAAGATCCCCTTCTCTGACAACTGAGCAGCAACAGCCCATCTGGTTCTTCCCTTGGGCGCAGGAAGCAGGGGGCAGGGGATCGAATCCCACCCCCTGCATAATACAACAACCTTTTTTTGTTTTATTTACTCAGATCCAAAACAACTGCAAATCACATCCATGCCCCTGGTAATTACATATAGACCCTGTAAAATATTTTCCAAGCCCCTGTTAATCTTTCTAGGTCCCTAAATATTGTAAAAATGGCAGATTTGTATCTTAATTTGTAAAATGCCTAAGAAATTCATCCCAACTCCAATTTTAACTTTTTAAATATGTTTTCTGTCCCAAATTAAATGTACTATCCAAATATAAAATTTATTTCCTGTTTTGAATATTTTAAATTGTTGAAATATTTGAAAACTTGTCAAATTCACTTAAAATTGCAAAATTCATAACTTGTTCATAAAAATTCCAAATTTCACAAACCAAATATGTTTTCCAATCAATTTTTCATGTACTTTCCAAATATAAATTTTGTTTGCTGTTTTGAATATTTTAAATTGCTGAAAACAATTGTTTCCTATTTATTGCATTTAAAATTGCCAAAATAATAACTTGCTCATTTTAAATCCAATTTCCACAAATGAAATATGTTTTCCATGCAAAATTAAACCCTCTTTCCAAATATAATTTTTTTTTCATGTTTTGAATAATTAAAATTGGTTAAATGATTTAAACCTTGTTTAAATCATTTAATATTGTTAAATTTATCACTTGATCAAAACAAATTCTTTTGGGACATATAAAATATGTTTTCAAGCCCTAAAAGTATAAACTTTTGAAATATGAATTTGGTTTAATGTTTTGAACAAATAAAATTCAAATAAGTTCATGTTTGAATTAAATTCATTTAATTCTTGTTTAACTTGTTTAATTCATAAATAATTTATTTGAAATCCTTTTTCAACAAGTGAAACATGTATTCCAACCAAAATCTTGTGTTCTTCTCAAATATAAACTTGGTTATCTATTTTGAACAATTAAAATTGGTGAAAACAACAAATGCTTGTGTAACCCTTTAAGTAACCAAAATTTCCTAACTTAATGAATGAATTTCCAAACTTGGTCAACCTTATTTCCAATTGCTTCTATTGTTGTTATTTTGCTGTTTTCCTCATCCATGCATCATGCTAACTCACTTACACAAGTTGGTTAGTTGTAAAACAATTAATTCAACCATAATTCATGGGCTTTTCATATGCAATCCAATTGCATGAGGGTCCATTTAATCCTGTTTCTATCTTGTCAACTATTTCCTTTTGGGATGCATCAATTAAACTGTCATGCATCATCTTTGGTTGTGCACCTATGTCATGATATTGATTGTTTATCTTTCTGCAATGTTTGTTTGCTTCTTCCCGGATACACGACGACGTTGAGACCGACGATCCTTACGACACCCCCTTCTAAGGAGTTAGCTCAGTACCAGGCTACTGGGTTTTGCAGGCAAGTTATCACTCACATGAACCACTGTGTTCCTTTCAACATTGGTTACCGATACTTTCCGTTGTTCTTTTCTGCTAGCCTTAGTAGTAGTTGATTCTGTTGCGAACCTATCACATGAATCCCTTAAACCTGATATTGCCTCATCTCCCTTCCTACAACCCATTGTTTGAGCCAGTGTCTTACTAGCATGCTTAGGTTGTTTTTGCTCGAATCTGTTACCCGTTAATTTCTGTTACTACCTCATTATGTTCTGGGGGCTCGATGTTTAATCAATCAATCATGCTAATGTTACTATTAATAATAAACTTGATGATAAGGCACCGGCAGGAGGCCCATGAGAGGTTTTGAAGCCTGCTAGTGTCGACCCTAATAGGAAAAGGGTCTTGTCTACTGATCCATGATGAGCGCACTACCCGCATTTGGGAAGCGAGTATGGGCGCCCCCCTCAACTTGACCTGATACGCATCTCGTCCAAATCGCCTCATTTAGTTCGTGTTTTCCATTTGCCGCATCATGTTTTTGCGAGCCCAGGCCAGGGTGGAACTTTCGTAGTCGGCATATAGGGGGGCACGTTCTTAGAGTGCTATGAGGGTCCATTTTCTTCTGGGCTCGATTAGCCGTGCGCCCAAGGTGCTTTGGGCTTGATGCGAGGAATGGTTGGTTGTGTTGAGTACCCCGCTTGGTGGAAGGGCCTTTCCATCTGGCGGGTTATTCATGAGTGTACGGCCAAATTGGTGCAACCCTGCAGGGATAATCTTCTCGAGAAGCCGTGTTTTCCGCGGTTATGGATTACTTGGTGAAAGTACTGGCTAACAAGTACTCAGGACAACTTAAACATAATGATCAAACATGTTACACCCCATGATTAATAACTTGACTAGTAATAGGCTTATTGACACAATAAATTGAACCATCATTATTTTCAACTGTGTGAGTTATCCTCGGATTGCTTCTTTGGATAAGGGGCGAGATCCAGGATGGGTTTGTTTGAAGTTATCTTTCAGTTGGTTACAATCCTCGATCTTATCTCCTTTCTGTTAGCCGGAAGTGGTAGAATCTTTGTAGTTGGTTAGCGCAGCCAGTTGCAGCATCTTTTATATCCCCTCTCTTCCGTTGAACCCTAGGCATCTGTGCTTGGTGTTGACGGGTTACACTTTGGTGAACTGTGAGTCTTGCTTGCCAGTACGTTTATGTACTGACCCCTTTGGGGCTGTGGTTTACGCAGACGACGATTCCGAGGATCTACATGGTGGCTACTACGTGGAGTATGACGACGAGACTGCTGACGAGTAGATAGCGGACCCAGGCAGGATCCGAGACTTCGTGGATGGGCTCCGTCTGTTTGTTTCCGGCCTCTTAGGCCTATTTGGTTCTTGGCTGTACTCAGACATGTTGAATGCTTCCGCTGTATTGTACTGATGTATTGTTGGGACATGTGTCCTCTGAATGATTGTATTTGCTATTCTCTGCCCTAGTGAGGGCCAGTTGCAACTTATTTCAATCTTTTGTGTCATAGAGATCTGTTGTGATATCAGTTGTTCAACGCCGTTGACGTACCATGTGTGTATGGTTTGAAGTACGTCGACGGAAGTGCCTTTGATCTCTAGTGGATAGTTTACATCGACGATGGAATAGCAGGGCTTGTGTTGTCGCGCATAAGCGCAGGCCTACCAGGAAGCTGGGACGTGGGAGCAGTTATGCCCCATAATCCAAGCATCTGCTATCCAGTTCGTACGGTGAGTATCCCCTAGAAATCAGGGTGCGACAATATAGCCTTTCCTTCCACTTCCTATTAATTGTTGTTTGTTTACCCTGTTGGCCCTCGTGTCGTAGTTGCATGCTTAGTGTTGTTTGCGCTCAAGTCTTGTTGTCCGTCTTATCACCTGTTTAGTTTGATAGTTGGGTTACAATTCAATCAACAACATGTTAATGTTTTGGGTAATAATAATTTGATGATAAGGCACCGGCAGGAGGCCCGGCGTGGTTTTGAAGCCTGCTAGTGTCGACCCTAATTAGGAAAAGGGTCTTGTCTACTGATCCATGATGAGCGCACTAACCGCATGTGGGAAGCGAGTATGGGCGCCCCCCTCAACTTGATTCGATTCGCATCTCGTCCAAATCGCCACACTTAGTTCGGGCTTCCCATTTGATGCATGCATGTGCAGGTGCCAACCCTTGGCGCCAGGGTGGAACTTTTGTAGTCGGCATTTAGGGCGGCGTGGTCTTAGAGTGCTATGAGGGTCCCCTTTTCTTCGTGGGGCTCGATTAGCCGCGCACGCACAGCATGTGGTTCTTTGGGCTTGATGCGAAGAAGAGTTGGGTTGTGTTGAGTACCTCGCTTGGTGGGTTGATCCCCCGTCTGGCGGGTTATTCTTACGTGTACGGCCAAATTGGTGCATCCCTGCAGGGTTAAATCTTCTCGAGAAGCCGTGTTTTCCACGGTTATGGTTAACTTGGTGAAATTACTGGCTAACAAGTACTCAGAACAACTTACACCTAACTAATGCTAATTTTGACTAGTAATAGTCTTATTGACACAATAACTTGATCCATCATTAATCCAACAGTGTGAGTTATCCTTGGGTTGCTTCCTTAGTAGGGGGTAACATTGGATGGGTTTGTTTGGGTGGTTAGTACTAGTTGGTTACGATACCCTATCTTATCCCCCTCTTTTAGCCGGATGTTGTAATGAGTCTCTGTAGTTGGTTAGTGCAGCCCGCTGCCGCTTATTTGCAACAATCCTTTCCCTTCCGTTGAACCCATAGTATTTGTATCTTGTGATGACTGGCTACGCCGGTATCTTGTGAGTATGGTTTATCCACTTGCCAGTACTTAACCGTACTGACCCACGAATCTCTTTCGTGGCTGCATATTCAATATTGCAGTCAACAGGTTTGAAGTCTGATGACGTTAGCTTGGGAATCCCTCCGGCTTGGCCTGGGCAGGGATTGGACGCTCTCGGTTATCTTCAGGACTCTTAGTCCAACTCGTATCTTGTCCGTAGCCGGACTCTATGGTGTTTCTTCCGCTGTTATTTGGATCTTTGTATTGTATCATTTGTATCCTTGGCTCGTTTGAGTCTTCTTGTATATATCTTTTCTGTTGTTGTTGCGGAATATTCGTGAACTGTTGTAATGTTGGCAACCTGGAATCGGTTATTATGTGGATTTTGGCGGGAATGCTGAAATCTGCATAGTGCCCGATCTTGGGGCGTCACAATTTGAGTATAAATAATGTAGTTCAGATGAATGTTTAGCGCTCCTATAAGTCCCTATGGTAGTTTCCAGCCTATAGTTGCTTGAAATCCATTTTTGTAATGATTGTTGAAACATTTCAGAGATGGAGCACAATGTACATCAACTAAACCAGCATGAGTTGGAGTTGCATGAGGTCATGCCCATGCACCGTGAAGAAAGAGTGTTTCCATCTATTTATCCATGTCAGGAATTCATGCGGATTACGGGAATTCTGTAGGATTTCAATACCCTTGTGCATAATGCAGGCTTGGATTGTTTCATTGACGATGAACCTACCCAACATGTTAAACTAACTATGTCTGTGGTGCAGGATTTCCACTTTAGATGGTCTTCAACTAACCCTATGGTCCATTATAAAATTTACAATAAAGCTGTAGACTTTCCTTTCAGTGATTTTTGTGCACCTATCAAGGTTCATGTGAGAAGATAAGAGGGCAGCCTAAACCACTGCTGGATTTATATGTGGAAATTTGCCAAGGCAGAAGCTTCACAGGGGAAATTGGTAAAATACGAGAAATTCAACTCCCTAGCATTTGATACTTTGCTTACTTTATTTCTAAATGTGTGTTAGCTAGAAAAACTGCCAACAAGCTATTTGTTTATGATTTGGCATTTATTTCAGATGCCTTAAGACGTGATAGGTCTTATAACTTTGGTGCTTTAATTGCTTACTGTCTCTCGCTTAACCGTGAGAAGGGCGGATTTTGTGGAGATCGTATTGCCTCCCGCTTGCTAGCTTTGCATGGTGTGGAGCCACACCCTCTAGACCTGCAGTTTCCTTTAGAGCGGTTGGACCTTGTTTCCATGATTCAACATAAGTTTCTTTCTACCCATGCTCAATTGCACAATTTATCTTTTGAAATAACTGTCTCCAAACAATCCGGGTGGAGAGTGACTAAAACTGTTAGCAAAGTACTTTTGCATGCACCTCTTTTGTTTCATCTTAATGACAGGTAATGATGGATGCTTTCTGAGAATGAGCTGGACGCATACATTGAGCACCACCCGCAGCAAGGGGAGGACGTCGAAGAGGGGGACGATAGTAAATTTGTCTAGCCCTTTGACACCACGAGGATCCCGTACCAGCACTCCGGTTATGACTATGCGCCTGCTGATTCATCTTCTTCTTGGGCGCCCGAGTACGACCATGCGAGGGACGACCCACCACAGTGGGGATATTTCCCGCGCCGTGATTGATATCCACTTAGGACAAAATCCTAAGCTTGGGGGGACGTATACCGACATCACACTCATTTATATATCATGTTCGGTCGGTTCTTTGTATATCCATGTTTTCGTTTTCTTTCGCTTCTTTTGTTTTATTGTTTTGTTCTTGTTTTCCAAAACACAAAAACACCAAAAATATTTCTGTTGTTTCTCTTTGTTTGCTTCTTTAGTTTATTTTGTTGGTTTGCTTTCTTTTCTCGTTTCGGTTTAGTATTCAAAAATCCAAAAATATTTTGCTTTGTTTGCTTGCTTCTTTTTGTTCTTGTTTTAACTCAAAAACCCAAAAATATTTCTTTTCTTCTTTGGTTTTGTAAAGTTTGTTGCAGAGTTCATCGGACTTCCGTGTCTCCATTGGAGTTTTATTATCATTCTATATTATTAAATCCACACAAGTGAAGAGCAGTAAAGATGATTTACGACAATCCAAGTTGTGGTGAGAGGCTCGTATGAACTATATTTGTTTTCTTTTTGTACATATACTCATCGTGTGAACATGCTTAGTTCGTTCATGTAAGGTGTATGTTATTTAATTGATGCTTAGTAGGTCGTGCTCTCACGTGTTAGTTCCAACTTATTAATATAAGATAGAATTTTGTATGAATGTTTGCTTGCATTGTTTTATTCATAGAAGGGTATGCCATTTGGTATCTCCCTCTGATTATTTCTCTTGAATCGACTTGGCCCATGCTCATGCATGCTATGAATGAAAACAAAAAGTCAAATAAGCCTCGATGATTTATTTTGCCTCAGAGTATTTGTATAATGTTTAAGCCCCTGTTAATTTTGTTTTGTCGCAAGCATGATTATGACAGTTGTTGCTCTCTTGATTGTCGCTCCCTGTCTATTGCTACCCTTCACCTGTACTGAGTATGAGCTCTACTCGTGCATCCAACTCCCAAAAACCAAAATTTCCCATTGTGTCCACCATACCTACCTATATATGTGGTATTTAACCGCCACTCCAAGTAAATTTCTCGTGTGCTACCTTTAAAACCTTCGAAAAATTATTCCTGTTTTGTGCCCCTGTTTTAGCTCATGAGGACGTAAATAGAGAATCTTTATCTCACTTGTTGATTGGATTCCATACCCTGGACTAGTGGCTTCATCCTGTTATCCAATGATAGAAGGGCAGCAGCGGGGTGCCCAGCCCCAAATTATTACAACAAATTCGCTTAATTTTGCCCCTGATTTATCAGTCAAAGCATAATTGTGTAAACAAAAGCAAAAGAGGGATGACCTTCTACCCAGATGCGTCCTTCTATGGGAGCCGCTCTCGTGAAGTCTAGTTGGCTTATCACGTACTATTTTGTCTGTTTACCATTCGTTGACATAAGCATACACCTTTCTCAAAAATGTTTTCAATATCTCTATTTAATAAAATAAAAGCTCTAGCACATGAGTTAATCCCTGCTTCCCTCTGTGAAGGGCCTTTCTTTTATTTTTATGTTGAGTATTCACCTTCTCGCTTTATGCACCTTCTTGAGAGCATGGGTGTTATTCTTAGTGTAATGTGCTTGTCCCAAAACACGGTTGATAGTGGTATAACTTTGATGCTTGTATCTTTGATATCTTTATTTTTAGTCTTCATTTGAACTTCAGAGGTGCCCTAGCATTTATTTTTTTCTCCATTATTAAGGGCAAGCAAGTAAACTTTATCATACCCTATTATGAGAATTGCAATCCTGCAAATTGATATACTTCATGTTTTCTACTATTAGTTTGTTGGCATCTCTTCATGGTTTGCATAACTTCTAGGTGACTTTTATTTTCCATACATCTTATTACGAATTGCCTCAGCACTAGATCATGTAGTGAGTATATTTACATCATATGAAACAAATGTGTTCGTAAAAGTCTTTTATCGCACTTAGTTGTCACTGAATTGCTTGAGGACAAGCAATAAGCTAAGCTTGGGGGGAGTTGATACGTCCGAAATGTATCTCCTTTTCCAAACACTTTTCTTATTGTTTTACTCTAAAATTGTGAGTTTTGGATACCAATAACACGGACTAACGCCTTTTTCAGCAGAATTACCTTGGTGTCTGGTACGTCCAAAACGTATCTATAATTTTTGATGGCTTCATTCTACTTTAATGGTTTTCATAATTGTTTTTATATTAAGTTTATTATTTATTTGTACTAACCTACTAATAGTTGCAAAAGTGCACAATGTTCTCGTTTTACACTTTTATGAGTAGAAATTACCAAAAATATAAGAAGAAACCTTGTTGGATTCGAATTGGGACTTTCCTCAAATCTGTCTGAAAACACTTTTTAAAGATTGCCATGTTATGGGTTCAAGAAAGCGTGAAATGGAAATCCCATGATCTTTCTTTCTTGTTGGCTCATAAGCTCACTATTCTCAAGTTAAGATTGTTTGTACTTCCAAGGAAGATTGCATGATTGGTTCTATCATATGTATATCTGTTTGTTTTCCCTCAACTCTTATGCTTGCTACCCAACCTTGCTAGCCAAAAACTTGTACTGAGAGGGAATGCTTCTCGTGCATCCAACCTTGAGCCCCAAAACCATGCCATTTGTGTCCACCACACCTACCTATATGTGGTATTTAACCGCCACTCCAAGTAAATTGCTCGTGTGCTACCTTTAAAACATTCAAAATTACACCTGTTTTGTGCCCCTGTTTTAGCTCACGGGGGCGCAAATAGAGAATATTTATCTCACTTGTTGATTGGACTTTACACACCTGGACTAGTGGCTTCATCCTCTTATCCAAATTCTAGAAGAGCTGGAAGCGGGGTGCCCAGCCCCAAACTTAATTACAACAAATTCCCTTCACTATTTTTGCCCCTGATTTATAAGTCAAAGCATCATTGTGTTAAACAAAAGGGAAGAGGGATGATCTGCTGATTTCAGTTAGCGTCTTTCAATGGGAGCCGCTCTTGTAAGATCTAGTTGGCTTGTGACGTACTATATTTGTTGTTTGTCATTCGTTGACATAAACATACACCACTCTCAAAATTATTTTCAATGCCTCTGTTTACCAAATGAAAAGCTGTAGCACATGAGTTAATCCCTGCTTCCCTCTACGAAGGGCCTATCTTTTACTTTTATGTTGAGTCAGTAAACCTACTCCTTTCTGTCTTAAGCATGCATTTGAGTTGTTGTGATCCACCCATCTATATGTTGATTTACTCAATCATGTCCTTTATTATTCCTTGTTTAGTAACAATGTTTTTATCTGAATGAATACCACTTTGAAAGTTATCAATGGTTGCAACGAAATTGTTTTGATTGAGCATGTTAAACTTTGCAATATAAGCTCTAATATGAAGACTCTATTCGAAAGATAAGTACAATCTGTCAATTGTTCTCTGACCAAGAACGAAGTTTGCCTTCACCAATTTTGATTTCCTTTTGCACCTCTATTGTGATTCCATTTACTTGTTTCAAGTTAAATTATATCAGAGGAAGTTGTTGTCTAGAATGATTTGTGTATTGATAGATGTGATGCTTCTTGTCTGTATTTTATTTATCAACACCTCACTCCATAAACCTGTGGTCATGTTTACCGAGTTCAGTTTCGCTTGGGGACAAGCGAGGTCTAAGCTTGGGGGGAGTTGATACGTCCATTTTGCATCACTATTTTATATTGTTATTTTCTGTTATTCATCGATATATTTCATGTTATGATGCATTACTTATGTTACTTCATCTTATTTTCCATGTTTAATAATTACTGGATAATAAACACCATGACCAGAAATCTTATGGAAAAAGCACTGTCATGATACCCTATTTCAGAAGATCAGAAGAAGAAGGGGGCATCAGAGGAGTCTTAGAAGTCCAAAAGAGGAAGGCAACCACGAGGATACCCGGAATGGAGCCACCAGAAGCCCACACCACCAGGCGGCGCCCCCTGGCCGTGCCTAGGGGTGGTGTTGCCACCCTGGCCCACCTCTGGCCGCCTCCTTTTGCGTACTTCATCCCGAGAGAACCCTAAGACCTACAAAACCATCGATAAAATATTACGCCGCCGCCACGAGGCGGAAAACAACAGAGAGAGAAAAGCTCCCCGGCAGGGAAAAATCTGCCGGGGAAATTCCTCCCCGGAGAGGCGAAATCGTCGCCATCGTCACCGTCATCACTCCGGGCTTCATCAATCCCCGCCTTAGGTCCTGATCACTCGTTCCTGCCAAACAATTTCTTCTATGACTTGATGGTGGAGGATCGCTGGTCTGCACGGGTTCGTTTTGGAGCCTCTCCTGATCTCAAATCCGACGGCCCCCTATTCAAGATCGCCAAGGACGTCGTGGATGCGCTCCATATCAGTGTGAGGGCACACGCCCACCTGCTTACCAAGGAGAGCGATCGCCTGGAGATTCTGGGCGCTTAGTTCCGTTAGGCGGTGCTCTTGTGCCGCGAGAGGGAGAAAACCGCGTAGGTCGTGTGCTAGCAGAAACTCGATGAGGCCACGCGGGAGTGTGAGAATTCCGACCATGAGGCGGAAGGGTCTCGCAAGGAGGCTAAGAGCATCTTCGGCGATGCCAACACCAACAGGAGAAGGTCCACATGGAGGAGGAGCACCAGCAGAAGGTCGACGAGTGGACTCTTGCTTGCTAGGAGCGAGAGAAGGACCTCGCTCTGCTAAGGAAGCTCTGATCCCCTGCGAGGAGGGGCGAAGTTTCGTGAGACCTCCCTCTCCCTCTAGAAGGAGAAGGCCGGCACCCGTGAGGAGGATGTCGGGAAGCGGGAGGCGGAGGCTAACCGGCTCGTGGGCAAGGTCAACAAGGAGCGCGAGCACCTCGATAAGCGGGATCACAACCTGAAGGAACAACAGGAGCAACAACAAAAACTGGTGGACAAAGAGATCCAGACGGGACGCGAGGCATACCATAGGGAGGTCGATGCAAATTTCAGCAGCAAACTCCAGCAGCAGAGGGGGGCCCCGGTGAACCCAAGCGGGTGCTGCTTTTGGATGCTGAGAGGCTCAAGGGAGATATTACCCAGCTATGTAAGCATCTCGGCGAGGAAAAGGGCGCAAGGGAGCGCGCCATGGCAGAGTCCGCGCGGTTCCACTCAGATATGTTCGCCCTGCGGAAGCAGCTCGCTCCTCTCGCCGAGGGGGTGCCTGATACATCAAAAACGTATCTCCTTTTCCAAACACTTTTTCTATTGTTTTCTTCTAAACTTGTGAGTTTTGGATGCAACTAACATGGAATAACGCTATTTTCCAGCAGAATTACCCTGGTGTCTTATTTTTGTGCAGAAAAATCAACTTTTGGGAAATTGCCCAGGAAAGATCCCAATGACCTTATTTCACCCGAAGACCCCAGGAGCCAGAAGGAGACCCGGAGGGGGCAAGGAGGGGCCCACACCACCCCTGGGCGCGCCCCCTAGGCCGTGCCACCAGGTGGTGTGGATTCCCCAGGCACCCCCTCGGGCTCCCCTTTCGACTACATATGCCCCCATAACCCTAAAACGACAGGGGGTTCATAATATTCTAGAGAAACCGAGCGTCGCCGCCGCCTCAAAAACCAATTCGGGGATCAGAAATTCCTGTTCTGGCATCCTGCCGGGACGGGGATTCGAAGGAGATCATCGCCATCGTCACCGCCTCCACTTCTCCATCAACCATCCATGATTCCCCCGTCCATGTGTGAGTAATCCCCGATGTAGGATGAGAGGGGTGGAAGGGATCGGATGATATCGTTCATGTAATAATGTCAGATTGTCAGGGCATAGTGCCTAGTACCCGTTGTTAGTGCTTTATACCGTTGTTGCAACTTGTTATGCGTAATGCTTGTCACTAGGGACCGAGTGCCAAAATCTCAGATCCGAACATGTTATTGTTTCATGAGTATAATTATATTTCTTGATCATATCTGCAAGTTGTTTACACATGTCGTTGTTCGAAACCCGAGGCCCCAAAGTGACAGCAATTGGGACAACCGGAGGGGATGGCTGCGATGTGAGGATCACATGTGTTCACGGAGTGTTAATGCTTTGCTCTGGTGCTTTATTAAAAGGAGCACCTTAATTACCAGTAGTTTCCCTTGAGGCCCCGCTTCAAACGGGCTGGTAGGACAAAAGATGTTGTGCAAGTTTCTCATTGCGAGCATGTATGACTATATTGGAACACATGCCTTTGGTTTGCCTAGAACTCGTATGCTTTATTATTATCTATCTACAATGCCCACATTATTATTATTATATGAACTATCTTATCCATGCAACACCCGTTCATCCATTCCCTATGCCTATGATACTTTCATACTACTATTTTCACGATTTCTACTAGTGTTACTAGTTTACTCCTGCTGTTATTTTACTACTGCTGCTTCTATAAAACTGTTACCACAGATAAATTGTTGCGAGCAAGTCTACTTTTAGGTGAAGCTGAATTGACAACTCATCTGTAAAGGCTTATAAATATTCTTTGGCTCCCCTTGTGTCGAATCAATAAATTTGGGTTTTACTTAACTCATAGACTGTTTTGATCCCCTATACTTGTCGGTTATCTGTCCCTGAGAGGGAGGAGCTTACTGGACCATCACGGGAGCTCCAACGCTAGCTGGAGGAGATGTTCGAGTGTGTTGTCCGCTATGCTCGCGAGGTAGGTGAATGACTGCATCTTGGAACGCCTTCTCCTCCCGACCGGTACGACGCGGTATACGGTAATGGGGTGCGTAGTGGCACTCATTGGTAAACCCCAAGATAAAGGTTGTGAAGAGTGCAGCGGCAAGTTTTCCCTCAGAAAAGAAACCGAGGTTGAATCGACTAGTTGATGTGGTAGGGCGCACTACCGGTTCAGCAGCAACGTGGAACCTACACAACACAATCTATCGCATATAACAACATGGTGCGTTGGATTCATGTCATTTTGATTTTTTTTTTGAATTATTTATGCTCATTTGAAACCATCGCTCTATTCTCATGAGAAATGTGATTCAAATGAGGTCCGAAGCTAGGGTAAATACCCCCATTTGTGCTTCAATATTTTTTGGCATCTTGTCTAAATCAGCCAAATTAATTTCCTAGACATCTATTCTACATATATAGTGTAAATCTGAAGTTTCATTATGTTTTGAATAATTCTTCTATTTTTTTAATTTTTTATTTAAATAACATGGTTTAATAGAAAAATCATATGTAAAAGAGATAAAAATCATCGCTCTAGTAAATCTGAAGTTTCATTATGTTTTGAATAATTCTTCTATTTTTTATATTTTTTATTTAAATAACATGGTTTAATACTTAACATCAAAGAAATCATATGTAGAACAGATAGAAACCATCGATCCCTGTGGCCAACGGACCAACCAATCAGAGCGCAGAACGAGCGTCTCGCGGATCGCTGTGGCTGCGAGCGCATCCGTCCGATGCACGATTCCTTCTAGAAGGCGTCGATCCAACAGCCCAGGTCGAATCTCTGTGTTTCCTTCTAGAAGCTTTTCGGCTGGTCAAACAGAGGGTTGACCAAGCTTGAAATGAGCATACATAATTCAAAAAAAATCGAAAAAATATAAAGCCGACGCACATAGTAGTGTTATGTCATATAGTAACAAGAAAAAAATATAAACCTGTCTTATAAAGAATGGAACGAAAAAGCCGTGTGTAACATGTGATATCTTGAACAGACTAGTAGAGAGTTCAAGAAAATGAGATGAGTTTCAAACCTTTGGAACTCAAATAAGGTCAAAATCTCACCAAAGCTTCATTTTGGTGTGACTAAGAAAGATCCAAAGTTATTTTTTCATTTTGATGTTTTAAACTTGTTTTATTTATGATTTTCGATTAAAACCATTATTATTCAAAAGAAAATAAATAATACGAATATTCATCCAATAAATTTTCAGGCTTCGGAATTGCATTATATAGGTCTAATACAAGTCTAGGAAAAATATAAATAGGATTTATAAACATTAGAACGAAAGCCATCACTAAAATGTGATTCCTCGAATACAGTAGTAGAGATTTCAAAGAATATGAGGTGGAAACATTGTGAATCTTCCGAAGAGGTGGGTTCTACCTTTTTGTTTTGTGTTCCTATGGGCTATCCTAGCACAACCAAGAAAATAGTTCCACATTGCTACCCCCTTTCGACGCCGTTACCGCGTGTTTCCGTGTAAGTCCGGTATTTCTCCAGCGGGTAGGGTTTCACCGGGAGGGGGGCTACGGAGCGTCTGGATCCCAACACAAGCTAGGGGGTGGTGCCATACCATGATAGTATAGGTGTGTTGTGTGCTTTGGATGATTTCCCTCCGGGGTGTGACCCAGCTTCACCGGCATCCACTTCTCTCTCGTAGGCGCTTATAGGGTGAAACTCCCGTATCGGACCAAACAACGTGAATCTTCCGAAGAGGTGGGTTCTACCTTTTTTTTTTGTGTTCCTATGGGATATCCTAGCACAACCAAGCAAATAGTTCCACATTGCTACCCCCTTTCGACGCAGTTACCGCGTGTTTCCGTATAAGTCAGGTATTTCTCCAGCGGGTCTAGGGTTTCACCGGGAGGGGGGCTACGGAGCGTCTGGATTCCAACACAAGCTAGGGGGTGCCATACCATGTTAGTATAGGTGTGTTGTGTGCTTTGGATGTCAAAGATTTCTCTCCGGGGTGTGACCCGCTTCACCGACATCCATTTCTCTCTCGTGGGCGCTTTTAGGGTGAAACTACTGTATCGAACCAAACATCGTGAATCTTCCGAAGAGGTGGGTTCTACCTTTTTTTTTTGTGTTCCTATGGGCTATCCTAGCACAACCAAGCAAATAGTTCCACATTGCTACCCCCTTTCGACGCAGTTACCGCGTGTTTTCGTATAAGTCAGGTATTTCTCCAGCGGGTCTAGGGTTTCACCGGGAGGGGGGCTACGGAGCGTCAGGATCCCAACACAAGCTAGGGGGTGCCATACCATGTTAGTATAGGTGTGTTGTGTTCTTTGGATGTCAAAGATTTCTCTCCTGGGTGTGACCCACTTCACCGACATCCATTTCTCTCTCGTGAGCGCTTATAGGGTGAAACTCCCGTATCGGACCAAACATCGTGAATCTTCCGAAGATGTGTTCTACCTTTTTGTTTTGTGTTCCTATGGGATATCCTAGCACAACCAAGCAAATAGTTCCACATTTCTACCCCCTTTTGATGCAGTTACCGCGTGTTTCCGTATAAGTCAGGTATTTCTCCAGCGGGGCTAGGATTTCACCAGGAGGGGGGCTACGGAGTGTCTGGATCCCAACACAAGCTAGGGGGTGCCATAACATGTTAGTATAGGTGTGTTGTGTGCTTTGGATGTCAAAGATTTCTCTCCGGGGTGTGACCCGCTTCGCCGACATCCATTTCTCTCTCGTGAGCGCTTATAGGGTGAAACTCCCGTATCGGACCAAACATCGTGAATCTTCCGAAGAGGTTGGTTCTACCTTTTTGTTTTGTGTTCCTATGGGCTATCCTAGAACAACCAAGCAAATAGTTCCACATTGCTACCCCCTTTCGACGCAGTTACCGCGTGTGTCCGTATAAGTCAGGTATTTCTCCAGCGGGGCTAGGGTTTCACCGGGAGGGGGCCTACGGAGCGTCTGGATCCCAACACAAGCTAGGGGGTCACCGCACTGTACCAACTATCTCTAAAAATTTCTAGAAATGACATGGCCGAGTAGTGCAGACAGCACCCATCTACACTATTGTACATGCCCTAAAAACAAAGGGAACCAGATCCTCTTACTTTGCCCACCTTACGTTTTCTGACTTTCTCCCTGACACGTGGGTCCGGTGTGTGATGGGCTCCATTTGTAAGTGACCTAAAGTCAGAGGATCGCGTTCCCGCACAGAAAAGCGCTCGTCTCAGCGTCTGCAGGCCGTTGCCGCCGTAGTTTGCATGCATGGACTCGATCTGCACCGTTCCTTACGATCAAATGATCGAAAATGAAGCGGTGCATGGACTGGGTGTTTTGTCTCAATGTAACTGCATGCAACAACGGACACTGTCTAGTGGGGCCCCGTTCACCAGCCCGGTGCATGCTCAGAGTAAACAACATGGCAGAAGAAGAAAAGACTAAACATTGCGTCGCATTTGCAGCCAGAAACACGAGTCGCGTCGCATTTGCAGCGACGCAGCCCTCCACGCCTTGTTTTCAGAAGATACGCATCAATGAATATGCAATGAGGTAGGATTTGGCGTAAGAGTTTGGATTTCTTCTCTTCACCTCTTTAATACACGCATGCAACGTCGAATCACTAGCTGTCCTACGCCTACGCCTGTTCTACACCGCTTTGACCATGCATCTCGACTGTTCTACACTGCATCCTACGTTTTCACACAGTTTGCTTCATCTACCCCAATTAATTCACGTCTCATCGTGTCTTTAAATAGCCCGTTTCACTCGTCCTCCATCTTCTCATCCCTCTCCAGCCCCTTTGCCTTCTCTCCCTTCAAGCCACGAACACCATGTCTTCCTACTCTCTCCCTTCAAGCCCCGAGTCTGTCTCCGATAAGGACAACCACCCCAAGGCTCGGCCTTGGTACGAGCCCGACTGGACGCCGAAGGAGACGGGCCTCGTGCCCGTCGAATCTCCCAAACGGGAGCGATCGCCGTCGAGCGCGCCGAGAACCTCTCCCCCAAGACGAAGAACCGCCTCCTCAAGAAAGAGGAGCGGTTGGAGAAGAAGGAGCTCGAGAAGGAGGAGGAGAAGGAGGAGAAGGCTCTCCGGGCCCGCATCAAGAGGGCCCGTGAGAACGACGAGGAGAGGATGCGGGAGGAGAACCGCCGCGCTCGGATCAAGGATGAGACCGAGACCAGGGCGGCGGAGTGGAAGAAGTAGGCCAACCGCCGGCGGTTGGCCGGACGGCGGGAAGGCCGCCCGCATGCATTCCGCGGGCGGTTAGGGTTTAGGGCTAGTGCCCTTTTTTTGTTTAATAGATGTAATATCCGACGGACCCCACTAAATATATGTAAAGTGGGGCCAATGATTATCCATATATATATATATATATGTCCACTGTTTGATTATGTTTGCCAATGAAGTTATGTTTAAATCTGTTTGCCGAAATGAACTCAATGTTTAAATTATATTTGTCTGAATGTTAGTCCGAATGTTTAAATTATATTTGTCCGAATGTTTAAATTATATTTGTCCAAAATTTTAAATTTATTTTGTCCAAATGTTTAAATAATATTTGTCCAATGTTTAAATTATTTTTGTCCACTGTTTGTCCGTGCTAGTATACGTTGGGGCTCATTTAACATTGGGTCTGTCTTGGTTTTAGATGGGACTGCCCTTTTATTCTGAACTGAACCTGAACTGAACTGAACACTGAACCTGAACTGAACTGAACACTGAACATGTACATATGAACACTGAAAACTGAACATACGAACTGAAATAAAGCAAATCAGGGCTAGATTCCTGACGCATTTATTCCAAGTCTTAGCCATATACAAATTGACCATGTCAAGCTAACTACAACACAAACTACATTATTTTTGACTAATGATCTGCAAATACACAATTCCAAAAACAATTGCACATAAATAAAAAATTGCAGCCAGCATATTGCCCTGCTTCTTTAGATCGACAAGCGTCTCCAGCTGTTTGGCCATCTTCTTCAACTCGTCCTTCTGCACCCCATTGTGCACCGTAGCAGATCCCAATTGCTCCACCGCCGGTAGCAAATTGGGCACCTTTTTTTTGTCCTCCTTTTGTATCCTCTTTATGTAATCCTCAAGCCACTCGAAATGGTCACATGGAAGAAGATCCTGCAAATACGAAAACCCAAATCGGATGAAAACCCAAATCGGCTGAAAATTGAGGGGAAAAAAACGAAATTGACAGGAGGAACACAGATCTCACCTCCCCAAACTGTTCTTTGCTCTCGCATTTCACATACTCGCGCCCGCGGTTGCCGTGCTTGTCGCTCCCGGTGACCCGCCGCTGCAGGGACGCCGTCCGTGGGCAGTCAGGGCATCTTCCCATCGGAACTGGCCCGAAGCGCGGCCATTTAGAGTGGGATTCGGAAGCAGAGGTCGACGACATGCCGCCGGAGAAGAAGGGGACGCGCTGTCGGAGAAGAAGCGGAGCTGGGCTGATTTTTCTGCTCACCGCCGCGAGCTCCGCCGCTTTTAAACCGCCGGCCGCAAGCAACGGTCAACAGCTGAGGTCCACAAACCGCTCCAACGTCAACAGCTGAGCCCACAAACCGCGGCAACGCTCAACAGTTGGGGCCCACAGGACGCGCCAACGGTTCTATGATGGGTCCCATAGGTCAGCATCCTAATGGGGGCAGAAAATAACGGTGGGAGCAGCGAAAGGAGTCCTTGCGCACAGACTAGGGGCAAAACTGAGGTCGATTCGGCGCTAGGGGTAAAACTGAGGTCGTGGTGCCAACTGAGGGCACCATGTTAAATAACCCTTTTTTCTAAGCATTATGCTATGCAAAATCCTACTAGTAGTGTGTAGCCACCCTTTTTCCTTGTTATTTTATAGCCTTAGAGCTTGGTACGTGCTATGCAATGGTACAAATTTGTTTTACTTGATGTTCTAGAAAAATACTAAATACAAACTTCAATTAAACATCTGGGTGGAAGTGGAATGATTGGTTTATGTTGAGTGCCTCCTTAGGGTCATGTCTATGGTGTATTTCAACGAAGGGGTACACTTGTGGATGGCCACTCAGGAACAAAGAGATTTCAAAATCCCTCTAAGTTTAGTAGGTTCCCGTGCAGTCAAATATGAGCTTTTGTCTTGATCAACTAAGTTGTGAGAGTTCAGATTGGGCTTGATAAACAGATGTAGTAAGAATATAGGTGGAACGAGTCTTTTCAGTGGGTTGTATTTATTCTTCTAAAAGATCTCGTCTTACTCTCTCTTTTCCATGATGCACTTCGTGTGTATATGATGTTCGTGCTAATTGAGTTAAAAAGTGAAAGTGCACAAACTCTGCAGGGTTAGAAACTAAGATATTAGCTGTATCCCCAACGACGGACAACTTCGAGCAGCTGAAAAAGGATGGACAAAAGAATCTTAACACCGTTTTCAAAGAAGTAAAATTTTGGCTAAGCAAACATTAGTTGTGGCCCTCATGGATTTCAATCAATGGTGTCAATTTTTGAAAAAAAAAAGCCCTATTTTCAAGAGTGTTAGAAGAAAACTTGCTTTTTGAAATGGCCTAACTCCACGGCCAAACACGCCCTCCTGGACGTCCACTCGCAGCCGCAGTGAAACAACCGATCGACCTGTGACCATCTTTAAGTAGAGGCATTCAGAAGACCAAGGGCAATGTTAACACAACATGGCCACAATGATTGTTACCGCCGCGATGGCCATCTGCCATGCTGGCCACGGCACCGGTGGGTGGGCGCGGGGACGGGCTAGCATGCACGATAACTACGAGTTCACCTTCCGTGGCAAGACGGTAATGCAGCGAGCACGGCTGCGCCGGCACACCATAGTTGTTGTTCGAGTACACTCAGGCGTTTTGTGACTTCGGCTGGCCGAGCCACCCACGTGTATTCCGACCTCTGCCACCTGCTCTATAGCTTACCACAGAATAATGAATTGCACGTCAACGAGTATCTAATGAACAACTGCACTCAACGCGAGAACGGGATAAGCCATGTCGCGCCACAACCACAATCTAGATTCATGACAACTGACCACGGTGTCCAGTAAACAGCATGCTAAAACAAGGTATGTGCCCATCAGTCTTGGTGCAATAATGAAAAATTAACACGACTCAGCTTAGGATTCAACAAAATGTAGGGCATCTCACGACACTCAGCAGGGCCATACTATACTAACGCAGATGGAAGTTTCTTCAGCAAAGCCTCGCCACAAGAACATCATGCCAACGTAAGATTTGGGGGCTCCTGGCATCTCACGAACGGTATCTAGACCTTGAGTTCTGCATATAAAGCACAAACAGCATTACTTCACACTTGCTAGGATGATGTGGCCATATCACACCAGTTTTGCTTGAGAAGGATTGATGTGGCAATACCTGAAACCTTGGCTTGCTTATATGCAGCGAGTCCATTTTCACTGAATTGTCAGCATCGTCAAGCTCAATGACGGCCTTGACTACGGCATTTGACAGATCTTTGTCTTCACTGGCGTCGAAATAGCAATCTCGGTCACGCGCATCGTCGACTATCTTCTTCCAAACAGACTTGCTCTTGGACAAAGTCATCCCATTACCTACTATCCATAGACAGTGCCTGACAACAGCCAACAAATAAGTTACTCCTGATGGGATCCCAAAGACGCCTTTGATTTTCAGTCAAGCTACGTTGTTGTCTTACTAGTCCAAAATGAAAAAATATGAATTAGATGTCGAAGTTAAATTTGGAAGACTGCAAGGAGTATAGAATTTTAATTCGTTTTTTATGTACCCTGGAATTGAGCAAACAAAAAACTTACTTAGCTCTTGTCAGAGCTACATTGGTCCTCTGCATGTTTGTGAGAAATCCAACAGAGCCAGCTTTGTTACTCCTCACTGTTGATATGATAATGATATCTTCCTCAGCACCTTGGAAACCATCCACAGATTTCACTTTCACAGAGAAACCATCATGCATATTGTAGGATTTCCCAAGTATTTCATTGATTGCTCTAACTTGAGCATTATACGGGGATACAACACCAACAGAGATCTTGATTCCTGTAGAGACTGACTCTGCAGATAAGAAAAAAAGCAGAAGAAACATTATACATGGAGTGACCCAAGGTCAAGCTCCTAGTGCTTCAAATTATGTACATCAATATATTCATTTCTCCTCCCCTTAAAAGATATGGGCATATATGCCTGCATGCAAATTTGATGACATTTTCTCTCTTCTGCACACATTACTCTTCCACCTCTCTTTAACATTTATGACCGCAAATTAACGCATCTCTATTATTCCCAACAAATTAATCACATGGATTGTCATTTACCTCAATTAATGTATTGGTTTCATGGCTTTCTTACTACATTCGAAGAACCAAAACCCGGTGTCTTATGTTTTTTTAGAAAATTGAGTAATACAACTAAAGAAGCAAATTGATGACTACCTTTGAACAACCTCTGCACTATCCGTGAAACAGCGGCAGCTTCAATTGTGTTTTTCATACTACAGCCGTGCTTTTCAGTTGTTTCATGTCCTCCTTCTACATTAATGAATGAGTATGACCCAAATACTTCGCTTGCTAAAAACCTCCTTTCATAGCTTTTGGCAGTGACATTGGGACCGTCAGATATCTTGCCGTCGTAAAATGTAGCAACTGGAAACCTGCTTATTTTGGGATGCATCCTGTATTGCACATTGAGAAGGTGCTTACCATAGCCAAGCATACTTAACCTCTCAAAAACACTTCGCCCGAACTTAGCATTATCAGATATCTATAGAATCACATAGCATGTCAATATATTGCTTCCAAAAGGGAAAAAAATTTGAACAAAAAGAAAAGTTTGGAAGCAATATACAGCTTACTTTGCTTTTCACCAGAGCAGGTAACTGATATTCGTCTCCAATGAAAACAGCTTGCCTTATGCCAGGCAACTGCAAGGGAATTAAGGTCTCACACTCTTTGAGCTGTGCAGCTTCGTCGACAATCAGCAACTCCAGATTCGACTTTTCAGTCTCCTTGAGCAATTGGCCAATATCAGAAGTAGATTTGTCCAAAGAATTCAAATCTTCAGGCTTTGTGACCAATCCACATGTATCAGAAATAGAATTGACCATGGGCACATTGTACAACCTGAAAGAGCTAGAAACTGTACAGAGAATGCATTTCACTCGCTGCAACAGATACTGTTGAACTGACCTCGTGGTGTAAAAATTTGGAAGATCCATGTTTTTTCGAAGATATCTTAATTCTTGCACACACAGGGATCTAGCCAGCTTGAATTTGGATTTATTGCATGTGCTAGTCCGCAGACATGCTAGCTGCTCAGACCAAGAAACAGGGTCACAGTCCTCTTCTATCTTTCCCTCAAGAACTTCATCTGACCATACATCATCATTATCCGTATAACAAATTATCAAAGTATGGAGAATTTCGATCAATTCAAGCACTTCCAGCATACACTGAAAGCTCTGTCCTGTTTCTGAATTCCTTGGATGGTCATTGTACAGTATCTTAATACAATTGCACAAATTTTCTGAAAGTTTATTGTAACCACCTTTCAAATAATCCTTGAATGGTAGTACCCTGAATGCGGCGTTCATAGCTTCGGAGTCATGTTGTCCTTCCTTGCGGCCCTTTTCTTCCTTGTCTTCAGGCATGTTATGGATTTGCTCGCGGAACACCGAAAGAAGTGTGAGAAGATGATTTTTGGAGATGGGACAGGAACTTAAACAATAACGTGATGGCAAACAATTGTCCACCTCGTGCAGGAGGAGTTTTTCCCTATCCTTATAAGGAATCTCCTTTTCAATGGCCTTCACTACCTCAAGAATACACTCAATGTGCAACTTGTACTTGGTCACGGGATTCTCTAGAAGATCTATAACTGAGCATAAGCGCTTCCTCCAGCCAGTGTGTGCGGCAAAACATGGCAACAACCGCTTTGCACGCAAGTGAAGGAATACCATGGAAAGATCATGACTATCATCTATCTTCATCCTATCTTTGTTTCCAAACAGGACAATGTCATTCAGAAAGCAGACGCTGCCATCTGAAGACTCTCCAACAAGCTTAACAATTCGAGATGCAACTTCCAGTACGGCAGTATTCGTTGGTGCACAGGTAAGTGTCCTTAAGCCCTTGATGAGCATTGCCCACAGGATAGTGCTGATGGTTTTTGTTTTACCTGTCCCAGGGGGGCCCCATATGAGTTTTAGGGAAGGTGAGTGGTTCTCCATTACTGAAACACAAGCATTCAGCTGTGAATCATTTAGGTTGTGAAGGCCAAGGCCATCAATTGATCTATGAGCAGATATCTGACAGCACGACGAGCTAGCATCCACTACCTTTAAGAGAAAATGGGCAAGTAAATCAGTTATCCTAGTTTATATAGACATTACTGACATGTTCAATGTGGTGGAAAGTAGAGACATTTAGCAAAAGTAATGTCAGTGCAGAGGAAAAATCTAGCATGGAGAATTACAGGTTGCCAAAGCATAATGAGAGAGCCTGTGTTCCATATCATGCATATAAAAGTTGATATCAGACATAGTAAAGAATTAAAAAAGACATATATTTTTATGGATGTAAACAAGTGGCATACCCCTTGCTTGTACTGCCACACTGGATTGACAATATTTGTACTTTTCCTTCCATTCGGATCATTTGCAGCCATATGAAGGCAGTTCCATATACGGCTGTATGTCGTCATATTAATAATAAACACAGCAAATGTTGGCACCATAGGTTTTTTTGTTTCTGGATTCACTTCGACAGGAATAACAGCTGAAAACCGAACAATACAGCAATTGGGTGGGAAATCTCCATATTCTTCGTCTTCAGATTTTAGAACCGAACCTAAAATGTAAGATGCCTTATTTTGTTTCAAATCAGACACATGATGCGGTTTCTGAAAGGACATAACTATTATGTCCCCCTCTTTGGGATTATATGTCTCCCTCGACTTCTGATCCTTTGATGGCTTGGAAACCTCAAAAGAAAATATTGATTTCTCATCATCAAGCTTCTCCACCCAGACTATTTGTATAAAGTTTGCCTGAGCAAAAGCGTCCAATGATGAAAACACATCAGCATGTACTTCTTCAATGAGAGGGCATTTGAATGAGTCCAGATAAGTGGGTAATGACGTGAAGGTATCCGGTATGGTTTTGACCTGCGATGAATTCCCATTGTAGATCAGTTCTCAAATAAAGTAAATTTAAGCACAGGGCAATTATCTGTGTGAGGAAAACAATGCAGTAAACTTATAGACAGATCAGGTGAGGTCCACTAAAGGATACAAACCATATGATCTACACTAAACTGGCATGCGATAAACACAACATAATAAAAACATTTTTTTTTTTAATAAATCATGTTTCAGCACTGGACTAATACGAGAACCAAAAAACCAAGCCTATTGAAATGGCCTGTCAAAACAAAAACCTCTTGAAATGAGCAAACACACTAAGTGCACACAGTATTATAACCGATCCTATACAAGTTACAGTCCTACCATGTTGGTTTATTCATACACATGCAGATATTTCACCAAGAAAAGTGCGATTCGGTTGAAAATTGTTCTTGTTCAAACGGAGCTTTACTGTTCGGCAAAACAGCGAACACCTAGCGTGCAAGCTCCGGTCACCCGCATAAAGCACAGTTGAGTAAGAACTAGAGATGAGAGAAGCAGTTGCGCTGTGCTCATAGTACATTTTACTAGGACTAGGAGAGCGACGAGAGCAGTCGACGAGCGGGGGGTCACTTCTAGGCGTGCAGGGTTGCAGAGAAACTCGGCACATCATCTTCCTGAGCAACCACGCAACACAGGACACGAGAAGGGAGAGCGTTGAATGGGCCTTGCCGATCCGTTAGGGAGTTAGATGGGCACACCATCCACAACTTGGGCCGAACAGTCCTGTAAGGCTGTAACCCAGAGGTTCGGATGTGCCTTTATATAGGGCACTTGTACAAAAGAGCGTACCCTAAAGAAAAACTTGTACTACAAAAGAGCATTTTAATCAACTACTACATCGATCCCTCAAAAAAAAAAAAAACTACTCCCTCAAAAGGAACATTCTCCTCTACATAACCAACTATTTATGCGTTGTTAGAAAGCAATTATATTATGTTCCTCTCCTAAAATCGAAAATTACCTAATGCTACTCCCTCCAGTCCAAAAAAACTGCCGCAAGTTGTACTAGAAGTTTGTACGTGGCAAGTTGTTTCCTCCCGACATTTTTATTGGATCGGAGGTAGTATATTTATAGAGAATTCTACTATATTCTTTTCCCTTGCCAAAAAGCGAAAATCAACTGTAATGCAAATTCTTTTGAGAAAAATCCTCAAATCAGCTATAACACTCAACAAGTGGGTATACTTTTCCCATGGAGATTTCCATAACAGAGTTAGCCATGCAGATTTTATGCGTATGTAACCGTCATATAGTAGCGTCCTCCCATCTAAACGCTCAAGCAAACAAGGTGAGAAGACAAGTAGTACGTCACCTGCTGCTTGAAGAGGTCCCTGTTGAAGATATCCTGGACAGACCAAGAGAACATTTTGCGCTCCAGGGAGCCAAGATCAAACTTGCTGAGCTTCCGGTCATCTTTCATCACGTCATCCCAGTAGCGAAGCACGACCTCCCTCTTCCTTTCCGACTCCCTCTCGGCCTCTGCTGCATCGCCGTCACTCATGGCGTTGCCGCTCTCTCGGATCCCTTGATGAGCTACGACTAGGGAGTAGTACTAGGAAAAGTTCAGAAGAGAACCACGGGCGCCGCACGTATAGCCAGTGTTCTCCGTTGAGCGTGTTTAAGCTGCTGCGCTGGGCCGTTTGAATTCCCGAGATGAAGTAAATGCGGGCTGCGAGCGTGCCCGACTCCATGCCAACTGTCTCACTTCCCGATGACTTTGTGGTAAAAGTAGCGAATCGAACGCAACGATTTCCCAGATATGGCGGGATGCTGAGCCGCTTCAGAGCAGTTCAATAGTAGAGTCACCAGCCGGCTACTAGCCATAGCCGGCTACATGCTATCTTGGCAAAATACTTGTGTGGCATAGCAATTAATAAAGAGAGATGATGTAGTGGTATCATAGGTAGATACTATAACATAACACTTTTCAAGATAAAATGAGTCATGTCATGATACCACAAATATGTTACTACCCACTATGGAGATGGTATCATACACTAGTATCATGTGCATGATACTAGTATATGATACTTCCCACTATGGCTAGCCTGAGGGCATCTCCAACAATGGCCATGTCATCGTAAGATAGCATGACAACTCATCTATAATCCTACATGGCATAGTAATAATGATGTGAGAGAATATGACTTGTATGATATGCAACCAACAAGGTAGCACGTATGCCAAGATACTTTTTTTGTTTGGTCCCACTAAATTGATTACATGATTGGATAGATTGTACTACTTTACCAACGACACTACCAACAAACCATTAAGATAGTTGTATGATATATTGTTGGTTGATGATTTGGACTACTATAATACGGGTTTATCTTACAACCCATTAAAGATGCACTAAGGGCATCTCCAATAGTGTCCATGTCATCGTAAGATAGCATTGCCAACTTAGAAATATGTCTACATGGCAAGTAATAATAAGCTGAGAGAAGATGGGTTGTATGATATGCAACCAACAAGCTAGCACGCATGCCAAGGTAATTTTTTCCTTTGGTCCCACTAAAATGACTATAAGATTGGCTAGAATATACTACTTTACCAACAACTCTACCAACAAACCATTGTAATAGTTGTATGATATGTTGTTGACGGATGAGTTGACTACTCTATCATATGGTGTATCATACAACCTATTACGGATGCCCCAACAAATTGTCATGTCATCTGTAACCAACATATAGCCAACAAGTATAATAGTTAGCAATAAATTTATCTTACTTTATCTAGATATGGCCCACCTCTCACACTCACAAAGTGCCTAGGAGCACGTGCTGCAGCTGGCTCTTGCATGAGAGCCCACTCCCCCTCTCTCTCTCATCTTCTCTCTCCTTCATTTCATCACAATAATATTATTTTAGTTTTTATAGTCTGCTGACTGTACCTTATTGTACTTGCTCTCACTGTACACGGGCTTGAAGGCTTTACAGTTTTTACAACAAAAAACGCAAAAGATCTGCCGAGATTGCACAATCATGTGCCGGTGTGACTACCCTACCTACTACCTCCGTTACTATGAATAAGGCGCACACGCATTTCAAGACAAAGTTTGACCGAAAGATTTGAGTAACAATATCTTGACTATACAGTGCAAAATTAACATTGTTAGATTTGTATTGAAAAACACTTTCTAATAATATTGATTTTATACCAAATACTATTATATATATGGATTAATTTTTGGTCAAAGACAAATCTCGAAAAGCGTGTGCGCCTTATTCATTGGAACGGAGGGAGTACATGTTTGCCCGTCGTAACAAGGGACACGTGACGGAAGGAGGGTTTTTTTTCGCTCCTGAATTTTTTTAAAAAAAAAATGAAAATGGTAATTTACTGGATACATGTTATCTACATATTTGGCTAGTTTTTTCAATAGTACACTGTATTGTAGGCCACACAAAAATCACAATATCATTTCCATGAAAAAGAACTCATTTTACTTGCTACATTTGTCTTCTTTTTCTTTTTGCGTAGATCACGTTTGAAAAGATACTTTTCTGAAAATTCGGTTGTACTCCCTGAAAAAGAACTCATTTCATAGTGCACATGTATATGTACTTGTACTTTCCTTAGATTTTTTTTAGGTGAAAAAACCATATGTTTTAATTATTTTTTTAATTAGAGGCATTGTGATGCAGTCCAATCCTTTCCACCAACCACCCCCAATCACTTCAAATGGTCCCATTCCAAGAGCTCAAATCGATACACTTCAAAATCAATGTGAAATCGACGTCGCACATTGACTGAATGGTTCGCTACCCCATGTGTTTTTCCATTGATTACCCAGTTATGAACCGCCAAAGGACCCCCAAGATGCTGTCTCGAGAAGATGGGCAAGAAGAGAAGACGAACGTCAAGCAAGATGGTGAAAAGCGTGAGCCGGTTCGAGTGTCGGCTGCAACCGGCTCCAGTCCTGGTCAGACCAGCCTACCAACCGGCCCCGACCGGTTGGCGCCCGACACTACCGAAGGGGTTTCTGGTCTGCATCCCGTTCCAACCAGATCCCAACCGACGGCGTCCGGCACAACAGAGGAGGTTTCCAGTCCCAGCTTCAGTTCCAACTGACCACACCAGTTCCAGGGCCGGTTAAACCAACTTAAAAACTGGTCCGCGCAGTAGACCACCTTTGACATGCGTGTCTTTTGGGGATTTGACCCTTGTACCCCTCTACAAACCCACTTGCCTATAAATACTCTCCCTCCTGCTCCTCTTAGGGTTAGAGATGAATTGAGACTTGGTCTTGTTATACAAGAATTCCCTTGTGAAATATATCGAGGCTACTCCATGCATGTACCTATTGGACCGTATCAAGGCCTCTCCTTACGTGAAGTCTCTCGGTTGGGTGATTCTACATCACGGTCTAGCGTTTGCCAATTTCTAGGAAGGAGATTCTAACTAACCTTTCCTCCCCTTCTGATTCTATTGATCCGGTTGGTCTACCGGTGAGAGAAACTACATCAACGGGTTGTTAGGTTTGTGGTTACGATCCAAGGCTATCTCTCAAGTTATGGTGTGTGTTTGTGTGTGTTCTTCGTGTTGGAATTTGGCCTAAATTGCCCGGCTTACTTTAGCCATTCCAACAATTCCTAAAATCCTAAAGGCCCATGTGGCCCATTCGTGTATGGCGAGAGGTGAGACAAATGTTTAGTCTCACATTGCTAGTTGAGTGGGAGTTTCACCTGCTTATAAGGGATGTCCTTCCACTTGGTGTATGAGCATAAGAAGAAGAAGACTACACATGTGCTCCTTCTCCGTTGCCGCCTCGGGCGACGTGCGCGCGCCCGCGGGTTGCGGGTTGCGGGAACGAACCGAGCCGAGCTAGGACCTATGTAGCGTGTACGCATTGTCTTATTTCACATACGAATGGACGGAAGTGAACGGACATGAAGCTAAAACGTTAGTGGGAAATGAATGCGTGCGAGTGGATGGTTGTTCGGCTTCGGCCGCCGGATGTTCAGTTCATCTCCCGTATTTTCGTTTTATCTTCCACGGTGCTCATTCACCTCCTGCTATTGCGACTATAAAAGAGAGGTCTCTCCTCTCACTTAGACACACAACAGGAACCACATCTACATGTGAATGCCTCCCGGTTCTCGAGCACTGCGTCGCCGATCAAGACTTCTCCATCCCGTGCCGCGGCGTACACCGTGTGACGGGACAGTAGGGCTCCGGAACCCCATCTCTCTGGATCCTGTACAGGAGAAGGGCCATAAGGTTTTTGGGGAGTGCTCTTGCGCGACTCTGGCTTCTTCGTCAACACGGACGACGGCAACGACTACTTCCCGAACGACAATTTCTTCCCCAACGTCGACCACCTCTTCGGCAACATGTCTGGTCCAGCCAACACTTTCGGTGCCAGTTTTTCATTTGCACCGTACGTGTTTGCTATGCTTCTGTTTATGATGGTACATATTATATGTCTATCATTCTGCTTAGAATCTATCATTACATACTTTTCGGTATATCTAGCCATGTTTCATCTACTACCTTTATGGATTAAATCACTTGGAAAATTGCTCATATATCCAATAGTCAAAAAACCTTATTTTAGGCAATTTTCACTTGTTGGCTTTGCTACTTAAACGAAGCATCCTGCCTTCAAAGGGAAGGATATCAAGCGGTTTCATGCGAGAGCCACTCTCTGGTTTCAGACCATGAGGTGATTCGACGCCGCTAAAGGCAAGCCTGAAGGAGAGATTACTTTTGCGGAGGAGAAAGCATTCGAGGAAGCCGACACCCTTCTGAGGGCTTCTATTCTCGACATTCTTAATGAGAACTTGATTGACCCGTTTCTGTCCATTTCTACGGGCAGCGGTATGTGGGATGCGCTCGAGGCCAAGTTTGGTGCCTCGGAAGCAGGCAGTGAATTGTATGTCATGGAGCAATTCTATGACTACAAGATGACCGATGAGTGCTCCGCCGTTGAGTGATTGATTGCAAATGTATCTATAATTTTTTATGCTTCATGCTTGTTTTCTATCCAATGTCTTCATTATTTCTACATGTTCTCACACGTTTTTCCTTCGTTTTCCTGATGTATTCATACACTAACCTATTAACAAGATGCCCCACGCTAGTTGTTGTTTTTTGTTGTTTTCTATTTCAGAAAAGTTCTGAAGGAAATATTCTCGGAAAGGGCTGAAAATCCACGGAATCGTTTTTTCACCCAGAATGAAGACAAGGTCCAAAGAAGAGCCGTAGGAGAGCCAGGGCGTGCCAGGCACGGCCCAACCCTAGGTCGCGCCTGGTGTGCCCCTGGGCGCCCTGGCCACCGCCTCTTCGCCTATAAGATACCCTCAACCCTAATTTTATCGGGGACGGAGTTATTTTCCACGAAACATACAGAGAGGCGTTGTTAGCTCAAAAGTACAAACTAGGGATTCTGTAGCCCTGTTCCGGAACCCTGGTAGAGGGGGGAAATCGTCATCGGAGGCCTCTGCATCGCTATGATTGCCTCCACGATGATGTGTGAGTAGTTCATCTCAAGACTACGGGTCCATAGCAATAGCTAGATGGTATCTCTCTCTATCATGCCTCCATGTTTAGAGTCTCGTGAGCGCCTCACATGATCGATATCACTCTATTATATGCATGTTTTGTTTGCTGGGATTCGATGAACCATGATATTATGATTATTTTGTTCATGTTAATCTGAGATGTTTCACTTATTTTTTAGAGAGTTTTAGTACTATTTGGCAACGCTCGCCGGTGCTTATGATTACCTTGGAGAGGGTTTATATTCTAGATAGAGGGTTCATGCCTCCCTTACATCTGTGCTCAAGTGACAGAAACGTGACAGATGGGGAATTTGTTGTTGCCACTAGGGAGACAACAGCGGTGCTCTTGTGTACGGATAAGAACCACGGCTTACATTACGTACTTGTTCTTAATGCAATTGTCAGTTGCACACAAGACAATCACTTCGTTGCTGCAAAATAATACCAGCGAGATTTGCCGGCTAGCTTTCTCAAGGTGGACTATTAGTAATAGATGCATGCTGGATATCGGTCTATTTATCTTGATGTAATGCCTACAATGTTAGAACATGTGAACTATATCTCGTCATAATAGTATTGTTATACGTTCATGATTTGTCAATTGCATAGCTGTAATTTTTCCACCCAACAAACCTTCTTTTAAGCACTTTCTTAATTGTTTCTTTGTTGTACCATTTTTTTCTTTTATTGATTTTCAATATTCTATATGTTTAATTCTCTAGTTTCAGCAAGACCGGAAGACTGACAACCTTCCAGAAAGTTGGGGCAAGAGAGAGTTTGTGTGTTGTGTGTAGGTTCAACGCTTGTTCACCCGCTAGACAACAAGTAAACTTCTCCAAGTCTTCGAAGTCCTACTGGTCGATAAACCCTGGTTTCACAATTGGGGAAAATTTTCCTCTAGACTACATCATACCTTCCACTTCGGATAACCCAACGATCGTGTGATCACGTCTGCAACATCATCTAGAAGGCTCATGAGACACAGTACATTGCTAAAGAACTTTAGCAATTATGTGTGAGTTACCGGACAAGTTTATGGCTAAAGGCATCATTGTCAAACTCCCTCCTTCGTGGAGGAGTTTTCTCATTGGCTCTCTTGATGTGGAAGAGAAGTCGAGAGCAAAATAAAACATGCTCGGGGTCTAGAGGGAGGTACTAGTGTAAACTTCATTCATAATAAGAACTCACACCCTATAAGCCCAAGAACAAGTTTGAGAACAAAAGAAAATATGATAAGAAGAACAAGCCGGCACAAAGTACCAACTTCAAGAAAAGGAAGGGATCCTGCCATTGTTATGGTGATTCGAGCCACTGGGCTCCGAGATGCCCTAAACGGTATGAGTTGAGCGAATTTAAGAAGAACGTAAATACTGCAAATGTTGTCCTTGGGGATACTGAGATGAAACATGTTTGGTACTGTAAATTCCCTACTATCCTTTCGGTATGTGATTATCCTGATTGGCCAGTTGACAATGGTGCCAATGTACATGTATGTGTTGATATCTCATTGTTTTCTTCATACCAGTTTACAGGGACTTCCTCCATGCTAATGGGAAACGGGTGAAAGGACAACGATGTCGCCTAGATGGGGGTGAATAGCCATTAAAACTTTTCCGGATAAGGCTTGTTAAATGCGGAAATAAACTAGGTCTTTAAATTAACAAGCACACAACCAAAATATTCTAGGCTCAACTAAGTGCACCAACAACTAAGTTCTCAACTAGGTGTTTAAAGTTGTCTAGGATCCAAGACCCAAGAGTAACAAGTTCACAAACTTTCACTTCCACAAATCCTCGTGGAGAGAGAAAAAACGATGTAAACGATGCATTGGGAAGGACACAAGTGTTCAAATCCTTGACTCTCAAATTCCAACAAAGCAACAAATGCTTATGGGGAAATAAGAGAGGAAGAACAAAGTACAAACTCAACAAATGAATCCTGAGATCTAAATCCAAAGGGGTTCCCCTCAGTAAGAGGGGAGATGGATTGGTGGAAAGTGGATCTAGATCTCCTCTAACTTCTCTCTCAAATATATGCAAGAATCATAGGAGGGATTGAAAGAGGGGCATGGTTTCCAAGGTCAACAATGATGGGGAGAGAGAGAAAAAACGTGTTTGGCAGCCTTGGGGTCAATGGGGAATAAGACCCCCCTAAATTGGTGACCCAAAATGTGATGGTTATGTGCAAAACGCGCCCAGTAGCGGTACTACTGCTAGGCCCAGCGGTACTACCTCTATGGAGCGTTTCAGTACTGTTTCTGGCGGTAGTGGACCAAAAAACATCAAGACGCCCAATACAAAAATGGCCATAACTTTTGCATCCGGACTTCGTTTTCGATTATCTTGGACTCGTTGAAATTGCAATGAAGATCTCTAAAAGATACTGCAAAGAAACATCATTTTCCAAGAATGAAACTTAAAACCAAATGGGTAAAGGAAATACATCTCTATAAAGAACAACCGGGAAAACCTTTAACATCAAAAACTTAATAAGTGTTTCATGAGAAAACCTTTTTTGTGAACTTGGGCTTGTCATGAAGATCACAACAAGCAACAAAAACCATAGAGATAAAATCCAAATAAGAACCAAGAAATATGATATGCAATATTGAATAGGTTTGAGCTCTCCACAACGATTATATCAAGTTACTCACTTGAGAGCCCCTCTTGATAGTATGACTGTCGATCCTATAACCCGACCTACCCAAAAGTATGAGAGCGGTAAAATAGAAAAGCTAACAAGATTATACCTTTGCCTTGATCATTCCATATGATCTAGATGATAACGATCTTGACTCTCTCAAGTTGGATCTTCTTTCTTGATTGTGCTAGCTAGCACATGCTTCGCTTGACAAAGACTTGCAAGTTACTCCCCCATACACCATTATGGGAGAGACTAGATCACCATACACCATTACGGGAGATACCCTTTTCGGAAAATATTCAAAAGGCCACAATCTCCAAATGTGTGGAAAGCATCAAGCATAGAATTTCTTTGAGATACTTCACTTGAGATTCCACGTCAAGCTTGATGGCGAACACCGGTTGACAACATAGACCATGGGCTATGTGAAATCTTTATTTTGAAGCATGCCCATGGAAAGATACCTAACCACACATAGAGATGTCACACACACATATCATGGGTTAGTTCACAAAGCTATATGGAGAATTGCTTACCATGCCACGAGATACATAATACCACTAGGTACATCTTGTAGCTTTGTGTGTTGATCACAAGCTTGATCAAGCTTGTGTCCTTTTCTTTTATTTATCCATAATGTTGATGTCTTAAAGGTATACATGAATGACCACTTCATCTTGTTCTTCAATACATACAAGCAGTAAGCTTAATAGCACAACGGTACTACCGCCCACTAAGATCTCAGCGGTGCCCAATGTACTGCACACTGGTGCTCAGCGGTACCACAGAAGAAGTACCGTGACGCTCCTGTAGCGGTACTACCGTTGGCCCAAATAATTCAAGCACCGGCGGTAGTACTATGCCAGTATCGCCTGGGTACCAGTGGGATATCACTGGCCTTTTCTTTCCCAGCGGTACCTCCGGCGGTATCACCAGCGGTTATACTGCTCCTGGGAGGAGCCGGTACAAACCGCGGTACTATCGCTGACGGAGTGTACCAGGTGACAGGTGTGTTGAAGTAGTACAACTCCACGAGGAGGGGTACTACCGCTGGACAGAGAAAAAGCTTCTCGGCCATGTCTTTGGATAATCCCTTAAATACCATCTTGGACATCAAATGATCTTCTTCGATCCAAGCAAGGACTTCAAACTATTCTTATGGACAAGTCCTACAAGAATATCTCAATACAAACATTAGTCCTTATGGATTGTCCTTAATTACCAAAACCACACATGGGGCACCATGCACTTTCAATCTCCCCATTTTGGTAATTGATGACAATCCCTTTTACGAGGGTTTATATAATGAATTAAGCAACCATGCAAAGAAAGAGCAAGGATGCAAGAGCATGGA